>JAVJIF010033030.1:0-269953 GCA_038442645.1 Agave tequilana | reverse complement strand
TTTAAAAGAAACATGTTTGAAGATAGATTAAAAGGACTGGCCATTACTGCCAATCTGGCAGTCTGTCAGTCGACCAGCCATTCAAAAAAATTTAACCCTTGGCTCTTGGTCGACTGTGTTTAATTTTGACCAAATGAGCTACAGTCGGTCGACCGCCCGGTTGACTGGTCAGTCGACCAGGAATGTGCACATCATGAATACCCCAATTGCCAGAGGTTCGGTCGACCATGCGGTCGACCGTTCTGGCCTGTAGTAGTACGGTCGACCGCCCGGTTGACCGACCTAGTCCAAAAACTGGGTCAAGGTATGTTTTGAAGATAAAAAAAATTTCAAATTTTTTGTTTGAATTTTGGAAGAGAGAAGACGTGTACAGTCATTAGATACAAGTTCTAAACTGAGATAGAAATTTTTAAGAAAATATGGAACAAGTATCGAAACCAAACATGTCAAAATCATACTTTTAAAAACGTGCACTTTTGTGTGTATATCGTTGAGGCTCAAATCTATATTCTACTATTTAACAAACTAGTTTCTTACAAGGTTCTAATTGACTACAAGAATCTTCAAGTGAGCTTCTTTGATAGTGACGTTTGAGCGACATGAGTGCTTTGAGCTATGATCCGGTCCTTGAGCCATCAACATCTTCCTTTAGAGGAAGAAACCTGTTAGATCTTCTTGAACCCTATTAGATCTTTTTGAATCCTGAAATACACTCTTGAACTTTGTTTGTACCAAATAACTTCATATGTTTTGTTATCATCAAAACACAAAATCGAAAATTGTAACCTTTGGGCCAATAGTATTGAGGAAGCCAAAGCCCACACACTGACATTCTGAATTTCTAAATATACACATTTCTGTAAACGGTTCCCCTCTTATCAATTATGGCGCCATTGCCAGGGATGGGAACGGTTTGAGTTCACATTTTTGCTAAAATTCTCTTATCTGTTTTTGTGTGCAGGTAAAAATTTACAGAAAATAAGCATAGCAAACACCCTCTGGACCAGAATCTCCCTGCTCGCGAAACAAGGAGTCTGTGTCCATTGAGTTGTTGCACAAACGTGGCAATAGCCGCATTGGCGCGACAATGTTAGGTCTCCAGAATCTAAGTTTTTGAAGGGCATTCCATATTGAAATACTCTATTTTATTCTGCTATCTGTTTCCATTATTACTTTACCTATTCACTGTAATAATAAACAAAAATCGATAATTTGATGTTTTAAAAATGTTTTAGATATTTGCATTTTAGGCACTTGTCAATTTCAATTTCATATTACAGTATTTTATTCTGTTGTTGTGAGCTGGACTGAGGTGTACATGTTACATTGTATATAGTTTAGGATAAACACGTGGGTGATTTAATTTCTTAAGTGTTTATTCTTATCTATATTGCACACTTGCACGAATTAGAATTAAGGGCATAACCCAATACAATATATGGTGGAGAAGTCATTACCCTCCCTTGGCCCAAAAATCATATCCTCACTCACACAACCTAAGCCCACATAAAACTTGCTATATGTTAGCTTCTAGGGACATCTCGGACTCATTAAAAGATTGACCTCGGGAGAAAAACTGTTAGTATCGGACTTTTGTCAAATCGGTATCTACAGATTGGGGATTAAGAGGTTAAGCCTCAAGTATTTTGTGATTTGGTGTAATTAAGGCCCGTTACTTATGCACGCATACCTCCCACTGAATTTTGCTCCTACCTGGCCGATTAGCTCGTGGTCAGATACTGCTAATAGCCCTCTTCTGGACAGTCGATCAATTACGAGTCGTCTAGGTCCAGGTCGACCATAGTATAGGCTTCTTTTGATTTTTATTTTCTTTCTTTTCTGTTTGTTTGTTTTTTTTTGTTTGTGTTTGTTGTGAAATGGATTGGAATAAAAATTTTCCCATGTTAATATGAATTCATATTTCACTCCGACCTCATTTGGCTCGAATAACTCCAACCCCACTTTGTATAACATGAACCAATAATATACATCGGATTGGATTTATCTGACTCAATATAACCCATATCCCAAATCTTGTGACCAAAATTTTCAAAATAATCTCAACTCTTTAAAGAGTCAATGGGGATTCACCTCTCCCGAGTTAAATTTGTGATCACCTTGTCCACAAAATTCTTGCTCATATTTTGCTTCATATACTCCTATTTCAGAACCACCGACTTAAGAAAAATCTGAATTATAAAAGCATATAGAAGCCATGCTTGAGTCCCAACAATAATTTCAAAACATGATTGACTCACATTCTTCACAATTTTTTCAAAACCAATCTTCATATACTCCTTTTCTAGAACACCCGATTGAAGAAAAAACTGAGTTAGAACAGAGTATGGAAGCCTTGCATGAGTCTGAGCGACAATTTAAAACATTTTGGACTCAAAATTTACGCAAAATTTCTAAGATTCATACTCACCCTTTCAAGTCCCACATCAAATTGAAGAACCGAGTGATTTAGAAAAGAGTATGGATATCTTGCATGAGTCTGAACAACAATTTCAAAATCTAATGGACTTATAATTTCACTAAAATTTTCAAAACCAACTTTCATACTCACCTTTTCAAGAAGAACCGATTGAACAAAGTATGGAAGACATAATTCTAACTCAAACTGTTGTTACCCAGTCATCAATAAGTTAGAAGCACAAATGAGTGAATTGGTCAACATCTATAGGAATTAGGAAACTCTCCCGTATCAATCTTTAACCAATCCTGATATCTCTAACCCTATTTACCTGGCCCAAGAATTATTTATTTTGGAAAGCAAGATTTAATTTCATCACAACCACTTGAACTTGACCAATATCAAAGTTTTGAGAACAATATTGACAATTTGACAAGTTATCCATTTTCTGAAATTGAATTTGAACATGAATGTGAACCCGATCCCCAATTTGGTAATTCAATTCAACCTTTTGACTCAATATTTATAGATATCTTTACCTGATTTTTTATCACTTTTTCGAGTCAGTATTGAATCCTGTACCATTCATTATGAGATTGAATCACCAATCTTTCAAAGTTACATTCCGTTTGATGGAGCAAGTGTGTAAACCTCAATTTTTTGGTTTGGATCCAAACTTTGAACTAATTTTGACTCTAAAATTTTTACTTGATATCAGTCAATTTTCCGAGTTGGTATTTGTTCCTATACCTTTTGAGCCCAAATCAATCATTTTCCACAGTCACACTCAATTGTCAGATAAAGGTATACAACCAAATGACTTAGAAATTAGTTTTCAAAATTGAAAATTTGATAGGGATAATGAAAATGATATACGTATACAATCAATTACTGGGTTATATTAGGAGGGTGGTCACCGGTGGGTTCCTACAAACTCCACAAACTTTGGATTGGGATGCATTTCATGCACCAATTAGACTCCAACGGAACCACTATGCTGAGGTGAATTTTCCTTCCCTCTTTATTTTCATGCAAAGATACATTCGCGATGCATTGAGGATAATGTATGAGATAAATGTAGGGAGTGTTTATTAACGTAAAGTTTTTAGAATTTTTTTTCACTTTCTTTTAAGATATTCTTAGAATTTTTCTCCTTTGTATAGGATTTTTCCTTTCTTGACAAACTTTTTGAAAGCAAAAAAAAAATTGATCCTTTTTTAAGAAAATTAGGTTGATCTTAGGAATTAGGGAAGCCTTAATTATAATTTCTTAATTTGAATCAAACTAAGAAGTACTGTTGGATTTTAAGTTAGGAAAGAAAGATTAGAAAATTCGATCTTGAATTTTTTGCCTTAGAGATATATGCACTTATACATTGAGGGACTAAAATAACAACAACAACTAAGCCATTTGCCCCGAGTATTTGGGTAGGCTACAGGAACCAAAAGAGAATTACGCTGGATCGGGCAAATGGATCAGCTTTCTCCACTCATTCCTATCGAGCAATATGCCTTCACTAAGAGCAATATGCCTTCACTAAGACTTTAGCCTTTATATCTTGTCGTATTACCTCCATCTAAGTTTTCTTCGGTCTCCCCTGCGCTCTCTTAACTTGCCCTAAATTGATACGCTCTACTCGCCGGACTGGCGCATCTGTAGGTCTACGTCGCAGATGACCAAACCATCATAGGTGGTTTTCTCTCATCATCTCTTCTATAAAGGCTACACCTATTTTAGTACGAATATCCTTATTTCTCACCTAATCTCTTCGCGTATTATCACACATCCAACGAAGCATGCGCATCTCTGCTACACTCATCTTCTGGGCATGATCTCTTTATAACTCAACATTATTAAAACAAAGATTGAGGAATTAAAACTAAGACTTAAATACCATTATTAAAAAAAACATACATACATTTGGCCACTAATTAAGCTAGATATTTGTGCTTTAGAAAGTATGATTAATCATGACTAATAATGATCAAAACAAAAACCCTCTAGTTTAGTGGCCTTGTTTACTCGAGTCCTTAAACCCGAGGGATGTTTTCTCATCTGGTGCCCTAACACTGTCCGGTCTGGGAGTTATCGGTTAAAGGCTCGCTATCTGGGTATACTAGAAATCCTTATAAAACTAAAGAAAAAATACATAAATAATAAATAAATGATATCATAGTCAAAGTTAGATCTCAAAAATATACAAGTGCATATTATTTAGGTTTTATGAAAGATCAAATAATCAATTTAATATTGATTTCTTAACCTTTATTGAAAACAAGTCCTTGCATGGAGACTCAAATTAGGGATGAATGGTTTCAGTTAATTTAAGACCGTAGATCACTTATTTTTTGCAAAAATGTTATAAAATTTTTCTATCTTTCAAAATGCATTTTCAAAAATACTAACATTTGTTTTGTTTCTTTATGGATTTTGTGGGTGTAATCCACTGAAAACTCTCAGGAGACTATAACTACTTCTTTAGGAAAACTAGAGATTTAAAGGCTTATTGCACACGCTCAGTGCAATCGCATCACCTGTGAAAGTGATGTAATAAAAGTCTTAGTTTAGTTTTTACTCTTCTTGTTTTGCTCAGGACGAGCAAAAGATGAGCGTGGGGATGTGATTGTCATCAATTCTACATTATTATCATCACATTTCTCTGCCTGATTGTGAATTAAATATTGTTTATTGCCCGTGTTTTGGTTTCTTATATAGATTATAAAGGATAGGGGCAAAGTTGGAATCAAGAGCTTAATTAAACCTATTTTTCATCCAATTAAACCAGATTCTTGGATACCAAGTCAAGAGGCTAGAGACTCGAGCGAGGAGATCTGGATTAGGGTTTCTTCTCCATAATGTATATTAGCATTTTCTTCTTCTTTTTCTTGGTATTTTTCTTTCTCTTTTAGATCTAGGTTTAGTCCAGAGATTGATTCATGAGAGAAAGAGAGAGTTATTGTAATAGATAGGTGACATATATATGAAAGTTTCCTCCTTTCTTTCTATTGCTCTTCTTTGATTTCTTTTTAGATGCTTAACTAGTTTTCTCTCATGGCTAACTAACTAATAACCACTAATAATCTAACTTCTTGATTGATAATCCACATAAATTTAATAGCATTATAGAAGGTCTTGCTCTTGCAAGAGCCATTGGTGCCTTATGATGATGGGTTCTAACTCCTAACTTCTATGTTTACTTTATTTCATTCTTACCTCTAACAAGTTTTGATGGATTAATAGTAGCTTGTACATTGTTAATCTAATTTTGATGTGGAGAACAATCTTATAGACCACGCTTTGAAAAGCTCACAATGACAAGTCTAGTAATGGCCAAGGATCCACTGGGAGGCAACTATCACTCTAGAGTTAACGTGGTTAGGGTTAGTAGCCATGAGTTTTCTTTCTCTTTTACTTTATTTTAAAATAGTTTTACAAACACAAACATCATGTTTTATCTTTGTTTTCATCATTTTCTTCTCTTTCTTCTTCTTGTTTTCTTTTCTTTTCCTTTTATTTCTTTAAAATCTAGAAGAACTAGTTAACACTAACGTGACACATTGTTAATATTTCTATCACCTATCCATGTAGATTCAACCCGTATAGCCACCTTGCTATCACGGTAGCATTAAGAAAGCCAAAGCACACATACTTACATTTTGAATTTCTACATATACACATTTCTTTGCACGGTTTCCCTCTGATCATAGTTACAGCTTGAGAATATATCAACCACATCAATAGCTGGACGCAGACTATCAGAAAAAGATGAGACTCTCTCAATCAATTCAAATCAGGATGTTCAGTCCTAACCACCTCTAAGATAAGCAGTTATATGTTTAAACAGATATGGACTTTACAGCCTTATCCAACAGACACTACTTTATAAATAGTAGATCCCTTCTAACGTACAAGGGAATGACGAATTGAGTCCAGAAACCTTAGCTCTCCAAAGAACCACCATTGTAATCTCTATTATCATGTAATCTCTCTCTCTCTCTCTCTCTCTCTCTCTCTCTCTCTCTCTCTCTTTTTGTGAAATTTTTCCCTTTTGGGTTTTTCACGTAAATCTCTGTATTTCTATTGGTTTTTCTGAGATTCACTTGACCATCTCCATAATTTTAGTGCGTGGATAAATCTCATAAGAAATTACCCACTGCACTATGTATTCTTTTTCTTTTTTCTTTTAAAAAATATTTCTGATTTCTAATAATCTCAAATTTAGAGGGAAACTAAATGAACAAACATGAACTCATGAACACAATCCCATGGTGTTCGATACGGGGGCTAGGTTCAAAGTATTCCTTTAGGATGCCTTTAGTTCAAGGAAAGTGAGAGATATTTTTGAGATTTGATGAGAGAGATTACACTTCTGGGTCCTGATCTTTTTTTTTATTAATTGACAAGTGTTTTCCATTGATTTTGACTGTGGGAAAACTTACAAAAGTTGTAGAAAATTACAAGTAAAAAGAAGAAAAATACAAGTATTTTCTACTGAATTTCTGGGAAAGTGTACCGATGGAAGTCTAGTCAGCGCGTGACCACTTTGTTCCGTTAACAATGCGATTGATTTATTCTTCGGGTCTTCTACCTAAGGATTTCTTTCTTGCTTGATTCCAAAAATCCTTTAAGAGAGGAAGATCATGAGCTATTTAGCACCCTAAAAGAGAAGCACAGTTCTCTAAGTAAGCTAAGAAGCTAAAAATTGATCTCTGTATTTGCAATAAACTCTTCTCTTCAGCAAATTTTGCTCTATAGGATCTAGCTGATCGTAAAATAAAAGTGATAAGAATTAACGTGTAGCTTTAGGCTAACGGATCGTGTCCACGAGGAGAAATGCTATAGAAGCTTTTCGGTATCTTTGTTTAGTAACAAAGAATAGAGTTGGTGTCTTTATTTATTTTTTTTATATATTGAAAAAGAGAATAGAGAGAAGGGAAATGGTTAAAAGAAAAATTCCACACTTAGAAAAGGTTTTGGAAAAGGTGATTTTGAAAAGCTTGAAGAGTGATTTGTTGTTTTTAATATAAGAAG
The DNA here is from genome assembly GCA_038442645.1 of Agave tequilana. Classification (NCBI taxonomy): domain Eukaryota; kingdom Viridiplantae; phylum Streptophyta; class Magnoliopsida; order Asparagales; family Asparagaceae; genus Agave; species Agave tequilana. The sequence goes on along the minus strand of JAVJIF010033030.1, from coordinate 262,506 downwards.
AAGATCTGGGCTCACTATCTCACTACTCAACGATGTATTCTTCTTTTGAAATTCTTAGTGCGTCAACTTGATCATAGGCAAAAACTTAACTTGAGTTTAGAAAATTTTAAACAAAGCAAATAAGATAGTTTGAAAAATTAACTCTTTTCTTTAAGAAACCATCTTGATTTGAATGTTAAATCATCAAGTATTTTAAGCATGAAATAAAAACAAGTCCAAGAGATGTTTTAAAAGAAGTAGAAGTTTAGAAATCCAAACCCATCCTCATGTGCCTTCAAGAAAACTTTTAAAGAAGAAAGGCTTAGTTTAGGCATGCATATGATTCCATTGGTCTTTGCATAAAAATCATTCAAAAAGAAGAGGGATCGAAGAGAGGAACAATAGTGAGCCCAGAAAATGAATTTAGCTACTCATGAAAGAAAAAATAAATACATGTAAATAAAGCAAGACATATCCGTGAATTGGAGTGGAAGAAGAGAAAACTTGATCCTTTTATTGATATCACTTCAATCTTCAGATTACAATCACTATATTCCTCTCTCTCACTGGTATTTGAACTGAACTTCAAATTATAAAATAAAGATACAACTTCTATACTATCTAACAAAGAACCTAAGCCTTAAAAATAAAGAGAAATATTTAAACTAATTTTCGATCCCTTTTTCTCTGAAAAATATAGTATTTATAGGCAAAAACCAAACGGGGAGGTCATACAAAGATAGGGGGAGGAAACGCTCCCCCAACAAAGCCTAACAAGCCGCACAAACGCGGCTATGGCCGCATTTCTGCCATGGTGTGGCCAGGTGGCCACACCCAGGGGGTACACCTCCATATTTTGTTGTCTGGCTTTATCTCCTGCTGGTTTTCCCGTTTCAGCTCTAGGATTTGACGAAACAGCCTCTGATCTTTAGCTTCAACCACTTGATTTGGGAAGATTCATTTTAACCGCATGACCTGCCCTGATTTCCTGATTTTGAATTAATCCTGAATTAAATCAGAATTTGATGGGTTTTTGGGCTCATTTCTCTTTCCTATCCTTTAGCAATGGGCCTGCATTTTATAAAGAAAATATGACTTATTAATATAATTTATTTAGATAATAAACATGGTAATGTGACAATAAATATACAATATATGTGACCGATCACACCCCACATTTATCTTTTGCTCGCCCTCGAGCAAAACATCAAATCTAATCCTAATCAATTATTAGACTACTTTCGCAGGTCACTCGATTGCACTTAGCATGCGCAATAAGCCGTTAAACCTCTAGGTTACCCGTAGAGGACGAGGTTTCTCTCGTGAGGGTTTTCAGTGGATTGCACCCACAAAATCCATAAAGAGAAAAAATGTTAGTATTTTCGAAAAGTATTTTGAAAGGAGAAAATATTTGAAGTATATTTGTAAGAGTTCAAGTAATCTATAAGTTATAGAAATATCAAACTTTTCATTCCTAAACTTAGTCTCTAAAAAACATGTCATCAATCAAAGTAAGGAGTCAAATTATATTTCTCATCTAGTCTATTACTTTACCCTGAGTCATATGCACCATCGTGGCCGTGAAGTTTGACTAAGGGTTCTTTAACATTAACTCCTATGCCTTATTTATATTTATTTTTGGTGATATTTATTCCTCAATTCCATTAGGCTTTCTAATCTGCCCATATTACGAGCCTTTAGTCGGTGACACCCAGACTGGACAGTCTTAGGGGGCCAGGTGAGAAAACACCCCTAAGGACTTAAACACTCGAGCAGACAAGGGCATAAAATCAAGGATTTTTATTTATAAAATGTACCCCTTTTAGTCGTGAATACTTATGCTTCATGAGGCACAAATATCCAGCTTAATTAGAGGATATATATATATTCAAACTTATCTAATTATCTTTTGCATAAATATCAAGGCTTGCTTAGGCCAAAGCACCTAGCTAATCAACAATTAGATTTGCATATATATATATTTTTTCCTTTTTTTATAAGGCATAAGAATTTTTATCTTTGAACCCTGAGTGTGTAAGTGTATAAAGTGTGCATATTTCTTTAATGTAAAGATCAGGATTAAATTACTTTTATCAATTTTCTTCCTAACCCTGAAAATCAAACAAGTTATCTTATTTTGACCAAGTATAAGAAATCCTAATTATGATTTTTCTATTCCTTAAAATTAACTTAATTTGTTACAAAAAATATATCAAAATATTGTTCTTAACTTTCTAAAAGTTTTTCCTTTTTTTCTCTTATATATATATATATTCTTTGTTTTCTTTTTTTTAGTTATATTAGTCATGTTAGAGCCCTCCCCCTCACTTATCTCATGCATTGTCCCCAATGTATGAAAGAAATGCATCTAAAGAAATGTATAGATGCATGAAATAAAATGAAAAAAGGAAAGTTACCGATACACTAGGTCGAAAAGACCCATAGCCGTTTCATTTACCGGCACCGATTCCAAGAAAGGTTTAAGGCGTTGACCATTTTGTTTAAAGTCATTTCCATTCTTCTTGTCACTGATCTCTACAGCACCATGTGGAAACACGATTTTGATAACGAATGGCCCAGTCCATCTTGATTTAATTTTTCTGGAAAAAGATGAAGCCTATAATTATAGAGGAAGACTTTTTGTCTAGGGATAAAAGTTTTTCTTATGATGTGTTTATTATGAAAAATCTTAACTCTATCTTTAGTGATCTTAGCATTTTCATAGGCCTCATTTCTCAACTCCTCTAATTCAAAATTTGTAATTTCTGAAGGTCACCGGCCTTAGTCAAGTCGAAATTCAACTGCTTGATTTCCTATAAGATCCGGTGGTCTAACTCAACAGGTAGGTGGCAAGCCTTTCCAAACTAACCTATAATGGGACATCCCTAGAATCGTCTTGAAAGTGGTCCTGTAGGCCCATAGGGCGTCTACAAGTTTGGTAGACCAATCTTTCCTATTTTGGTTCATAGTCTTCTCAAAAATAAACTTGATTTGTCTATTGGAGACCTTAACCTGCCCACTGGTTTGTGGATGATAAGTGATTGAGGCCAAACCTGCACACAAAATACGAGATTATAGAACTTAAGAAAGGAGATGTGCAAGTGCTCAATTCTTCCGCTATAGCAAGTGGCTATGCGGGTCGTGATCCACAAGGAGGGTTTTGCGATAGAAGCGTTTACGTTCTTTATTGAAATCGTTAAGAAAACAAAACGATAGTTCTTCTCTGTTTTTAAGTTAACAAAAAGAAAAAGAAAGTTATGTTAAAGTTAAGAAGAAAGTGGTAGAATAGAAAGTGGGAAAAATCAGAAAATGAAAGAAGCGACTATGTACAAATGGAGTGAGTGAAGAAGAAAGAGTTGGAAGAGGTGATGATTTAATTTACAGAAATGAAAGAAAGGAAAGAAAAGGAAGGAATACTTACCTAGGTTGAGTGATGACTTACCTGGAAACCGTTGCATGTTCTACCTTTGCTTCGGAGGCGTTCAACGCATAGATTATAAGCTTGAGCCCAGTCCCCGTGCACATTATATCGTCAAGCATATCAAGAACGAAGTGATGCAGAGCTTGGAAGAGGAGAACATCTTCATGAACTATCGCTGGCTCTCACGTAGCTTAGTTATACTTGCTTTGGAATTCACTTGTAAACTCAACAAATACAACCAAGGTAAAGTAGAAGAGGAAGAGGAAAGCAAAATAAAATGAAAGTAAAGATACGAACATAAATAAAAGTTTACCTTTATTGCTTGAAAGAATGAAAGAAAGGAGGAGGGTACATCGGTGTCACTCTCAACATATGCCTCTCTCTCTTACTTACATGAATCATCATCTAACCTAAGCTTACATACAAATTACATAGAAAGAAAAGAAAAACCTAAACTTCAAAGTATTAAAACTAGGCTAAATCCTAATCTGCATTGGCGTCCAATTTTCAGCACAAGTACAGGCCTTTTATAGGCATAAACCCAACAACCAGGATCCCGGGAAGGTCGGGGGAGCAAACGCTCCCCCTAACTCCCCAACAAAGCCGCGAAAACGCAGCTTGGGCCGCGTTTCCGCGGCCAGGGTGTGGCCAGGTGGCCACACCCTGTTGGTGGGTTTCTCTGGGAGTTTCTTCTGCCTTTATCTTCAGTTTGTTTCTTCGTTTGGATCCAGGATTCGACGAAATGGCCTTGGATTCTTGGCTTTAACCGATCGATCCTGAGAGGATTCTTCTCAACCGGTTTCAACCTCTTGATTTTGCCCTGATTTAGTGAGTGCGAATTAATTCTGATTTAATTCAGAATTTTGGTGGGCTTTGAGCTCATTTCTCTTCAACTCCTTAAAGATTGGGCCTGCAAATAAATCAAACAATTAATTAGGAAATGCAGGCTTTTATTCTATAATAAGTATGGACATATGATATTAAATATGCAATATTAGCGACCAATCACACCCCCATACCTATCTTTTGCTCGTCCTCGAGCAAAACAACTAAACTATACTAAGGATTATTAGACCACTTTCCCAGGTCGCGCGATTGCACTGAGCATGTGCAACAAGCCGTTAAACCTCTAGGTTTCTCCTAGAGGATGAGTTTTGTCTCGTGAGGGTTTTCAGCGGATTACACCCACAAAATCCATAAAGAAAGAGAAATAAAGAGTTAGTATTTTCGAAAAGCATTTTGAAAGAGAAAAATATTTGAAATATGATTGTAAGATCTAAGCAATCTATAAGTTATAGGAAAACCGAATTTTGCATTCCTAAACTTAGTCTCTATTCAAAAATTTGTTATCAATCAAAGTAAGGAGTCAAAATTGTACTTCTCATCTAGTCTATTACTTTACCCTAAGTCATATGCACCTTGTGAATGTGAAAATTTTGACTAAGGGTTCATTAACTCTAACTCTTATGCCTTATTTATTTATATATACTCTTTTTTTTTTGTGGTATTATTCCTTAGTTCTATTAGGCTTTCTAATCTGCCCATGTAACGAGCCTCTAATCGATGACTCTCAAACCAAACGGTCTTAGGGCACCATGTGAGAAAACACCCCAAGGACTTAAGGACTCGAGCAAACAAGGCCACAAAACTAAGGATTTTATTATATGAACCTCTTTTAGGCGTGAATACTTTTGCTTTATTAGGCACAAATACCCAGCTTAATCAGAGGATTTTTCTTTTCAAACTTATCTAATCATCTTTCGCATAAATACTAAGGCTTGCTTAGGCCAAAGCACCTAACTACTCAATAATTAGACTTGTTTTTTTTTTATAAGGCATAAGAATCTTTGTTTTTAAACCCTAAGTGTGTAAGTGTATGAAGTGTGCATATTTCATCAAGGTAAAGATCAAGACCAAATTACTTTGACAAATTATCTTCCTAACTCTAAAAGTCAAACAAATAATCTTATTTTGACCAAGTATAAGAAATCCTAATTTGGATTTTCCTATTCCTTAAAATTAACTTAATTTCTTACAAAAATAAGTCAAAATATTGTTTCTATTTTTTCAAAAAGTTTTTAAAAGTAAAGAAAAATGTTAATTTTTTTTTTAAAGAAAAAGAAAAGTTATGTTAGACCCTCCCCCACACCTATCTCATGAATTGTCCTCAATGTATGAATTAATGCATAGATGCATGAAAAAGAAGAAAGGGAAGAAAATGGTTACCTTTAGGTGGTGGTTTCGGTGATGGTCTGATTGGTCCACGAAACGCGGCCCAATCAACTTTTCTTGGGTCTCGGAGGAACCCACCAGAAATTTCTCTAATATAACCCATTAAAAAGATGTATCCATAAAGGATCTTTATTAAATATTTATCCCATCTAATTTCCATATTCCATAATTGATTTCGGAGTCAAATTTGTCAACCACCTCGTCCCAGAAAGGAGTATGAAATGATAGAATGATTGACTTGGACTCAGGAAGTACAGGAACTAATACCGACTCAGGAAGGTAACTTAAGTCAAGTAAAGGTTCAAGAGTCGAAATTGGTTCAGGATTAGGGTCCAAGTCAAGAAGTTGAAACTCAAGTCCACATGTATTTTCCAACAATGGAATGTGACCTAATATGGGTGATTCCAGTTCAGGAATGATAAGTGATGGAATCAAAACAGACTCTAGAATATTATTCAAGTTTGGTAATAAAACAGGAGTCAATATTGATTCAGAAAGTTGAACTGGATCACAGATTTGAGAATCTATGTCACATATCTCATTGAGTTCAATATCATAAAAATGAGAACTTGCCAATTTGTCAATAGGATCTTCAAAAGTGTATAATTGATTAAGTTCAATATGATCCTCAAAGATGGGTGATTCAATTTTATTATGAATTGGTACAGGATCCAATGTTGACTCCGGGAAAAGATTGAAGTCAGATGAAGATACCAGAGTCATTATTGAATCAGGAAGAAGAATTGAATCACTAATTTAGGGTTCAGGATCATAATCATTTTCAAGTTCTATTTCAGGAAAGGAGTAACTTGCCAAACTGTCAATATCTTTTTCAAAATTTGGAGTTTGGGCAAGTTCAAATGGTTGTTCTGAAATAGAATCTTGATTTCCAAAACAACCTGACTCTTCGGCTCTAACAGAATGGGTAGTGACATCAGAACTGGTCCAACGGTGAGAACGTAGAGATTCGACCATCATATCTATGTCACTATTACGAGCGTTTTGAGCCTGAGTCATGGATTCAAGCATCTCTTCATAGGTGATATGTTCATTGTTTTGATGAAAAGATGAAGAATTGTCTTGGAAGTGGTAGTGAAATTGTGAGTTCATCAGATTTTGGGATTTGTGTTTGGACTCACGCATACTCATTTCAAAAATTGATGGTTTCCTATTTTGGACGGGTGGAACTGAGTATGAATCTTGAAAATATTGTGGACTAGGTGGAGAAGGAGGACAAGTTGGTTGAAAATTATGCTCGGGGGAGGTGAATCCCCACTGACTCGGTGAAGAGTTGAAATCATTATGGAAATTATAGTTATTAGATTGGGGCTATGGGTTATATTGATTCGGATAAGACCAATCCGGCACACTAGGTTGGTCAAAGTTATGATATGCCGGGTTGGTAATATCCGAAAATGAAGTCGGTGTGTAATATGGATTATTATTGTAGTTGAAAAAATTATTATTATAGTCCATATCACACAATAGAATACAAACAAAAAAAAACAAACAAATAAGCAAACAAATAAAAGAAAAAAAATTCTAACTAGGTTAGGGTAGACCTATGACCTAGACGACTCCTAACTGATTAGACTGTCCACGGGAGGTTTAATGCAAACCTTGACCACAAGCTAATCAGCCAGGTCAGGGCAAGGTTGGTGGGAGGTTTTCCGTCAAAGACGTTCCTTAATTAAATAACCACCAACCTTCGGGCTTTCGGCCCTCAATCCCTTTCCTAGACACTGATTTGGCAGGAGTCAAGTTCCAACACCTTTCCCTCTTAGGATAATCTCCTAATTGAGTCCGAGATGTCCCTAGGGCCAACGTCTACTCATTTTAAGTTAGGCTTGGGTTAGTGAGTGCTTGGAATCTGATTTTTGGGCTAAGGAAGGGTGATTAAATCCCCACCTTATCTTGTTAATGGGTGGTGCCCTTAAGATAATTTTGTGCAAGTGTACAAGATATGTAAATAGGAATCACTCAAAGCAATGAAAATCAACCAAGAGATGAATCCTATTCTACATGCAATGTGAACGTACCTTGCTCCAGCACTCTTCAACAGTAAAAATAAATGAATTGAAAAAAACGTGCCTAAAATGCAAACGTCTAATCAATTTTTAACTTTTGCAACAAACGTTTTACTGTTGATTATTAGCAGGCTTATGTGATGGCATATAGGAAATAAAGAATTGCAGAAAACTAGAATTTTTGTAAACTAAGCAGCCCTGGAAAAAGCTGTTAGCAGTCAACTCTTCATTGCCGCGGTTCCGCGGCTTTTGCCGTGGAAACGCGGCAATTCAGAGGGCCCTTGGTCTCTGCTTTCTAGAGCAGAGGCCCAAGGTCACTTGTATGTCACTGCAATATTAATTTCCTACTTTGATTGCCCTGTAACCCTGCAACAGAGAAGAAAATTCGTTTAGTTCTAAAAAATTTTAAAAAAAAAATTTAGATTTCAATAAAAAACATGTTACCCTTCCCGGCAACGGCGCCAAAATTTGATTGAGGCCAAACCTGCACACAAAATACAAGATTATAGGACTTAAGAAAGGAGATGTGCAAGTGCTCAATTCTTCCGCTATAGCAAGTGGCTATGCGGGTCGTGATCCACAAGGAGGGTTTTGCGATAGAAGCGTTTACGTTCTTTATTGAAATCGTTAAGAAAACAAAACGATAGTTCTTCTCTGTTTTTAAGTTAACAAAAAGAAAAAGAAAGTTATGTTAAAGTTAAGAAGAAAGTGGTAGAATAGAAGTGGAAAAAATCAGAAAATGAAAGAAGCGACTATGTACAAATGGAGTGAGTGAAGAAGAAAGAGTTGGAAGAGGTGATGATTTAATTTACAGAAATGAAAGAAAGGAAAGAAAAGGAAGGAATACTTACCTAGGTTGAGTGATGACTTACCTGGAAACCGTTGCATGTTCTACCTTTGCTTTGGAGGCGTTTAACGCATAGATCATAAGCTCGAGCCCAGTCCCCGTGCACATTATATCGTCAAGCATATCAAGAACGAAGTGATGCGGAGCTTGGAAGAGGAGAATGTCTTCATGAACTATCGCTGGCTCTCATATAGCTTAGTTATACTTGCTTTAGAATTCACTTGTAAACTCAACAAATACAACCAAGGTAAAGTAGAAGAGGAAGAGGAAAGCAAAATAAAATGAAAGTAAAGATACGAACATAAATAAAAGTTTACCTTTATTGCTTGAAAGAATGAAAGAAAGGAGGAGGGTACATCGGTGTCACTCTCAACATATGCCTCTCTCTCTTACTTACATGAATCATCATCTAACCTAAGCTTACATACAAATTACATAGAAAGAAAAGAAAAACCTAAACTACAAAGTATTAAAACTAGGCTAAATCCTAATCTGCATTGGCGTCCAATTTTCAGCGCAAGTACAGGCCTTTTATAGGCATAAACCCAAACCAGGATCCCGAGGAGGTCGGGGGAGCAAACGCTCCCCCTAACTCCCAACAAAGCCGTAGAAACGCGGCTTGGGCAGCGTTTCTGCGGCCAGGGTGTGGCCAGGTGGCCACACCCTGTAGGTAGGTTTCTCTGGGAGTTTCTTCTGCCTTTATCTTCAGTTTGTTTCTTCGTTTGGGTCCAGGATTCTGACGAAATGACCTTGGATTCTTGGCTTTAACCGATCGATCGTGAGAGGATTCTTCTCAACCAGTTTTCAACCTCTTGATTTTGCCCTAATTTAGTGAGTGCGAATTAATTCTGATTTAATTCAGAATTTTGGTGGGCTTTGGGCTCATTTCTCTTCAACTCCTTAAAGATTGGGCCTGCAAATAAATCAAACAATTAATGAGGACAATGCAGGCTTTTATTCTATAATAAGTATGGACATATGATATTAAATATGCAATATTAGCGACCAATCAATAAGTTGTGGACAACTTGTGAGTTATGGCATACTTTCGCATATGAGTTTCAAAGGATCTATTGCAAAAGTGGGTACCATTATCACTGATGATAGCACGAGGGGTTTCGAAGCGTGAGAAAATGTTCTCTTTTAAAACTTTATGGAAACTTTGCTATTATTAGTTCTACTAGGAATGGCTTCTACCCACTTGGACACATAGTTCACAGCAACCAATATGTATTGGTTTCCAAATGAGTTAGGAAATGGACCCATAAAGTCGATGTCCCAAACATTAAAGAGTTCTATTTTTAGAATTGGGCTGAGGGGCATCATATCTTATTTTGAGATCCTTCCCACCATCTGGCATCTAAGGCACGTCTTGTAAAATCGATAAGCATCTTTGAACAAAGTGGGCTAATAAAACCTGCTTTGTAGTACTTTTTTAGCAGTCTTGCGGGGACCAAAGTGTCCACCGCATGCAAGTTCGTGACAAAAGGATAAAACACTCTTAACCTCTTCATCGGGAAGGCATCTCCTAATAATTTGGTTAGAGCAGTACTTAAAAAGATATGGTTCCTCCTAAAAGAAATACCGGACTTGAGATAAGAACCGTATATATCGTTTTTGGACCAATGAGACGGAGTTTGGTTAGTGACTAAGTAATTCACTATATCAGCAAACCAATGTTCCCTAAAGATAGCTAAGAGATTTTCATCAGGAAAGTCCTCATTTATGGGCAATTCGTTGCATGGAGAATTTGGGATTCATGAGAGATGGTCAACAACGACATTTTCTACACCTTTCTTGTCTCGAATCTCGAGATTGAATTCTTGAAGAAGGAGGATCCAACGAATGAGTCGGCCCTTGGCATCCTTCTTTATCATGAGGTACCTAAGCGCAAATGATCGGTGAAGATGGTGGTTTTGGACCCTAGTAGGTAGGGACAAAATTTTTCTAAGGCAAACACTATTACTAAGAATTCCTTCTCAGTAGTGGTATAGTTCAATTGAGGATCATTGAGAGTCCTAGTAAAGTAGTAAATCACGTGCTGCTTGTTATCAATGCGCTGTCCTAGGATAGCGCCTATGGCAATATCAGAAGCATCACACATGATTTTGAACGGCTTAGACCAATCCGGTGCAGATATGATTGGTGCAAAAAAAAGCTCTCTCTTAAGCCTCTCCTAAGTCATACATTCAGCATCGAAAGTGAAGAACACGTCCTTATCTAACAGATAGTCAAAGGTCTAGCAATCTTGCTAAAATTCTTGATAAATCTTCGGTAAAAACCTGCGTGTCCTAAGAAGGATCAAATATCCTTCAGCATTTGGGTATGAGAAGCTTAGCAATAACCTCAATCTTGGCTCTATCCACTTTAATTCCCTTCTTGGAGATTTCATGACCCAAGACAATTTCATGTTTTACCATGAAGTGGCATTTCTCCCAGTTCAGTGTCAGATTTTTCTCAGCACAACGCTGGAGGACAAGTTCTAAATGGTGGAGACATTGAGTTAACGAATCTCTGTAGATGGAGAAATCATCCATGAAGATTTCTAAGAATTGTTCTACCATATAAAAAAAAAACTTAACATGCAATGTGGAAATGTTGCTGGGGCATTGCGTAAGCTGAAAGGCATTCGACTATAAGAAATGTCCCAAATGGACATGTGAACGTAGTCTTTTCTTGGTCTTCAGGAGCAATAGGAATCTGATTATACCCCGAGTAACCATCCAAGAAATAGTAATACTCGTAGCCCGCCTAATGTTCAAGCATTTGATCAATGAAGGGGAGTGAAAAATGGTCCTTACGAGTTGCAGCATTAAGCTTCCTATAGTTAATGCAAACTCAGATCTTCGTGGGAAGTCGAGTTTGGACCAACTCTTTGTTATCGTTTTTCACTATGGTGAAACCAGATTTCTTTGAAATTGCATGGACAGGACTTACCAATTGGCTATCAGAAATGGGATATATTATCCCATTGTCTAAGAGTTTCACAATTTCAGCATGAATAGCCTCTTGTATTATAGGGTTTAACCTACACTGCGGGTCTCTTTTAGGTGTGGCATCTTCATTGAGATGAATGCGATGTTGAACTATGGTTGGACTTAATCCCTTTATATCGGTCATAGTCCAACCAATGGCTTCCCTATGTTTTCTTAGAATTGCTTTAAGAACTTCTTCTTGCCCGTCGTTTAAATGGGAGGCAATGATGACAGGAAAGGTTTCTTATTCGCCTAGATAGACGTACTTGAGATGCACAGGTAAGGCTTTCAATTCTAAGGAAGAGGAAGGCTCACTGGAAGGATGAGTCAAATTTGTTGGCTCCATATTTGGTAAAATAAGGTTTGAGGCCCAATTCACAGCAGACTCAACAACCAGATCAAGATTAAAGTCGTCAGACTCTAACCGAAGTCACACTCAGTTTCTAGTTCCAATTCTTTCCTATGTTCACTTGTTAAGTTCTCAATGAGGTTAACTTCAAATATTTGGTCCTCAACATTATGGGGCTGTTTTCCTAGGTTGAAGACATTGACTTCTCTAGTTATACCCCCAAAGGTTAACCTCATGGACCCATTCCTACAACTGATGATGGCACTAGAAGTAGCAAGGAATGGTCACCCTAGAATGATAGGAGTTTGAGCCCTAGGATTAGACACAGGTTGTGTCTCTAGAACTATAAAATCAACGGGGTAAATAAACTCTCCGACCCGGATAAGAACATCATTAATTTTTCCCTTTGGAACTTTCACTGAACGGTCAGCCAGTTGGATAGTGACTCGAGTTGGACTAAGATCGCCCAACCCGAGTTGTTGATAAACTGAGAATGGGAGCAAGTTGATACTTGCCCCCAAGTCAAGAAGTGCACAACTAATCTCGGCTTGTCCTATGGTGCAGGCAATGGTGGGACAACCTAGATCCTTGTACTTGACAGGGATCGGACCCGACAGTAGCTCACTAATGTTAGTGGCTAAGAAGACCTTTTTTGGTACATTAGTCTTTCTCTTCTTGGTGCACATGTCCTTAAGAAACATAGTATAGGATGGGACTTATTGGATGGCATGAAGAAGTGGCACATTTATCTTCACTTGATTGAAGATCTCAATTATCTTATCCATGTGTGGATTTTGCTTGTTGTTTTTCAGCTTATTAGGAAATGGTACTATAGGTTAGTGCACCAACTGGCTGACTTATCTGTTTTACATTCGTCAGATTTGGAAGGATTGAGATTAGATGAGGTGGATGCTTGATTGGGGTTGTGCTGAATAGGATTAAATGGTGTTGACACTTGATTATCAACTTTCTTTCCCGACCTCAATGTTTGAACAGCATTACATTGATTCAATGATTGATCCTCAGCCAAATGAGCTTGTTGAGAATTTCTAGGATTCATTATTTACTGACTAGGCAAGGTACCCTTTTGTCTCTCATTCTGTGGAGTGGCTAATTGGCTCATTTGAACCTCTAGCTTTTATATAGTTTGCATGAGAGAATCTTGGTTCTTCATGTATCTTTTCATATTTCTCTCAAAGTTAGTCATTCTCCTTTCTAGTTGAGGATTCTGGAAGGAAGATTATGGAGCTTGATTGGGAAAGTTTTGTTGATAGTTTAAAAAGTTAGGTGGATAGTTGGGAGAATTATGATGGAAGTTGGAAAAGTTAGGTGGATGGTTGGGAGAATTATTGACATGATGGAAGTGGCTTGTATGATTTGACCATGAATGGTCATTGTTATTTTGGCTTCATGAGAAATTCGGGTGATTTCTCTAGCCAGGATTGTACGTTGGTGCATAAGGATTATTGTTCGGCCTTGAAAAGGCCGCATTCATCGGTTCTGAAAAATGTTGTTGAGCTTGAAACACAGGATACTCCTCAAACACATGATTCAAGGCTTGACAGTAAGTACAGCCCGGAGTTGAAAATTGGTTTGGGCTGACTTAATTGACTGGACTTGGTTTCTTAGTTTCTAAAGATTTTAGTCTCCTAACTAGGTTAGCTAACTTAGCCTCGTTAGCTATGGATGATTCAATAGAATGGATACCTCCTTTTGAAGAGATGGAGTCTGAGTTCCTTGAGGTTTCACTAGTAGGTTCCCATTGGTTGGTCTTTTCAGCTAGATTCTCATATAAATTCCATCTTTCATTCTCATCCTTCTGCAAGAATCCCCTTGGCACATGCTTTCTAAGAGGGTCTTGGTAAAATAGTCTAAACCGTTATAAAGAATTTGGCATTGTCACCATTTCTCTATTCCATGATGAGGACATTGAACAAGGAGATCTTTAAACATTCAAAGTACCTCCAAATGGTTCATTAAGTTCTTGCTTGAATTGCATGATGTTCTTCCTAATGAGAGTGGTCTTATGAATTGGACAGAATTTCTTCAAGAAGACCTTGATAAAATCATCCCAAGATGTGATAGAGCCGGCCGCTAAGCTGTAAAGTAATTTCTTGGTTAAGTTCTTAAGAGCGAAAGGGACAAATCTCAACCTAATAGCATCTTCTACAAGGTGTGAGATTTTCATTATTAGACATACTTGCTCAAATCCTCTTATGAAGAAATAAGCATCTTCAGACTCTAAGCCATGAAACTTGGGGAGTATGTTGATGAACTGAGGCTTGAGCTCAAAATTGTGTTCACCAACCGATGGAAGTTGGATGCAAGATGGAAGTGAGGTTCTAATGGGATAAACCTACCCTGCAAAGATGTCGGTTGAGCCATAACTGGATCTGGTCTTAGTTCAAACTTGGGTGGTGATGTGTTTCTAGTCAACCTAAATGAATTAGGGTCTCTTGACCACACTTGCATACATAAACACAATCACAAACAAGTTCACTAATAGTTAACAAGAGAAAATAACCACGCCTAGTTTAAGGTAACCTTAACCTAGACAACTCCTAACTGGTTGATTGTCCACAGGAGGTATAATGCAGACTGTGAGCATAAACTAATCAGCCAGGTCAGTGCAAGATTGGTGGGAGGAATCCGCACAAAAGTGATGGGCCTAATTAAGCCAAACCATCAGCCTTCGGGGTTTCGCCCCCCAATCCCTTTCCTAGACACTGATTTGGCAGGAGTAAAATTCTAACACCTTCCCCCTTAGGATAATCTCCAAGTGATTTCGAGATGTCCCTAAGGCCAACGTCTATCAGATTTTACTTAGGCTTAGGTTGTGCGGGCTTGGAGATGGTTTGTGGGCCAAGGAAGAGTAATGACTTCCCCACCTTATCTTGATTTGGGTTTTGCCCTTAGAATTGATTGTGCAAAGTATGCAAGATATAGAAAGTAACATTCAAAAGCAAATATCACTCAAGAATGTTTCCTAAACTATATGCTATGCATACGTACCTTATCTTCAACTATCTTTAACACTAATTGTAAAATAAACGTAATTAGATAAATGCCTAGAATGCAAGTCTAAACGTTTTTTTAGGCAATTAACAATTATTCAGATTACTGTTAGATTAAAAATAGGGATTTTGTGAATTCAGATATAGCAAGAATAATAACACAAAATCTTTATTTTTGCAAGCAATATGCCCTGCAAAAAAAAAGTTTTTTAGTAGTCTAACAAAAATTTTAACTTTTGTACTGTAATTTCTTGAAATTCTGTTTCCTACTTTCGAGAGTAGGGGCACAGAATAACAAGTCTTCTCCTATAAATCTTGAATGCTAAATCTGAATCTTGATGTCCCTGAAATAAGACACCAAACTTGTTAGAAAACAATTGCACCGTTACCTCCCTGGCAACGGCGCCAAAAACTGATCGTAAAATGAAAGTGATAAGAATTACCGTGTAGCTTTGGGCTAACGGGTCGTGTCCACGAGGAGGAATGCGATAGAAGTTTTTTGGTGTTTTTGTTTAGTAACAAAGAAAGGAGTTGGTGTCTTTCTTTGTTTTTTTTTTAAACTGAAAAGAGAATGGAGAGAAGGGAAATGATTAAAAGAAAAATTTCAAACTTAGAGAAGGTTTTGGAAAAGGAGATTTTGAAAAGCTTGAAGAGTGATTTGTTGTTCTTAATATAAGAAGAAGATCTGGGCTCACTATCTCACTACTCAACGATGTGTTCTTCTATTGAAATTCTTAGTGCCTTAACTTGATCATTGGCAAAAACTTAAGCTTGAGTTTAGAAAGTTTTAAGCAAAGCAAAAATGATAGTTTTAAAAAGTTAACTCTTTTCTTTAAGAAACCATCTTGAATTGAATGTTAAATCATCAAGTATTTCAAGTATGAAATAAAAATAAGCCCAAGAGATATTTTAAAAGAAATAGAAGTTTAGAAATCTAAACCCATCCTCATGTGCCTTCAAGAACACTTTCAAAGAAGAAAGGCTTAGTTTAGGCATGCATATGATTCCATTGGGTCTTTACATAAAAATCATTCAAAAAGAAGAGGGATCGAAGAGTGGAACAATAGTGAGCCCAAAAATGAATTTAGCTACTCATGGAAGATGAAAAATAATACATGTAAATAAAGCAAGACATACCCGTGAATTAGAGTGGAAGAAGAGAAAGCTTGATCCTTTTATTGATGTCACTTCAATTTTGAGATTACAATCACTCTATTCCTCTCTCTTACTGGTATTTGAACTGAACTACAAATTATAAAATAGAGATACAACTTCTATACTATCTAACAAAGAGCCTAAGCCTTAAAAACAAAGAGAAAAATTTAAACTAATTTTCGGTCCCTTTTCTCAGAAAAATACAATATTTATATGCAAAAACCAAACGAGGGAGGTCGCACAAAGATAGGGGGAGCATACGCTCCCCCAACAAAGCCTAACAAGCCGCGAAAATGCGGCTTTGGCCGTGTTTTCGCGGCCTGGGTGTGGCCAGGTGGCCACATCCTGGGGGGTACACCTTCTTATTTTATTGTCTCGCTTTATCTCCTGCTGGTTTTCCAATTTCAGCTCTAAGATTTGACGAAGGAACTTCTGATCTTTGGCTTCAACCACTTGATTTGGGAAGATTCATTTTAACCAGTTTTCAACCTCTCTGATTTGCCATGACCTGCCCTGATTTTCTGATTTCAAATTAATTCTGAATTAAATTAGAATTTGATGGGCTTTTGGGTTCGTTTCTCTTTCCTATCCTTTCGCAATGGGCCTGCATTTTATAAAGAAAAATAGGACTTATTAATATAAATTTTTTAGATAATAAACATGGTAATGTGATAATAAATATGCAATATATGTGACCGATCACTAGCCGAATCTCTTCTTGAAAATCTCCAGCCCTTAGCCTACCTAGCAATGGACTATTTATAGGCTTCAAGCGGTGTAACTGCTCCCCAAAAATCTTCACAAATTAGCTTCACTGCAAAGTCAGAGTAGCTTTTCTGCAAAGCTACTTGTAGCTTGAGCAAATTTGAAAACCCTTGCGCGAAAATAATCAGCCAGCTGACTTTGGGTTGTTGGACCAATCCCTTGATTTGCTCCAATTAATTGAGAGATTTCCCTGATCTTCTCACACTAATTGGGGAGTGAAAAGATCACGATAATTAACTGCCTGAGCGATATTATCACACTAATCTCGTGCTGAGATTTAAAAGCTCAAAAATAACCATAAGAGCTCGCATCGGAGCTAAGAAAAGAGCTTCATATGAATCTAAGCCCACAGCGAAGCTATTGATCTTGGCGTAAAGCTGATATTAAGCTCTTAACAGAACTATACAAAGCCTGTAGCGAAGCTTAGAAATGAACTCTTAGTGGAGCTAGAAGATAGCTCTCAGTTGAGCTAGTAAGAGCTTCGTGTGAAGCTAGAAAACAAACTCGCAACGGAGCTATGGGTTTTATTGCGAAGTTAAAATACAACTTGCAGTGAAGCTAAGTTCTAAGTGTTAATTTCTTTGGCTTTTCTTCGAGAGACCATACTTGGCTCATTGTCAGCTTCACTAGATCAGTGGAGTCTAAATGACTGTTTTATCCATCAGGGATGGGCAGGTCTTCAGCCTGTCTGCGACTTGTCTTTTTGAAGTGTCGACAAGTTAAACATCGTTCAGACCAGTTGAAGTGCCATATGAGATATTGTCTTTTCGAAGTGTCAACAAACCTCCTTCAAAATTTTCATGAATCTATAATGGATTGGTACAGATTCTAATACACTTTGAACCTGAAGTCTGATACCTAATTTGCTTAGGTCAGGAAAATCCATTAGGTACAAATGTGCACTGAACTTAGGTAACCAGGCTAGTCTAACCCAGAAACTACATGAGCAATGAGCTACGCGCGAAGATAGAGGTTGAGTTTTCATCAGAGATAAGGGTGAAGCTTCATGCGAAGTTTAAGCTCTCAGCAGAGCTAAGTGATGAGCTCATGGCAGAGCTAAAATATAAGCTCCTAGTGGAGCTAATAAAGCTTTTTGCAAAGCTAAATGATCTTGTTTTGAGTGAAGTTAACCAACTTCTCTTGCTTAGGTTCTCGAACCTCCAACTGTCATCTCAAATTTAATTTGAAATGACAGCTTGGTACTCCTTTTGAGGAGGCAAAGCTAGACATAAATATATCTATAAAAAGCCCGAGGGCTGCAATAGAGAAGTCATCTTCTCTTTTAGCTTCGCATTTCTTCAGAGATCGAACATCTCTCTCGTCTTCCCTTCACCCAAGACTTTTAAGAACCTTTCATAAGTTCTAATGGTGCCCAAGCAACGCCCTGTCGCGACCTCCTCCACTGCGGAGGCACCGCCTCCTTCGGTGGTTGAACGACCCATCCCCGGTAGGGATTTCGCCTTTTCAAAGATTTTTTAGATCTCTTTCAAATCCATTGTTGGCTAATCCACGGCGGATCCTTCAAGAATCATTTGAATTTGATGATCTCAGGGAGTTGGACTCCCTTAAAGTTGATTCAGCAAAATTTTAGGGGATTTGTTCTCCTTTAATTTTGTTGATCAAACCCTAGACGCTGAAGAGTTTTTTCTTAAAGCTTCTAGGTGAAGCTAGCCCTTGGGTTTTTTGTATTCTGTCAAGTGATAGAATGTGAAGCTGAGCTTTTGAAGTGAAGTTAGTCCTTGCGCCTTTTTGCATTCTGCCAGGTGACAAAATGTGAAGTTGAGCTTTTGAAGGGAAGTTAGTCTTTGTGACTTTTTGCACTCTGCCTCTGTGCAGAGTAGAAGCCAAGCTTCTGGGCGAAGCTAATATCAAGGTGAGCTTCACTCTGGATGCACTACCCAAAATACACTACGTGACATGATCGGCGACGTATATACGTATACACGTTAAGCCTACTGTAGACCTGTACAAGTCTCCTTATAAGGTAAGAACACTGCTGATATGTTATATTACATGTAATAAGAGTACATAACACAGTCCAATACAGTACCAGAAACATAGTACATCTGAGCCCATCAGCATATTTATACAATAACTAGAACAGAAAACAAATGTACAACTATGAAACAACTGAAAGCCAAAAAGAGACGACAAGGTCATGAACTGTCCTACAGCTGCTCAGCCAAACCGTCTAGGTACTTCGCGTCCTCCACTGAGGCTGTAACCACGGACTCTATATTTGGGCAAGCAAACCCAGGGTCTCAGACGCGATCGAGCAAGTGTACAAAGAAAAGATAAGGAGAATAAAGACTACCATGAAATATACATGCACATGGCAGAAACAAGACATGCAATAAGATGACGATAATCAAAATATCAGTGGAGTAACTTTTCACTATCTTGTCCATGAGTGTATACAGGTGTGACATGAGACTTAACAATCGAGGAGCTTCGATCAGGTGGGTGTATCCCATGCATACCCGGGATCACGGCCTTAAATAGACACCTGGCTGCTGAGACCAGGGCCCTCCACTAAGAGGGGAGCACGAAACAAGAAACAGGAGCTCTTGAAGCTATATACAATAGGTAAGTCTCCCCATCCCCAAGTGATTTCATTTCAAGATGACAAGTGGTGACAGGATTTAACTGGAACAGGTGACAAAAACATAGGAAGCATGCGTTACGTCCTACATACTATAGTCATGTAGATGACTGTGCATGTACAGAGCAAATATCCAGCATAAATAATGTAATCGACTATATAATGTGTAACCGGAATCAGTACCAGAAGTATCAAAGTAACATGTAACGGGTGTTAGTAATAGAAATACATGCAATTATCCCAGCTATCCCCATGTAAACATGCACACTCGAATATCCCAGTAGACCAAGTCCTTGCTCCGATATACTACTCAACCCCTAAGATACAAGCCGTTTATCCAGAGTAATCATAATATGAGAAATCAAATATTTCAGTCAGCTAACACGACTCTACAAATGATTTATTTGGTTAAATAATAAAACTGACAGTAAACCTTGCCTTATAGTTCTTGCAGTTCCAATCCTAACGGTACCAAGAACGCACGATTCTGACGTCAAATGGCCAAGTTATAGTCTAAAGCATGACTCAGGGTCCAATTTATAAGATCTGAAGTGAGCCAGGGAGTTAAACTAAAATTTTTAGGGTTATAAATGTAAAAATATAAATTTATGCAGGGCGTTGATGAAATTAATCTTTTTAATTAAAGCGGGTTGTGGGTTTTGGGTTGCGAATCGGGTCTAAGTACAAACCCGTTATGGGTTTTTCTTCTCCATTCTCTCCTTCGAAAGCATAGCAGCAGCAGGCGCAAAAGAAGAAGAAGGAAAGAAAGTAGATCGGCATTTTGGCCCTGGCAGGAGGTGGCCACGGTGGTTGCACGGCTACGCGCGCGGTGGTGAAAAGTGACGTAGCTCCGGTGATGCTCCGGTGGTGTGTAGACAAGGAAGTGAAAGTGAGATGGGGGAGTGGGTGGTAGGGTTTTAAGGACGTATTGGTGGTGGCGTTAGGGTGCTGGTGTGGGTAGCGTTGGGTGCTCGCGTAGGTGGCATTGAGATGAGGAGGAGGAGGAGAGGGTGGCGCAGGTGAGGTGGAGGGGGGAGAGAGAAAAAAACGAGAGAGAGAGAGAGAGAGAGAGAGAGAGAGAGAGAGAGAGAGAGAGAGAGAGAGAATTGATATTATTGGTTTAATGAAATTAGGGTTTTTAATGTGAATTATGTCGGTTATTAAGAAGAGTGTAGAAAAGTAAAGAAAGTGTGAAAGTCAGTTAATTGGAATTATGTAGAAACGCAGAGAAAATTTGTATAGTCATTTAGATTATTAGGATTTGTTAAAGGATTTTGTATATTTAAATAATTGGGTCAAAATTTGACTAGTTCCGCACAGTTCCTAAAAATTATGTAAAATAAAGAATATTATTCTAAGACATAATGTGAAATCGGATTGTAAAAATTCAAACCGGTTTGCCAATTAAAAATCTTGAAAGGATTAGTGATACCGACGACACCTGTTCGGCCCGAGTTTGGACTAATTCAGAAAATTGCCAAAAATACTTGAAAGTAGAAAGTAAGACTTTAAAGACAAATACAAAAGTAGATTCTAAAAATTTTACTCCATTTGTGAATTAAAAATCCTTGGGTCAATTATTGGTTTCGGTTGACACCGATCTCGGAATTTTCCAAAATAATTCGGAAAAATTTCAAACAAAAGTGTAGAAAATTCAAAATATTAGAAAATAGTTTATGAAATAGAAACTAGGTCAATCTGGCTCTCAGGTTGGTCAAATCACTGCGTTCTCCACATCGTATATTACGGTGCCACGTATAACGACAGCTGAGGGTTACACTTCTACCCACCTAATAATAAAAATTTCGTCCTCGAAATTTAAATAGATACTTAGAATGCAACAGATTATAATAATTAAGATCTTTATAATGTGATACCTAAGAGTCAGAGAACAGGTAAGGGCATTTCGTTCGAACTTCTTCCTCCAGCTCCCAGGTGGAATCTCCCTGGGAATTAGGATCCCAAGCTACTCGAACTAAAGAAATCACATTGTTCTTAAGGACCTTCTCTCTACGATCAAGTATTGCCGCTGGTTGAACTGCATAAGTCAAATCCGATCTCAGCGTCAACTCTAAATAATCAAGGATGTGCTTCTCATCTGGCACATATTTCCGAAGCTGACACACATGAAACATATCATGTACTCCTTCCAAAGATGGAGGCAATGCCAGCTTATATGCAACAATACCAATTCGCTTCACGACTTCAAATGGCCCAATATATCTTGGACTCGGCTTCCCTTTGCTTCCAAATCTGATAACTCCACGAGTAGGTGATATTTTAAGAAATACATGATGTTGGCCCAAAAGGTTACACTCTCCATTTGTTTAGAGTTTTGATGATAACAAAACAAATAAGAGCTAGTTGGTACTAATAAGTTTGTTCAAGACAAGTTTCAGGTTTTGTACCATGTTTGGAAGCCATTGCTTAGCTATTGCAAGATCTTCTAGGATTCATGGAGTAAAGAAGTCTTATGGCACATCAAGGAAGGATCATAGAAGAGAAGGCTCTAGCAAGACTTTTTCATGGCTCAAGACTTCAAGATTGCTCAAGATAATTCATTAGTTTTGTTAAAGAATAGTGATTAGGATTGAAGCTCTATATTCCAACACACACGTTTTTGCGCACATGCATTTCCTACCCTATAAAGATATACAAAATATTTTAATACAAAGACTTTTGTTTATAAACTCAATTTTAGGCATTATACATGTTTCATATCAAAAATATTTTATTACATATCAAAATCTCCTTAAAATTGTGTTTGAGTTTCAGCTTTTGGCCTGAGCCGGTCGACCGACCGGTCGACCGTCACTATGTCAGGTCAAACTGGTCGACCGACCCAGTCGACTGGTATTCTGTCTGTTTTGATGTATCAATGTGCATGTTTACCGGTCGACCGGACTGTCGATCGGAGCCCTTCGGTCGACCGGGCGGCTGGCCGACTGAAGTGGTGCTACTCTCTGTTTGTTTCGACCGACCGGGCGGTTGACCGATAGCCTGCAACGGCTCTTTTTATTTGAATCACGGTCGACCGGCCGGCCGACCGAGGTAGCCGTTTCAGCCATAACAGCTAGTTTTTTAAACACGTTTTAAATTCGTGTTTTTCGTTTTTAAACGTATTTAGGGGATACTGTATGGGTCAAAATCTTCCTTATTGATATTATATGTGTTTACCTTTTGATCCCTAACCCTATCCTATAAATAGTGGTGATTAGGGCTATGTTTTCTACAACAAGAAAAACAATCAAGCTATATACAAAAAGTTTCAAAGTCTTCAAAAGTTTTCAAGAGAGTTTGGTCCTTGGTTTTTGTGCTGAAGATTCTCTCATCGCTAAAGTTTTATTTTCTAAACTCTCTCTAGTTCATTTCCTTTTTCACTTACACTATTTTGAGCTTCAATTCTAACCATTACTCTACAGGGCTCTTGTAAGGGAAAGAGACGTTTACAAAAGATAGTTTGTGGTCTTTTGATCACTAAGAGAGAATTTGTACTTGAGATTGTGGAGTTGGGTACTCCGGTGTATTTGTAACCTCTTTGTGAAGTTATAGTTATTAGAAATCCTTCTGGGTGAAGGCGGGGACGTAGAGCTGGGTGCTCGAACCTCGGAAAAATTCTTCGTGTTTGCGTTTGGTTTACTTGTTCTTACTTGCTCTTAATTCTTACTAACTTTATATTCATTGCTTTATCTACTTGCTTCATATTTTCTTTGCAAAATTGTACTTGCTCTTCATTTTCATAGTTATATTCACTTGTTGCATCATATTTTTTTTAAAGTGTGCATTGATTAGCATAATCACCTATTCACCCCCCCTCTAGGTGATTTTCAATTGGTATCAGAGCTTGGACTCTAGGTTTGGCTTAACATCCTTAGAGAGATCCTTAAAAATTTGTTAATCAACATTTGCATTCTTTCATTCTTACACTAGTAAACATGGCCGATAACATCAAAACCCCTCCTAAATTCGATGGACTTAATTTCCCTATTTGGAAGGTTAGGATGACTATCTTTTTACAATCTTTAGGTAGCTTAGTTGCAAAAGCCTTGACCAAACCCTATGTTAGACCCAATAGTGTTGAAAGCACATGGTCCGACTTTACCTTTAGAGAATATGAGGCTAATTCAAAAGCCCAAAACTCCCTCCTAACCGCCTTGAATGAGGATGACCTTACACGGGTAATACATTGGCAATCCGCCTATGAGATTTGGCAACATTTGTTGGTCACACACGAGGGGACTTCACAAGTTAAGAGAGTTAAGATAGATCTCTTAAGGTCCCAATATGAATCTTTTAAAATGATTGATGATGAAACCATTGATTGCATGATTACAAGGTTTACTAAAATTACCAATGCTCTTTCCTCTTTAGGTGATGATATCTCCAATGATCAAAAGGTGCGTAAAGTGATTCGGGCTCTTCCTTTATCATGGGAGATAAAAGCCACTACCTTGAAAGAATTGAACGACAAGGATGAAATGGACCTCATGAGTCTCATTGGGAACTTAAAGACCCATGAGATGAAAAGAAGGCAAGAGAAGAGGCCGCTCCGCTAAAGAAGAAGTCCATAGCATTCAAATCGTCATCCACTCTTGAGGACGATGAAGAAGATGAAGAAGAAGATGAGGAGCTCTCCCTTCTTGTATGAAACGTCAAAAGGATGTACCGGAAGAACAAGCTCAACTTCCGAAGAAATTTGAAGGTAAAGAGGAGAGAAGAATTATTTGCTACAATTGCCGAAAGCCCGGACATATCATGGCTGATTGCCCGGAGTTCAAGAAGAAGATGACTTCCTCCCTCAAGTCAAAGAAGCCGGTCGAAAAGAAAGCCTACAAAGTCACATGGTATTCGGAAAGCGAATCCGAAGACGAGGTAGACACGGCGAACATGTGTTTCATGGCAAACACACCAAAGGTAACCCCACAACCTCTTGATGAAGATGATGAGTTATCTAAAGAAGTTATTGTACATGCTTTTGTTGAACTCTCCGAAACATATGATAATAAAAAGATTGAGTGTTCAAAATTGAAAAAGGAAGTTGCTTTTCTTAAAAATCAACTTGCTATGGTTTCTAAAGAAAAAGATGAAATTTCTTCCAATCTCATTTCTATTCAAAAAGAATTTAGTGATTATAAAGTTGCTTGCAAAGCAAAATTTTCTAAGATTGATGAAAAAGAAATTTCTTCTTTAAAAACTAAAATGGTTGATTTTGAGAAGGTTTTGAAAGATTGTGCTTTTAACACTAAGAAACTTGAAGAAAAGTTTTATAAAAAGCACACTACTCATGCTAAAGATTCTCATGTAAAGATTTCTCATACTCACACTTCACACAACACTCATGTTAAATCCACACATGCTCACAAGTCTCACACACACTATGCTTTTAAATATGGTAGAGTGTATAGATGTACTTATTGTGGTAAGAATGGACATTTGGCTAAGTTTTGTTATGACCAAGTAAATAGGTCAAATAATCTTGTTTGGGTTCATGGCACTAACCCTTTAGGACCCAAGAAAATGTGGGTACCAAAATCAAGTCCTAAGCTATTTGATGTAGGTACACACCAAGGCTCCAAGACGTAAGGAGCGGTGGTACCTTGATAGTTGTTGTTCGAGACACATGACATGGGATATCAACAACTTTACAACCCTATCAAGGTACATGGAAGGTGGCACCGTCACCTTCGGGGATGACTCCAAGGGTACTATCATCGGTATAGGTAACATTCAAATTGGTGCATCTCCTATTATAGAAAATGTTGTTCTTGTTGATGGTTTAAAACATAACTTGCTTAATATAAATCAACTTTGTGATCGTGGACTTAAAGTTATTTTTGATGACTCTTCCTGCAAGATTTTTGATTGCAAAACCAATGATTGTATTCTCACCGGATTTCATGATGATAATGTTTATATTATTGACATGCTTAATTTGGATTGTTCTACTAAATGCTTGAATATTTTTGAGGAAAATTCTTGGCTTTAGCATAGAAGATTAGGACATGCATCTTTTGAACATCTTTCTAGGATTAATTCTAAGGAATTGGTGAAGGGAATTCCTTACTTGAAATTTGAAAAAGACCGCATTTGTAGTGCGTGCCAACGTGGGAAACAAACCAAGTCTTCCTTCAAACTAATCAAGGATATCATGTCAACAAGGCCATTAGAATTAATTCATATGGATCTGTTTGGACCAACTAAAACTAAAAGCTTAAATTGTAGTAGATATGCATTTGTTTTAGTTGATGATTTTTTCCGATTTACTTTGGTTTTCTTTTTGGAAAATAAAGATCAAACTTTTTCTTATTTCAAGATTTTTTGAAAAAGGGTTGAAAACGAAAAAGGTTTTTCGATTTTGAAGATAATGAGTGATAGAGGTGGTGAGTTTGTTAACCAACTCTTCATGACTTATTGTGATGAAAAGGGAATTAAGCATGAAATATCATGTCCTAGAACTCCACAACAAAATAGAGTTGTAGAAAGGAAAAATAGAACACTTCAAGAGATGGCTAGGACAATGATAAGTGAATATGACCTCCCTCAATATCTATGGGCCGAGGCCGTAAACACCGCATGCTACATATCAAATCGTATTTATTTGTGTAAAAATTCTTCCAAAACATCTTTTGAAATGTATCATTCTAGAAGACCTAATGTTTCATATTTCAAAGTTTTTGGATGCAAGTGTTTTGTTTTGAATACTAGAGATAACTTGGGTAAATTTGATGCTAAGGCTTATGAAGCTATTTTTGTTGGATATTCTTCTACTAGTAAAGCTTATAGAGTATTCAATAGATCTTCCCTTACCATTGAAGAATCCATGCATGTTAAATTTGAAGAATTTAATGTGGTTGTTGAGAATGTTGTAGAAATTGACCCATTAGGTGAAGACATGGAGAGACTATCCTTGAAGGATTCACCCGCTCAAGAAGAAAAGCAAGAACCCTTTGGTGATGTTCATAAGGATGAAGTGAAAGATTCTCAACCACTTCCTAAAGATTGGAGATACGCTACAAATCACCCCAAGGAACTCATCATAGGTGATGTATCTAAGGGTGTAACAACTCGCTCCAAGCTCCATGACTTATGTCATAACTTTGCATTCATTTCTCATTTTGAACCCAAAAGCATTCTCGAAGCCGAAACGGACTCATATTGGTTGCTAGCCATGCAAGAGGAACTCAATCAATTTGAGCGCAATCAAGTTTGGCATCTTGTTCCTAGGCCCCACGATAGACCAATAATTGGTACTAAGTGGATCTTTAGAAATAAGTTGGATGAGTTCGGAAATGTCATTAGGAATAAATCTAGGTTAGTGGCCCAAGGTTACACTCAAGTTGAAGGAATTGACTTTGAGGAGACATTTGCACCCGTAGCACGGCTTGAAGCCATACGGATAACACTAGCTTTTGTATCTTTTAAAAATTTTAAACTTTTTCAAATGGATGTGAAAAGTGCATTTTTAAATGGTTTCATAAATGAAGAAGTTTATGTTGAACAACCTCCCGGTTTTGTTGATCATGTTCATCCAAATTTTATTTTTAAACTTGATAAAGCTTTGTATGGATTGAAACAAGCTCCAAGAGCTTGGTATGAAAGGCTTTCTAGTTTTCTCATTTCAAATGATTTTGTTAAAGGTAAAGTAGACACAACTCTTTTTACTAAGCATGTTGATAATGACATTTTAATTGTGCAAATTTATGTTGATGATATAATCTTTGGTTTTACTAATGAGTTTTTATGCAAGGAGTTTGAAAAGGTTATGCAAAGTGAGTTTGAAATGTCTTCCATGGGTGAATTGAATTTCTTCCTTGGACTCCAAATCAAGCAATTGCAAGATGGGAATTTCATATGTCAAGCCAAGTATGCAAAGGAACTCGTAAAGAAGTTTGGACTTGAAAGCTCAAAAGTTTGCAACACTCCTATGGCAACCACAACCAAGCTTGATAAGGATGACCGAGGTAAAAATGTTGATATTAAATTGTATAGAAGCATGATAGGTAGTCTTTTGTATTTGACGGCAAGTAGGCTGGACATAATGTTTAGTGTGTGTCTTTGTGCTAGATTCCAATCGTGTCCTAAAGAGTCCCATCTTATTGCGGTAAAACGCATTATTCGTTATATTAAGGGCACAATTGGAATGGGTCTATGGTATCCGAAAACAGGAGATTTTTCAATGACAAGTTATTCGGATGCTGACTATGCGAGTTGTAGAGTAGATAGAAAGAGTACTAGTGGGACATGTCAATTTCTTGGTAATTGTCTTGTTTCATGGTCCTCTAAGAAACAAAATTCCGTAGCTCTATCAACCGCCGAGGCGGAGTATGTTGCAGCGGAGGCTTGTTGTGCACAAGTCCTTTGGATGAAACATACTCTCCTTGATTATGATTTGCATTATGATCATATAAAATTTTTTGTGATAATACTAGTACTATTCATATGACCAAAAATGCAAATCAACATAGTAAGACCAAGCACATTGAGATTAGGTATCACTTTCTTAGAGATCATTTTGAGAAAGGTGATATAGATATTGGTTATGTTTTCACGGATTTGCAACTTGCCGATATTTTTACTAAACCACTTGATTTTGCTAGATTCTCCTTTATTTGTGGTGAACTAAATATTTGTGTTATTGAATAAAAGTTTTTATCCTTTTTGATGTATGACAAAAAGGGGGAGAAGAAGGTTTGAGTTTGTATTGTTTTTGTTTTTACAAAGTGTTTATGATTTTCTTGTATTTAAAGTTTGTGTGTTTTGCAAGTGTTTTATAGTTTTGCAAGTGTTTTATACCTCATGATTTTTAGTTTCATGCTTTTTTGCTTGCATATTGCATTGTTTAAATATAGCATAATTTG
This sequence comes from Agave tequilana, assembly GCA_038442645.1. Lineage (NCBI taxonomy): Eukaryota > Viridiplantae > Streptophyta > Magnoliopsida > Asparagales > Asparagaceae > Agave > Agave tequilana. The sequence continues at coordinate 234,282 of JAVJIF010033030.1, read as the reverse complement.
AGGGGGAGCTTATATCTCTCCTTTATTTTTAAACATAGCCTATTTGTTTTGTCATCATCAAAAAGGGGGAGATTGTTGGCCCAAAAGGTTACACTCTCCATTTGTTTATAGTTTTGATGATAACAAAACAAATAAGACCTAGTTGGTACTAATAAGTTTGTTCAAGATAAGTCTCAGGTTTTGTACCATGTTTGGAAGCCATTGCTTAGCTATTGCAAGATCTTCTAGGATTCATGGAGTAAAGAAGTCTTATGGCACATCAAGGAAGGATCATAGAAGAGAAGGCTCTAGCAAGACTTTTTCATGGCTCAAGACTTCAAGATTGCTCATGATAATTCATTAGTTTTGTTAAAGAATAGTGATTAGGATTGAAGCTCTATATTCCAACACACAGGTTTTTGCGCACATGCATTTCCTAGAAATATTCCCTATAAAGATATATAAAATATTTTAATACAAAGACTTTTGTTTATAAACTCAATTTTAGGCATTATACATGTTTCATATCAAAAATATTTTATTACATAATCTCCTTAAAATTGTGTTTGAGTTTCAGCTTTTGGCCTGAGCCGGTCGACCGACCGGTCGACCATCACTATGTCAGGTCAAACCGGTCGACCGACCCAGTCGACTGGTATTCTGTCTGTTTTGATGTATCAGTGTGCATGTTTACCGGTCGACCGGACTGTCGACCGGAGCCCTTCGGTCGACCGAGCGGCTGGCCGACTGAAGTGGTGCTACTCTCTGTTTGTTTCGGCCGACCGGGCGGTCGACCGATAGCCTGCAACGGTTCTTTTTATTTGAATCACGGTAGACCGGCCGGCCGACCGAGGTAGCCGTTTCAGCCATAACAGCTAGTTTTTTAAACACGTTTTAAATTCGTGTTTTTCGTTTTTAAACGTATTTAGGGGATATTCTATGGGTCAAAATCTTCCTTATTGATATTATATGTGTTTACCTTTTGATCCCTAACCCTATCCTATAAATAGTGGTGATTAGGGCTATGTTTTCTACAAAAAGAAAAACAATCAAGCTATATACAAAAAGTTTCAAAGTCTTCAAAAGTTTTCAAGAGAGTTTGGTCCTTGGTTTTTGTGCTGAAGATTCTCTCATCGCTAAAGTTTCATTTTCTAAACTCTCTCTAGTTCATTTCCTTTTTCACTTACACTATTTTGAGCTTCAATTCTAACCATTACTCTACAGGGCTCTTGTAAGGGAAAGAGACGTTTGCAAAAGATAGTTTGTGGTCTTTTGATCAGTAAGAGAGAATTTGTACTTGAGATTATGGAGTTGGGTACTCCGGTGTATTTGTAACCTCTTTGTGAAGTTATAGTTGTTAGAAATCCTTCTGGGTGAAGGCGGGGACGTAGAGCTGGGTGCTCGAACCTCGAAAAAATTCTTCGTGTTTGCGTTTGGTTTACTTGTTCTTACTTGCTCTTAATTCTTGCTAACTTTATATTCATTGCTTTATCTACTTGCTTCACATTTTCTTTGCAACATTGTACTTGCTCTTCATTTTCATAGTTATATTCACTTGTTGCATCATATTTTTTTAAAGTGTGCATTGATTAGCATAATCACCTATTCACCCTCCCTCTAGGTGATTTTCACATGATCCGCAATCACAAATTCCATGGGTCTCCATTTAGAGTCTGCCCAGCTCAGCTGACGGTCCTGTGCAGCTTGGAGATGCTTTCTAATCTGAGTTACTTTATCCACAATCTGCGTTATCAGTTCTGGACCAAGTAGTTTCCGTTCGGCAATGTCGTCCCAACACACAGGTGATCTACATTTTCATCCATATAAAGCCTCAAATGGTGACATTTGAATACTAGCCTGGTAACTGTTATTATATAAGAGTTCAACTAAATGTAGGTGATCTTCCCAGGACCCCTTGAAATCCATACACAGGCTCGTAGCATGTCTTCCAGAATTTGTATAACCCTTTCAGATTGTCCATCAGTTTGGGGGTTGTAAGTGGTGCTGAATTTCAACTTGCTTCCCAGACTAGTCTGCAGACTCTGCCAGAAATGAGAAAAAAATCTTGTGCCGCGATCTGACACAATACTCATGGTACTCCATGCAATCTCACTATCTCCTGCATATATCGTTCTGCTAAAATTTCAATCGACTGTCCCACTCTAAAAGGGATAAAGTAAGCGCTCTTGGTCAGTCTATCAACTATCACCCACATACATTGTGACCTTTTGAACCTCTGGGCAGTGCAGTCACAAAATCCATAGTAATATGTTCCTACTTCCATTCAGGAATAGGAAGTGGTTGCAATAAACCAGCGGTCCTCTGGTGCTTTGCTTTTACTTGTTGGTAGACTAAGCATTTAGATATAAATTTGGTTATTTCTCTTTTCATCCTATGCCACCAAAAATGTTGCTTAAGATCCTGATACATCTTTGTTCCACCAGGATGAATATTATACGGAGAGTTATGAGCTTCTACCAATAACTCTTGTCTAATATCTCCCTTAGGCACACATAACCGTGCACCATATCACGAAGAGCCATCTCCAAGAAGAAGTAAATCAGTTCTCAACCCAGCTTCCACCTAACCCCTGAATTTTTGGAGTTGCTTGTCACCTGCCTGAGCTTCCTTTATCTTGTCTATTAAAGATGACTTGAGTTGTAGTGCCATACAATGAGCTATTGCTCCTGGTATAACAACTTCCAGGGTTAATCTTCTCATTTCCTGAATCAACTTCTTCTGTTCAGTGAGGATTGTAGCAGCTGGTCTTCTACTTAGCGCATCTGGCACCACATTCACTCGTCCTGGGTGGTATTGAAGACTCAAATCGTATTCTGCCATGAGTTCCAACCATCTTCTCTTTCTCATATTTAACTCTTTCTGAGTGAAAATATATTTCAGACTCTTATGGTCCGTGAAAATCTCCACTCGAGTCCCCAGTAAATAATGTCGCCAAATCTTCAGGGCGAATATAACAGCCACTAATTCTAAGTCATGAGTTAGGTAGTTTTGCTCATGGGATTTGAGTTGTCTTGAGGCATAGGCCACCACTCTATCATGTTGCATAAGTACACAACCAAGCCCCTGTCCTGATGCATCACTATGTATAACAAAAGCACCCAACTGATCTGGAATAGCAAGAATCGGTGCAGTTGTCAACCTGTGCTTTAGTTCTACAAAAGCTGCCTCACAATCTTCTGTCCCTAAAGTTCTCCCCTTTCTTGGTCAAATGTGTTAAGGGTCTCGCAATCTTTGAAAACTCTTTCATAAACTTTCTATAATATCCAGCTAAGCCCAAGAATTATCTCACCTCTGTTACCGATTTAGGAGTCAGCCACTTTTCTACTGCTTCCACTTTCTTTGGGTCCACTCCTATTCCTTGACCTGAAATAATATGTCTAAGGAAGTCAACACTTTCCAGCCAAAAGGCCCATTTACTCAACTTCCAATATAATTGTTTCTCTCTCAGCTTCTGCAGCACGATCCTCAAATGTGCTGCATTTTCTCCCAAGTTTTGGAATAAATAAAGATATCATCAATGAAAACTATTACAAACTTATCCAAATAAAGAGAGAACACTCTATTCATCAGATCCATGAAGACTGTTGGGGCATTGGTGAGTCCAAAAGGCATTACCAGGAACTCATAGTGTCCATATCTCGTGCGAAAAGCAGTCTTTGGAATATCTGATGTTTTCACCTTCAATTGATGATAACCAGAACGAAGATCCAGTCGGGAAAATAATGTTACACCACAAAGTTGATCGAATAAATCATCGATTCTGGGCAAAGGATACTTATTCTTGATAGTCACCTTGTTTAGCTCCCTGTAGTCAATACATAATCTTCGTGTCCCATCCTTCTTCTTTGCCAGTAATACTGGAGCTCCCCATAGTGAAGTACTTGGTCTAATAAAACTTTTATTCAGAAGATCTTGGATTTGCTTTTTCACCTCTGCCAACTCTATTGGCGCCATGCGATACGGTGCCTTGGAGATTAGGGCAGTACCCAGAAGCACATCAATCGTGAACTCAACTTCTCTATCTGGAGGTAATTCGGGCAAATCTTCAAGAAATACATCCAAGAATTCCCTCACTACTATAGGAGTTTCGATCTGACCCACATCTAATGTCGCAGGGTTTTCGTACACACTACATCCGGATATGCAACCTGATCGAAACTTGTAACTTTACCAGAAAATTCGAATTCTGATAGATTAGGAAACCGAAACACTAGACTCTTTCTCTGACAATCTATGACTGCATGCACCCGACTAAACCTGTCCATACCCAATATAATATTGAAGTCACAGTTATCAATCAACAGGAAATTCGTGATAAACTCTCTGTCACAAATAACAACGGGACATTTTGGACACACCTTGTTACACGATACTGCCCCATTCCCCGTGCTAATAGTCCAACCCCGGTATACAGTGTCACAAGATTTATTATGCTTACTAATAAACTTAGATGAAATAAAGCAATGAGTAGCACCAGAATCAAATAAAGCATATGCAGGAACAGAATGCACCAAAATAATACCTGTGACAACTTCTTCTGAGGCATCAGCTTGATCAATAGTAAGAGTATATGCCTTGCCCTTCTCTCTAACTGGTACGGCTGGTTGTCCCTTACCCCTATGGGCCTGCTGATACATCTGCTGTTGGGGAGGCAGAGGCTGTTTAGTGATTATCGAAAAGAGTTATGTAGAGTATTAGCACAAATATGTAACAAAGAGATGAAGGTTAGAATCCACCTTGGTGCTAAGTCCACTCAACAAATGTATTTAAAGATTGATTTACCCTTTCCAATCTCCGCTATAGCAATGGCTATACCGGGTCGATTCTCAAGGAGAGCTAGCGATAGAAGCATTACGGTATGTAGTGAAGAAATGAAAACGAAATGTCTTCTATGTATTTACACAAATGCAAGAAGTCACATGAAAAGAAGTGATGGATTTGTGCATTATGGAAAAGAAATTAAAAGAATGAGTGAAGTGTGTTGCAAGGAAAAAAAAACCTAAAAGAAAGTGTTGGAAAACTTTTAGATGAGAAGGTACATGGCTAGCTAACTTTACCTCATTGCTAACTTGCTAAACTCAATGGTGATTGCAAGATTGCCTCATGTTGACTCATTGGCAATTAAAGATAACTTGCATGTTTGTTCAAGTGTTGTTTCCATCTTGAAGATTAGTGTTCTCTTTGTTGTTAGCTTGAAGCCTCATATTGAATCATAGGCTCTCTAAATAGATGTTCAATGATGAACTCTAGGATTGGTACTCAAGTAGTGCTAAGTTAGAAGAATCAACATTCATTTGAACATTCAAGACATAACTACAAATTAGCTTGAAGTAAAGAAGTTGTTCTTACTATACAAGTAGCATATGTTTGGTGATCCATCCTCATGTTCCATCAAAGGCTCTTGTTCTTGACAAAGCTCTATCCGAGGCACACATGAGTCATATTGAGTCTTTAACAAGCCATTACCAAGGGAAAGCAATTATACTTCCTTGGAAATCAAAAGAAACTTAAACTATGCAAGTATTGAAACAAACAATCATCCAAAGAGATAGAAGTTAGCTAGGTAAATTATTAGCTAGCCATGAAATAGGAGTTTAGCTCTCCATTACACAAGTAACAAAGCCACAATTCATTATGTCAAGCAAAGATCTAAAGCAATTACAATGAACTAGAATCAAAGCAAGAAATTAAAGCAAGGTAAAGTAAAGCATACTAGAGTTTGCAAAGAGATGAATGGAGCTCTTTTGATTAATCCTTGGCCACAAGAATGTCACTTCCTTGGTACAAGCTCTCAAACAGCACTCTCTCTCTCACTTTGTCAAGATCTCTAGGAGGAAGAAGATGAAGTCTAAAAACCTAGGAGAAAACAAAAATACAAGAATTTTCCCCTATTTTCTTCTCTCTCTTCTCTGTTCTCACGCACAGACCTTGGTCCTTTATTTATAGCCATCCCTGAGAAGCTTCGAGAGCCCTGGCCGTTACCACAAAATCCGGGCTCCAACGGCCTCCAAACGGCCGCAGATGCGCGGGAAAATCCCTGTTTTGGCGGCAAAATCTGGGCCGTTGAGCCCAGATTTTCTGTTACGATCTGATAGTTAGGTGGTTATCCACGTGGCCTTCTGGAATCTTCAGTTGGCGCGCGGATCTCAACTGAATTCAGATTCAAATCTTTGGCTCTTTTTGGATTATGGATTTAATCACTTTAATTATTTCTAATTAAGGTGATTAATGGGCTTTTTCTCCTTTAAGTTGTGGACCTGTAAAAATAGAAAGAAAAGAGGTTAAAAATCACATTTTATTTACAATATGTATAGTATGAAAGTGGTAAAATATGTAAATATGTGTAACAATCACACCCCCATACCTAGCTTTTGCTCGTCCTCGAGCAAAAAAAAAGACAAAGAAAGAAAAAAAATAAAATCCTAACTAATTTATTACACCACTTTCGTAGGTGACACGATTGCACTGAGCACGTGCAACAAGCCGTTAAACCTCTAGGTTACCCTAGAGGAGGTGTGTTGTCTCCTGAGGGTTTTCAGCGGATTGCACCCACAAAATCCATATAAAAAGAAAACAAATGTTAGTGTTTTGAAAATGCATTTTGAAAGAGAGACATGTTTTCGAACTATTTTTGCAAAAATATAAGTGATCTAAGGTCATAAGTCCACCTATAATCATTCTTCCTTAAACTTAGTCTCCATGCAAGATCTTGTTTTTAATTAAGGTAAGAATTCAAAATTGGATTGAATACTTTATCTTTAATAAAACCTAGATAGTATGCACACCGTGACAGTGAAGATTTCTGGGATTTCAACTCTAACCATAAAGCCATTTATTTATTCTCTTCTTTTTTTTTTTTTTACTTCTTCCCTTAGTTTTCTTAGGCTTTCTAGTTCACCCATGTAGCGAGCCTATAACCGATGACTCCCAAACCAGATGGTTCTAGGGCACCAGATGAGAAAACATCCCTCAGGTTAAAGGACTCGAGTGAAAAAGGCCACAAAACTAAGGGGATTATTCTTTTTGATCACCGTTAGGCGTGAATAATTATGCTTCTTGAGTCATAATTCTCCAGCTTAATGAGTGATGTTTTTCACCGTTAGGCGTGAATAACCATGCTTCTTGAGGCATAGTTATCCAGCTTAATAAGTGATGTTTTATTCTTTTTTTTTTTATTTTATGGCATTTTAGGTCTTTGTTTCCATCCCAAAATTGTGTAAGTGTGAAGTGCTTACTATCTAAGGCAAAAATTCAAGATAAAAATATCTCCCCAATTTTACTTACTTAGCCTATAATTTCAAACAAGATCTATTATTTCAACTAGGTTTAAGATGTCATAATTAAGGCTTTCTTAATTTCTAAGATACATCTTAATTTTCTTAAAAATAGATCAAAACTTTGTCTCTTATTTCAAAAAGTTTTTTTTTTATATATATATTTTTTTTTATTTTCTAAAAGAAAATAAAATCTAACAAGAAAAATAGAAAATCTACAAAGAAAAAAAAAACTAAAAAGAAAATGAAAATCCTAAAAATAAAAAGCCTAAAAAGAAAATGAAAAATCCTATGTTAGTACCTACCCCCCCATACCTATCTCATGCATTGTCCTCAATGTATGCAATATGAAATGATGCATGAAATAGGTAAAGGACAAAACTACTCCCTTTGTCGTTTTGGACCCGCGGTGGTGCTAGGTCCAGCCGACTGTGATCTCCTCAATGCTGCCTCCATTCTACCTAGGCGAGAGGATTGCTCCTCAACCCTCTTCCTAAGCCGAACCTGCCCCTTGAAAATCTTCTTCATGCCCTTCCAGATAGTGGACATGAAGGCTCGTGAATCAGTGGGGGGTTCCTGCCTCCAAAATTGGGGCTCATCAATTTCTTCTAAACTCTCCTCCGAATCAAGCTCCACAGGTTCATTTTCAGGCTGAGCAATAGGTGTCCAAAGTGCGTGCAAGCAGCCATTATACGAGCTTGTGGGCCTCTCTACAGTAACAGGCACTTGGTCAAATGAATTAAGACAGCGTCTGAGAGGAAATGTTTACACAGACGTGTGATTAATATGGCATGGGAATGCTTCGCACCCCGAGTGCAGGAGGAATTATCAAGAATGGCACGAAAGATGGCCCTATTCAAACAGACCGTGTGGTTGTGTGTCATTAAATCATGAATTACCTGTAATACGGGTCTGTTAAAGGAAGATTGGTGCTCAATTCCAAAAATGTTGCGTTGAACCCAGCGTCCAATGCAATGAACATTTTGAAAAGTCGTGTTGGCTTTGAGCCCACGATCCTGAATTGTGCAGCGGACACCCATGAAGATTGGTACGTGTCATGGTGCACAGATGCATGATCAATTGCATTGTAAAATGTAGTGACAAGCTCAGGGCAATAGTATGCATTGTGGTCACTGTTATCATAAACTAAAGAGTACCAACTCCATGAACGTATTCTATCCACAAAAATGTGCCCATACCCCCCACTTTCATTCATAAGTACTGAAAAATCCCTCTCCACATACAAATTTGGTGCCATATATGCTAATGAATTGTAAAGCAAAGGATTTTGAGAGAGAAAATTGCAAACCACCCCCGGAGATCGTAGGGGGAAATCCAAAACAGTAGTGCAGAAGGCACTTGGGACAGAGTTTGAAAGAGTTGCTCTGGATCTGCCACCAACAGAGGAAATCAGCCGACCAAAATTTTTCTGAGCACCAGAAGTGGCCAGAATGCGGTGGAATCTCGGCCAGAAAAGGGAAATTGCGGCAGATCAGAGGAATCTGGTGAAGGGAAAATCGGCAGAGGTTGGCTTTGGAAGAAGAAGTTTAGATCTGAAGGGATTCTGCGTTTGAGGGAGAAAAGTAGGTGAGGAGAGTATTTATAGGGGGGAGTGAAAATGGGATTTCCAAATTTATCCCTAGGTCAAAGATATAATTACAACCCTAGGTCAAAGGGGTTTGGAAATGCATGGAATCCTAGGGAAGAGAAAATCCTAGGAATGTGAAACTTTTATAAGCACAAAATCCCTAATTTTTTTCTTTTTATTTTTTTATTTATTATTTACAAAAAAGTGGAAAATTATTTACAAGTGTGATCCCAAAATGATATGCAGGAAAAATGCACGGGAAACTATACAGATGGAGTGGTCACAAATAAACTGGGTCGCAAAGACCCAATTCGTGAACTTCGTGTGACATGACTTCCGTGGTAAGAAATGGCTTTAGACGTTGACCGTTCACAGTGAATGTGTTGCCATTATTTGGGTCAAGAATCTCGATTGCACCGTGGGAAAAGACTTTGTGAACAATGAATGGCCCTGACCACCTGGTTCTCAATTTACCAGGGAAAAGATGGAGTCGTGAATTATACAACAGAACCTTTTGTCCTACGACAAAAATTTTCCTGTGAATGGATTTATCGTGAAAAAGCTTGGTTCTGTGCTTCGTGATCCGAGCATTATCATATACCTCGTTTCTCAGCTCTTCAAGCTCGGATATCTGCAACTTCCTTAAAGCACCGGCTTTATCCAAATCCAAATTCAGCTGTTTTAAAGCCCACATAGCTCGGTGTTCTAATTCAACAGGCAAGTGACAAGTTTCCCAAATACAACTCGATATGGAGACATACCGAGGACAGTCTTGTAAGCGGTCCTATATGCCCATAAGGCATCGTGAGTTTGATGGACCAATCCTTACGGTTCTGTCCTACAGTTTTCTCCAAAATGAGTTTTATCTGTCTATTCGTGACTTCAACTTGCCCATTGGTTTGAGGATGGTAAGCCGTGGATAATTTGTGAGTGATAGAATACTTGCGCATCAGGGCTTCAAAAGCCCTATTGCAAAAATGACTCCCATTATCACTTATTATCGCACGGGGGGCTCCAAAGCGAGAGATGATGTTTTCTCTTAAAAACTTAATGACAACATGGTTGTCATTCGTCCGTGTTGGAATTGCTTCAGCCCACTTGGAAACATAATCTACGGCTACCAAATGTATTGGTTACCGTAGGACAGAGGAAAGGGTCCCATAAATCGATGCCCCAGAGGTCGAAAATTTCGACTTCCAAGACGGGTGGAGGGGCATCATGTCTCTTTGTGTGATACGACCCGTCATTTGACACTTATCACAAAGCTTGCAGAAATTGTATGCATCTTTAAAAAGAGTGGGCCAGTAGAATCCACTCTGAAGCACTTTCTCAGCAGTTTTCCGTGGACCAAAATGTCCACCGCAAGCTAACTTGTGACAGAATGTCAAAACGCTCTGATGTTCATCCTCAGGAAGGCATCTACGTATGATTTGGTCAGGACAGTATTTGAATAAATACGGTTCATCCCAAAAGAAGAACCGCATTTGGCGCAGAAAACGGTGTTTTTCTTGTCCTGACCAATGAGAAGGTATTTGCCTGGTAGCAAGGTAGTTCACTATATCAGCATACCAGGGCTCTCCACATATCTCAAAAATATGCTCGTCAGGAAAATCATCGTTAATCGGTATTCTCTCTTTAGGTGCATTTGGGATTCTCGACAAATGATCTGCTACCACGTTCTCAACACCCTTTTTATCTTTTATCTCCAAATCAAACTCTTGCAAAAGAAGTATCCATCGAATCAGTCTTGCCTTAGCATCCTTCTTTTGCATCAAGTATTTTAGGGCGGAGTGATCAGTGAAGATAATAGTTCTGGACCCTAGCAGATATTGACGATATTTCTCCAACGCAAAAACAACTGCTAAAAATTCCTTTTCAGTAGTCGTGTAATTGAGTTGGGCATCATTCAGCGTTCTGCTGGCATAATAGATTACGTGTTGCCTATTATCAATACGCTGCCCTAAAACAGCGCCTATAGCAAAGTCAGAGGCATCACACATAATCTCAAAAGGTTTGGTCCAGTCTGGTGCAGATATGATCGGTGTAGAGACAAGTCTACTCTTAAGCTCTTTCCACGATTTTTTACATTCCTCATCAAAGATGAAGGGTACATCCTTCCCTAAGAGATTGGTCAAGGGTCTTGCAATATTGCTAAACCCTTGAATAAATCGCCTATAGAAACCGGCGTGCCCTAAAAATGATCTAATGTCTTTTAAGCACGTCGGTTCAGTGAGCTTCGTTACGACTTCCACTTTGGACTTGTCTACCTCGATTCCTATTCTTGATACCTTGTGCCCAAGTACGATTCCTTGCTTGACCATGAAATGACACTTTTCCCAGTTAAGTGTCAAATTTTTCTCCATGCATCGTTGTAAAACCAGCTTCAGATGGTACAAGCATTGCTCAAAAGAATCCCCATAAATCGAAAAGTCATCCATGAAAATTTCCAAAAATTTCTCCACCATGTCCGAGAACAGGCTCAACATGCAACGTTGAAACGTTGTTGGAGCATTGCAAAGGCCGAAGGGCATCCTACGGTATGCAAACGTTCCAAAGGGACAGGTGAAGGTCGTTTTCTCTTGGTCCTCGGGAGCGATTGGGATCTGATTATATCCTGAATATCCATCCAGGAAACAATAGTACTCGTGTCCCGCCAATCTCTCCAGCATCTGATCAATGAATGGAAGTGGAAAGTGGTCTTTACGTGTGGCGGTGTTCAACTTCCTATAATCAATACAAACTCGAACCTTCGTTGGAAGACGTGTTTGTATCAATTCCTTATTCTCATTCTCCACCACGGTAAATCCAGCTTTCTTAGGCACAGCGTGAACTGGACTTACCCACTGACTATCAGATATGGGATAGATAATCCCATTGTCTAATAGTTTTCAAAATCTCCGATCTAACAGCTTCTTGCATAATGGGGTTAAGTCTCCGCTGTGGGTCTCTTTTGGCTTAGCATCTTCCGTCAGATGAATTCTGTGTTGAACAATGGAGGGACTAATCCCCTTGATATCAGCCATGGTCCAACCAATGGCCTCTCTATTTTCCCTTAACACAGTCAGAAGATCCTCTTCTTGTTGTTCAGTAAGATTTGATGCAATGATTATCGGAAAGGATTCCTTCTCATCCAAGTACTTGTACTTGAGATGATTGGGAAGAGCTTTAAGCTCAGAAGAAGGGACAGGATCTATTACTGGTTGCTCATGGTGCAAGGGAAGAATAGGTGTGGAATTAGTGGTCCGTTCAACATTTGATCCAACAATCTGATCCAGGTTGAAGTCATCCGACTCCAACTCAAACTCCTCTTCAGACTCATACTCAATTTCTTCCACATGTTCACTGGTCAATCCCTCAATCAAGTTTACTTCAAAAGAATCATGATCCATATCCCTTGGCTGCTTCCCTAGATGGAAGACATTCACCTCTTTCGTCATATCTCCGAACGTTAACCGCATCGATCCATTTCGGCAATTGATTATTGCATTTGCTGTGGCTAAGAAAGGACGTCCGAGAATGACAGGTGTTTGCGCTCTGTGATTTTGTACGGGCTGTGTTTCAAGAACAACAAAGTCCACGGGGTAAATGAATTCCCCGACCCGTATCAAAACATCTGTAATTTCCCCCTTGGGAATCTTTACAGAGCGGTCAGCCAATTGAATTGTCATCTGGGTAGGACGAAGGTTGCCTAACCCTAACTGCTGATAGACAGAAAAGTGGAGAAGATTGATGCTCGCGCCCAAGTCTAACAAAGCCCTATTTATGGTGGTCTGCCCTATGATGCAAGAAATGGTAGGGCTCCCTGGATCTTTGTACTTCACAGGGATTGGACCATTGAGCAGTTCACTTATGTTGGAAGCCAAGAAGACTTTCTTATGGACATTTGCTTTTCTTTTTTTAGTACACATTTCTTTCAGAAACTTGGCGTAGGATGGGACTTGTTGAATGGCATCTAAGAGAGGGACATTGATTTGTACTTGGTTAAATATCTCTCTTATCTTCTCCAAGCATTCATCTTATGATTCGTAAGCCTATTTGGGAATGGGACAACAGGCTTATATGTTTGCTCATCAACTTTCTCTTTTCCTTTTGACTGAGAAGTGGAGGTTGTGTGCTTGATGAAGGAATGTCTTGCAATGGCTGGATTGGAATAGAAGGTGGTAGCATTGGCACAGATTTGGGAGAATGATTCGAAACCTTATTATCTACATGTTTCCCAGATCTAAGGATTTGAATGGCTTGGCATTGGCTTTGGCTGGGTCCCAAGTCTTCAACTTCATGCAGAGGAAAATGGGCTTTGGGATTTGGTACTGGTTGGCTAGGTAACATTCCTTTTTGTCTTTCAGTCAGAGAGTTAGCCAACTGCCCTATTTGGATTTGCAATTTATTCATGTCCTGCTGCTGATTGTTCATCATTGCGGCTTGGGTCTTAGATAAGGTCTCTATCATTTTCTCTAACTCAGAAATTTTCTTGTCTGAAGGACTGGGTGGTGGATGATGTTGAAACTGGGGCTGAAAATTTCCTTGATATGGCACAGGATGTTGATATGACTGGAATCTGGGTGGACTCTGGTATGAATGAACATTTGGTGGGTTCTGGTGGTAAGTCGGTGGATGAGGCTGAGCAGGGTATTATTGTGGAAATGGTTGTCTCGGCTGCTCAGGGCCAGACTGACTCCAAGAGAAATTCGGATGGTTTCGCCATCCCGGATTATAGGTTTTGGAGTAAGGATTGTAAGCGGGTCTGGTGTACGTGGCATTTGTACTCTCCTAAAACATTTGAGTTTGATAAACTGGACACTCCTCAAACAGATGATTCAGATCATGGCAGTAGGTACAACCCGGATTAACAACAGGTGTTGGATTGACCTGATTAACAGAAGAATTTTTCCTGGATTCTAGCAATTCAATCCTCTTCATCAACTGTGTAATTTTAGCTTCTGCAGCTATCGAGGATTCTATCGAGTGTAAACCGGTTCTGGAATTTGTGGGTGTAGATTTCTCAGTACATGATTCCCACTGGACTGTCTTTTCCGCTAAGGCCTCAAAAAGATCCCAACCCTGATCTTCATCCTTCTTTAAGAATTCTCCTTGACACATGGTTTCAAGGAGCGTCTTAGTCTGATAATCAAGCCCATCATAGATAATCTAGCATTGGCGCCATTTTTCTATACCGTGATGGGGACACAGGGCTACTAGGTCTTTGAAGCGCTCAAAGTACTTCCAGAATGGTTCATTGGCTTCTTGTTTAAACTGCATTATATTCTTCCTCATCAGGGCTGTCTTATGGATAGGATAAAACTTCTTAAGAAAGACCTTAACAAAATCATCCCAAGAAGAAATTGAGCTAACTGGGAGATTATAAAGCCACTTCTTAGCGATATCCTTAAGTGCAAAGGGGATGAATCTAAGTCTGACAGCATCATCAGTAAGCTGGGAAATCCTCATCATAAGGCATACTTCTTCAAACTCTCGAATGAAGAAGTATGCATCCTCAGATTCAAGGCCATGGAATCGTGGAAGTGTGTTTTTGAACTGGGGCTTCAACTCAAAATTATTTCCATTAGTGTTCGGGAGGAGAATACAAGATGGAAGTGATGTGCGAATAGGATAGAACTTGTCTTGCAACGACACGTTAGTGGTCATGATTGTGTCGAGTGGTGGTGTATGTGGCAGTGTAGAAACTCTCACAAGCCTCGCAGAATTCGGATCTCGATACCACTCTTGCATACAATTACACAATCAACGTGCACCTTTCACACAGGCGGAAAATGAAAAATAACAATCAAAAAGAAAAATCAATCCAAGCTTTCTAGGTTTCCTGGACCTAGACGACTCCTAACGTTAGATCGTCCACAGGAGGTTCAGTGTAGACTCTGACTATAAGCAAATCAGCCAGGTAAGGGTAAGGTTGGTGGGAGGTTTTCCGTCAGAGACGTTCCTTAATTAAGTAACCAACACCTTCGGGCTTTCGGCCCTCAACCCCTTTCCTAGACACCGATTTTACAAAAGTCACTTTCCAACACTTTTCCCCCTTAGGATAATCTCCTAAGTGAGTCCGGATGTCCCTAGGGCCAACGTCTAGCAGTTTTTATTTAGAAGCTTAGGATTGTGAGTGCGTGGGAAAATGGTTTTTGGGCTAAGGAAGGGGTGATAAAATCCCCACCTTATCTTTTTTATGGGTTATGCCCTTAAAGTTAATTCGTGCAAGTGTACGATATAACAAACAAGGATCACCCAAAGCGGAATTAAATCAAACAAAGAGTGAGTCCTAGTCTATATGCTATGCTTACGTACCTTGCCTCCAGCACTCTTCAACAGTAAAAGTAAAGAAATTGAAAGACACGTGCCTAGAAATGCAGATGTCTAAACAATTTTTTAACTTTTGCAACAAATTTTTTACTGTTGATTAGCAGATATCAGGTGAAGCAAACAAGTTTTAAAATATAGCAGCAGCTGTATTTTGCAGAGAAGCAAGCCCTGCAGAAAAGTGGTCAGTAGTCAACTCCTCTTTGCCGCAATTCTGCGGCAAAAGCCCAGAATTTGTGGCAATTTGGAGGGATCCGGGTCTCTACTTTCGAGAGCAGAGGCCCAGGTCCGCTTATATGTTTCTGCAATGCAAGATTTGCTGTTTCTTCAACCTGTACCTGCAACAGAGAAGAGTATTCATTTAATTCTTCACTTGAAAACAAATACCGTTGCTCTCCCCGGCAACGGCGCCAAAAATTGATTATCGAAAAGAGTTATGTAGAGTATTAGCACAAATATGTAACAAAGAGATGAAGGTTAGAATCCACCTTGGTGCTAAGTCCACTCAACAAATGTATTTAAAGATTGATTTACCCTTTCCAATCTCCGCTATAGCAATGGCTATACCGGGTCGATTCTCAAGGAGAGCTAGCGATAGAAGTGTTACGGTATGTAGTGAAGAAATGAAAACGAAATGTCTTCTATGTATTTACACAAATGCAAGAAGTCACATGAAAAGAAGTGATGGATTTGTGCATTATGGAAAAGAATTTAAAAGAATGAGTGAAGTGTGTTGCAAGGAAAAAAAACCTAAAAGAAAGTGTTGGAAAACTTTTAGATGAGAAGGTACATGGCTAGCTAACTTTACCTCATTGCTAACTTGCTAAACTCAATGGTGATTGCAAGATTGCCTCATGTTGACTCATTGGCAATTAAAGATAACTTGCATGTTTGTTCAAGTGTTGTTTCCATCTTGAAGATTAGTGTTCTCTTTGTTGTTAGCTTGAAGCCTCATATTGAATCATAGGCTCTCTAAATAGATGTTCAATGATGAACTCTAGGATTGGTACTCAAGTAGTGCTAAGTTAGAAGAATCAACATTCATTTGAACATTCAAGACATAACTACAAATTAGCTTGAAGTAAAGAAGTTGTTCTTACTATACAAGTAGCATATGTTTGGTGATCCATCCTCATGTTCCATCAAAGGCTCTTGTTCTTGACAAAGCTCTATCCGAGGCACACATGAGTCATATTGAGTCTTTAACAAGCCATTACCAAGGGAAAGCAATTATACTTCCTTGGAAATCAAAAGAAACTTAAACTATGCAAGTATTGAAACAAGCAATCATCCAAAGAGATAGAAGTTAGCTAGGTAAGTTATTAGCTAGCCATGAAATAGGAGTTTAGCTCTCCATTACACAAGTAACAAAGCCACAATTCATTATGTCAAGCAAAGATCTAAAGCAATTACAATGAACTAGAATCAAAGCAAGAAATTAAAGCAAGGTAAAGTAAAGCATACTAGAGTTTGCAAAGAGATGAATGGAGCTCTTTTGATTAATCCTTGGCCACAAGAATGTCACTTCCTTGGTACAAGCTCTCAAACAGCACTCTCTCTCTCACTTTGTCAAGATCTCTAGGAGGAAGAAGATGAAGTCTAAAAACCTAGGAGAAAACAAAAATACAAGAATTTTCTCCTATTTTCTTCTCTCTCTTCTCTGTTCCCACGCACAGACCTTGGTCCTCTATTTATAGCCATCCCTGAGAAGCTTCGAGAGCCCTGGCCGTTACCACAAAATCCGGGCTCCAACGCCTCCAAACGGCCGCAGATGCGCGGGAAAATCCCCGTTTTGGCGGCAAAATCTGGGCCGTTGAGCCCAGATTTTCTGTTACGATCTGATAGTTAGGTGGTTATCCACGTGGCCTTCTGGAATCTTCAGTTGGCGCGCGGATCTCAACTGAATTCAGATTCAAATCTTTGGCTCTTTTTGGATTATGGATTTAATCACTTTAATTATTTCTAATTAAAGTGATTAATGGGCTTTTTCTCCTTTAAGTTGTGGACCTGTAAAAATAGAAAGAAAAGAGGTTAAAAATCACATTTTATTTACAATATGCATAGTATGGAAGTGGTAAAATATGTAAATATGTGTAACAATCATTTAGGCTGAAAGGGAAGTATAGGCCTTGACTGTCAGGACGTCGTCAGCTTTTGTTGACTAACTGAGGCTGAGGTGAGAACCCTTGGAACTTGCCAACTGTGAGGACACTGACTAGCCCGATGTTCAGGCGATCCACAGACCAGGCACAAGTTCTTGGCCAATCTGCACTCATTTATATTATGCCCTACCTTATGACAATATTTACACACAACCATCTTAAGCTGAGGCACTGTATCCATCTGTCGCTTTTGGGGTGTTGCACCAACTTGCCTGATCTGAGTTCCTCCAGAAATCTATCCAATCGGGCGATTTATGATACTAGTGGGTACTCTCCTCATCAATCCACTGAGTTGTTCTTGTTCCCTGGTGGCAGTTAATACCTCTGCAAAGGTCTTATATTTGAAGGATATGACATATGTTTGAAGTTTCAGATGCAATCCCTACTGAAACCTTCTGGCCCGATTCTCCTCGGTGGAGACCATATATAGGGCAAATCGGCTAAGCTTGAAAACTCAGCTGCATACTCATCAACTGTCTTCCCAGCCTGTCTGAGATTTATAAATTTCTGTTCCATCTCTGATTTGGCCGTTTCAGGAAAGAATTTGGCCAAGAACGCCTCTGAAAATGTCTTCCAAGAGACAGGTCCTGACAAATGGCTTTCTACTACAAACCACCATATACGTGCTATTCCTGACATCTGAATTTTTACTACATCCACTCGATCAGCTTCCGGGACTCGGGCTGCTACCAATAAGTTCTCCATGTCAGTAAGCCACTGTTCAGCATCCAGATGGCTTCCTTCTCCTGAGAAAACTGCTGGATTGAGTCTCCTGAAGTCAGACACATTCCTCTGCCAAGCCTGACTTCCTGAAGCAACCATCTTCTCTAGAGCAACAGTAAGTCGCTCACTCTGATGCTGCTGGGATTCCAACAATAACTTAATGAACTCCACTGACTCTGTAGGTCCGTCCTTAGTAACTCGCTGAGCCATCTGTGTAATACATACCAAATTAGAGTTGGGACTAAATGAAATAATTCAGTTCCTAATTATGGACTTGTGGGCTCATGTCGTGTATCGTGTTACTTATCAATAGTATAATATCTTGTACAAATCTACAGGTAAGAACTAGATTCGAATGGCTGGGGTCGCGTTTCGCAAGCCATCCAATGCTAAATTGGAACCAAGTCTCTGATACCACTTAAACCATGTCACGCCCCACTACCCAAAATACACTACGTGACATGATCAGCGACGTATACGAGTTGGGTATGACGTCCCTACGTATACACGTTAAGCCTATTGTAGAGCTATACAAGTCTCCTTATAAGGTAATAACACAGCTGATATGTTATATTACATGAAATAAGAGTACATAACACAGTCCAATACAGTACCAAAAACATAGTACATCTGAGCCCATTAGCATATTTATACAACAACAAGAACAGAAAATAAATGTACAACTATGAAACATACTGAAAGCCAAAAAGAGACGACAAGGTCACAAACTGTCCTACAGCTGCTCAGCCAAACCATCTAGGTACTCCGCGTCCTCCACTGAGGGTGTAACCACGGACTCTATATCTGGGCAGGTAAACCCAGGGTCTCAGATGCGACCGAGCAAGTGTACAAAGAAAATAAAGACTACCATGAAATATACAAGCAAATGGCTGAAAACAAGACATGAAATAAGATGACGATAATCAAAATATTAGTGGAGTAACTTTTCATTATCTTGTCCATGAGTGTATACATGTGTGATATGAGACTTAACAATCGAGGAGCTCTGATCAGGTGGGTCTATCTTGTGCATACCCGGGATCACGGAAATAAACAGACCCCTGGCTGTTGAGACCAGGGCCCTCCGCTAAGAGGGGAGCACGAAACAAGAAACGGGAGCTCATGGAGCTATATACAATAGGTAGGTAACACTACCATCCCTACAGTGGGATTAACAATATGGATCCAGTACACCACATCGATAAGATCTAGTCAATCATCCAGTCTCCCCATCCCCAAGTGATTTCATTTCAAGATGACAAGTGGTGACAGGATTTAACTGGAACAGGTGACAAAAACATAGGAAGCCCGCGTTATGTCCTACGTACATTAGTCATGTAGATGAGTGTGCATGTACAGAGCAAATAGCTGGCATAAATAATGTAATCAACTATATAATGTGTAACGGGAATCACTACCAGAAGTATCAAAGTAACATGTAACGGGAGTTAGTAATAGAAATACATGCAGTTATCCCAGCTATCCCCATGTAAACATGCACACTTGAATATCCCAGTAGACCAAGTCCATGCTCCGATATACTACTTAACCCCTAAGATACAAGCCTTTATCCAGAATAATCATAATATCAGAAATCAAATATTCCAGTCAGCTAACATGACTCTATAAATGATTTATTTGGTGAAACAAGATAACTGACAGTAAACACTTGCCTTATAAGAGTAGTTCTTGCAGTTCCGATCCTAACTGTACCAAGAACGCGCGATTCCGACGTCAAATAACCAAGTTATAGTCTAAAGCATGACTCAGAGTCCAATTTATAAGATTTGAAGTGAGCCAGGGAGTTAAACTAAAATTTTCAGGGTTATAAATGTAAAAACATGAATTTATGCAGGGCGTTGATGAAATTTACCTTTTTAATTAAAGCAGGTTGTGGGTTTTGGGTTGCGAATCGGGTTTAAGTACAAACCCGTTATGGGTTTTTCTTCTCCATTCTCTCCTTCGAACAGCACAGCAGCAACAGGCGCAAAAGAAGAAGGAAATAAAGTAGATTGGCATTTTGGTCATGGCAGGAGGTGGCCACAGTGGTTGTACGATTGCCCGCGCGGTGGTGAAAAGTGACGTAGCTCCGGTGATGCTCCGGTGGTGTGTAGACGAGGAAGTAAAAATGAGATGGGGGAGTGGGTGGTAGGGTTTTAAGGAGGTGTTGGTGGTGGTGTTGGGGTGTTGGTGTGGGTAGCATTGGGTGCTCATGTGGGTGGCGTTGAGATGAGGAGGAGGAGGAGGAGGAGGGGGTGGCGCAGGTGAGGTGAAGGGGGGAGAGAGAGAAAAAAAAAACGAGAGAGAGAGAGTAGTTATTATTGGTTTTAATGAAATTTGGGTCTTTAATGTGAATTATGATGGTTATTAAGAAGAGTGTAGAAAAGTAAAGAAAGTGTGAAAGTCAGTTAATTGGAATTATGTAGAAACGTAGAGAAAATTTGTACAGTCGGTTAGATTATTAGGATTTGTTAAAGGATTTTGTATATTTAAATAATTGGGTCAAAATTTGACTAGTTCCGCACAGTTCCCAAAAATTATATAAAATAAAGAATATTAGTCTAAGACATAATGTGAAATCAGATTGTAAAAATTCAAACCGGTTTGCCAATTAAAAATCTTGAAAGGATTAGTGATACCGGGCGACACCTGTTCGGCCCGATTTTGGACTAATTTAAAAAATTGCCAAAAATACTTAAAAGTAGAAAATAAGATTTTAAAGACAAATACAAAAGTAGATTCTAAAAATTTTACTCCATTTGTGAATTAAAAATCCTTGGGTCAATTATTGGTGTCGGTTGACACCGATCTCGGACATTTTCCAAAATAATTCGGAAAATTTCAAACAAAAGTGTAGAAAATTCAAAATAAAATAGTTTATGAAATAGAAACTAGGTCAATCTGCTCTCAGGTTGGTCAAATCACTGCGTACTCCACGTCATATATTACGGTGCCACGTATAACGACTGCTGAGGGTTACACTTCTACCCACCTAATAACAAAAATTTCGTCCTCGAAATTTAAATAGATACTTAGAATGCAAAAGGTTATAATAATTAAGATCTTTATAATGTGATACCTAAGAGTCAGAGAACAGGTAAGGGCAGTTTGCTCGAACTTCTTCCTCCAGCTCCCAGGTGGAATCTCCCTGGGAATTAGGATCCCAAGCTACTCGAACTAAAGAAATCACCTTGTTCTTAAGGACCTTCTCTCTACGATCAAGTATTATCGCCGGTTGAACTGCATAAGTCAAATCCGATCTCAGCGTCAATTCGATCTATGACTGCATGCACCCGACTAAGCCTGTCCATACCCAATATAATATTAAAGTCACAGTTATCAATCAACAGGAAATTCGTGATAAACTCTCTGTCACAAATAACGACGGGACATTTTGGGCACACCTTGTTACACGACACTGCACCATTCCCTGTGCTAATAGTCCAACCCCGGTATACAGTGTCACAAGATATATTATGCTTACTAATGAACTTAGATGAAATAAAGTAATGAGTAGCACTAGAATCAAATAAAGCATATGCAGGAACAGAATGCACCAAAATAATACCTGTGACAACTTCTTCTGAGGCATCAGCTTGATCAATAGTATGCCTTGCCCTTCTCTCTAACTGGTACGGCTGGTTGTCCCTTACCCTATGGGCCTGCTGATACATCTGCTATTGGGGAGGCAGAGGCTGTTTAGGCTGAAAGGGAAGTATAGGCCTTGACTGTCGGGACGTCGTCAGCTTTTGTTGACTAACTGAGGCTGAGGTGAGTCCCTTACCCCTATGGACTAGCCCGATGTTCAGGTGATCCACAGACCAGGCACAAGTTCTTGGCCATTCTACACTCATTTATATTATGCCCCACCCTATGACAATATTTACACACAGCCATCTTAAGCTTAGGCACTTTAGCCATCTGTCGCTTTTGGGGTGTTGCACCAACTTGCTTGATCTGCTACTCTTGTTCCCTTGTGGCAGTTAATACCTCTGCAAAGGTCTTATATCTGAAGGATATGACATATCTTTAAAGTTCCAGATGCAATCCCTGCTGAAACCTTCTGGCCCGATTCTCCTCGGTAGAGACCATATATGGGGCAAATCGGCTGAGTTTGGAAAACTCAGCTGCATACTCATCAACTGTCCTCCCAGCCTGTCTGAGATTTATAAATTTCTGTTCCATCTCTGATTTGGACGTGTCAGGAAAGAATTTGGCCAAGAACGCCTCCGAAAATGTCTTCCAAGAGACAGGTCCTGGCAAATGGCTTTCTTCTGCAAGCCACCATATACGTGCTATTCCCAACATCTGAATTTTTACTACATCCACTCGATTAGCATCCAGGACTCGGGCTACTACCAATAAGTTCTCCGTGTCAGTAAGCCACTGTTCAGCATCCAGATGGCTTTCTTCTCCTGAGAAAACTGCTGGATTGAGTCTCCTGAAGTCAGACACATTCCCCTGCCTGGCCTGACTTCCTGAAGCAACCATCTTCTCCAGAGCAACAGTAAGTCGCTCACTCTGATGCTGCTGGGATTCCAACAATAACTTCATGAACTCCACTGACTCTCTAGGTCCATCCTCAGTAACTCACTGAGCCATTTGTGTAATACATACAAATTAGAGTCGGGATTAAGATGAAATAATTCAGTTCCTAATTATGGACTTGTGGCTCATGTCATGTATGTGTTACTTATCAGCAGTATAATATCTTGTACAAATCAACAGGTAAGAACTAGATTTGAATGGCTGGGGTCGCGTTTCGCAAGCCATCCAATGCTAAATTCAAACCAAGGCTCTGTACCACTTAAACCATGTCACGCCCCACTACCCAAAATACACTGCATGACATGATCGGCGAGTATACGCGTTGGGTATGACGTCCCTACGTATACACGTTAAGCCTACTGTAGACCTGTACAAGTCTCCTTATAAGGTAAGAACACTGCTGATATGTTATATTACATGTAACAAGAGTACATAACACAGCCCAATATAGTACCAAAAACATAGTACATCCGAGTCCATCAGCATATTTATACAACAACTAGAACAGAAAACAAATGTACAACTATGAAACATACTGAAAGCCAAAAAAAGACGACAGGACACGAACTGTCCTACAGCTGCTCAGCCAAACCGTCTTGGTACTCCGCGTCCTCCACTGAGGGTGTAACCACAGACTCTATATCTGGGCAGGTAAACCCAGGGTCTCAGATGCGACCGAGCAAGTGTACAAAGAAAAGATAAGGAGAATAAAGACTACCATGAAATATACATGCACATGGCTGAAACAAGACATGTAATAAGATGACGATAATTAAAATATTAGTGGAGTAACTTTTCACTATCTTGTCCATGAGTGTATACATCTGTGATATGAGACTTAACAATCGAGGAGCTCTGATCAGGTGGGTGTATCTCGTGCATACCTGGGATCACGGCCTTAAACAGACCCCTGGCTGCTGAGACCAGGGCCCTCTGCTAAGAGGGGAGCACGAAACAAGAAACAGGAGCTCATGGAGCTATATACAATAGGTAGGTAGCACTACCATCCCCTGCAGTGGGATTAACAATATAGATTCAGTACACCCACCCGATAAGATCTAGTCAATCATCCAGTCTCCCCATCCCCGAGTGATTTCATTTCAAGATAACAAGTGGTGACAGGATTTAACTAGAACAGGTGACAAAAATATAGGAAGCACGCGTTACGTCCTACGTACTATAGTCATGTAGATGAATGTGCATGTACAGAGCAAATACTGTATAATGTGTAACGAGAATCACTACCAGAAGTATCAAAGTAACATGCAACGGGAGTTAGTAATAGAAATACATGCAGTTATCCCAGCTATCCCCATGTAAACATGCACACTCGAATATCCCAGTAGACCAAGTCCATGCTCCGATATACTACTCAACCCCTAAGATACAAGCCGTTTATCCAGAATAATCATAATATCGGAAATCAAATATTCCAATCAGCTAACACTACTCTACAAATGATTTATTTGGTGAAACAAGAAAACTTACAATAAACCCTTGCCTTGTAGTTCTTGCAGTTTCGATCCCAACGGTACCAAGAACACGCGATTCCGACATCAAATGACCAAGTTATAGTCTAAAGCATGACCAGGGTCCAATTTATAAGATCTGAAGTGAGCCAGGGAGTTAAACTAAATTTTTTGGGGTTATAAATGTAAAAATATGAATTTATGCAGGAGTTGATGAACTTTACCTTTCTAATTAAAGCAGGTTGTGGGTTTCGGGTTGCGAATCGAGTCTAAGTACAAACCCGTTATGGGTTTTTCTTCTCCATTCTCTCTTTCGAACAGCACAGCAGCAGCTGGCGCAAAAGAAGAAGGAGAGAAAGTAGATTGGCGTTTGGTCATGGCTGGAGGTGGCTGCGGTGGTTGTACGGCTACGCGCACGGTGGTGAAAAGTGACGGATCTCCGGTGATGCTCCAGTGGTGTGTAGACGAGGAAGTGAAAGTGAGATGGGGGAGTGGGTGGTTGGATTTTAAGGAGGTGTTGGTGGTGGCGTTGGGGTGCTGGTGTGGGTGGCATTGGTTGCTCGCGTGGGTGGCGTTGAGATGAGGAGGAGGAGGAGGAGGGGGTGGCGCAGGTGAGGTGAAGGGGCGGAGAGAGAGAGAGAGAAAACGAGAGAGAGAAAGAGTTGATATTATTGGTTTTAATGAAATTAGGGTTTCTAATGTGAATTATGTCGGTTATTAAGAAGAGTGTAGAAAAATAAAGAAGGTGTGAAAGTCAGTTAATTGGAATTATGTAGAAACGTAGAGAAAATTTGTATAGTTGGTTAGATTATTAGGATTTGTTAAAGGATTTTGTATATTTAAATAATTGGGTCAAAATTTGACTAGTTTCAAACAGTTCCCAAAAATTATGTAAAATAAAGAATATTAGTCTAAGACATAATGTGAAATCGGATTGTAAAATTTCAAACCAGTTTGCCAATTAAAAATCTTGAAAGGATTAGTGATACGGGGCGACACCTGTTCTGCCCGATTTTGGACTAATTCAGAAAAAATTGCCAAAAATACTTAAAAGTAGAAAAAAATATTTTAAAGACAAATACAAAAGTAGATTCTAAAAATTTTACTCCATTTGTGAATTAAAAATCCTTGGGTCAATTATTGGTGTCGGTTGACACCGATCTCAGACATTTTCCAAAATAATTCAGAAAAATTTCAAACAAAAGTGTAGAAAATTCAAAATATTAGAAAATAGTTTATGAAATAGAAACTAGGTCAATCTGGCTCTTAGGTTGGTCAAATCACTACGTAATCTACATCGTATATTACAGTGCCACGTATAACGACGGCTGAAGGTTACACTGGATGCGAAGGTGTTGCTGGGGATCGCTACGCTTGGGGAGTGAAGCTATGCCTTAGATCTTTTTTTTTGTATCTTTGTTTCTTGCTCATAGTCTAACATGTTTGCCACTCTTTGTTTTGTGTTTGGACACATATATTGTATAATTGTTACTGCATTCTTACATTTATTATGTAATAATTCCTACAACTCACTTGTCTTAATATCTAAATTCATGCAGGATACGATAGAGAGAAGATAAGAACAAATATTATCCAATTAGATCCAAAAGTTCAAATCAACAGGGATCGATTCAAATCTAGAGGTTCTAGAAGACCGAGTATATCAGATGAGATAATACCAATTAAAATTCAAGTAAAAATGGATTTTTTTAAAACCAATTGGTTTCACTGAGGATAAAAGGATGTATCATTAAATCCAAAGCATAATCTGAAAAATTCAACACGATAAATAGATAGAGAGAAGATCAATGGATGAGATGAACCAATCAAATTTGAAGATATGGAGGAAATCCAAGTAATTTCAGTGTTCTAAATCAATTTAGACTTGGATTCAGACTGGATAGCGTTTAGCATTTTGAGTATAACTTTTGCTACAGAAAATCAAATCTAATGATTTACGATGCTCAAGAAAGAGAACGTAAAGAGCTATAATTTTTATCCTGACCACTATTTTCAATTTTATCATTTGATAAGTCATATTCAGTAATCAATACACCAATAAGCTACAACAATTCAGAATTGAATTTTTACATAAAATTCTGGATAAATCAAATCAAGTTTGGAGATAAGAGAATGATTCAAATTCAGAAATTGATAATAGCTTGCTCCCAAATCAAAAGATAGGATATTATTTTAATATCCAAACTTCAAATTCAAGTTCTAAAGATGGTTGCACAACTTCCACTGGAAGCTATCCACTACTTCTACTATAAATAAAGGGGTAGAGCATAGGAAAAAAACAAATCTTCTCAGCATAACTCCGGCGGGGAGAACTCCATAACGCAACTTTGGAGAAAGTTTAAGGGTTAGGATTCTTCTTTGTCCATTGTATTTTCAGTTTGAGAGAAATAATTGTAGAGAGAAGACGGAGTGCTTGTAAATGATGGTGACAGCTTCAATAAAAGTTCTTTGTTCTTTCCAATTTAGTTCTTTTGTTTGCTTTAGTTACTTTATTTACTTTTATTTTCTTCCTTTATTCTTTCTTTTTAATCATGCCTTCTTTATAGCTTGGATTAGGGAGAGTTTCGTGATAGATAAGAGAGAAAAATTATCTTTAGAGTGACACTAGATATTATCTTTCTTAAAGATAGTTATATTGAGAGTGACAGCCAATGGAACTATCTCACTTCTCTTCATCATTACTGAACTTAATTGATCGCTTACTTTTCGTTAATTTCTCTGAGGTATGCTCTTTTTTAATTAATTTTCTTTCTTTTTAACCTAATAGTCAAAACACTAACACCATCTTCTTATACCATCTTCTTCTTAACTTAACATTTTTATTTTCTTTTTATAAAATTTAGAAGATAAGTATTAACTTATTTTTGGTAAATTAAAAGAAGAATCTTACTTAACTACTTCCATCGCTATCCCTCCCTGTGGATCACGACCCACATAGCCACTTGCTATAGCGGTAGCATTGAGGACCTAGCACTTCTCTAAACGCGAAATTTTTCTGTGCAGGTTTAGTTCGATCATAATTTTTGGCGCCGTTGCTGGGGAGGAACGGTAAGTTTTTTTTCTTTTTGATTTACTTTAAACCGTTTAACCTTTCTTCTTTGTTTTGTGTGCAGGGGCTAATACTTAAAAACTAGAGCTGCAGTTGACATATTTCTACTCTGTATCTCTGTCCAAGAAGGCAGAGCATCAGTGACCTTAACTGTGGTGAACTACTAACTGTAGTTTCTTGTAGGTTGCTTGAAATTTAAGAATTTAGCCACTTCCGTTGTTTAATATATTCTGCTCACTATTTTAACCTTAACAGTAATATGGTTGTTTGTTAATGCTTAAAAAATGTTTAGACATTGCATTCTAGGCACTTGTTTACTTCGTTACATTTAAATTACTGTTGAAGAATGCTGGAGCCAAGGTAAGTCTACATTGCATATAGCTGAGGAAACACACTTGTATGTTTTTGCTGGGTGTTATTTTTGCTATCTACTTGCACATGCGCACTAAAACGATTTAAGGGCTTGTCCTATAAACAAGATATGGTGTCCTATAAACAAGATATGGTGGGGAAGTCATTATCCTTCCTTAGCCCAAAAACTATCTCCTCACTCAGTAACCCAATCCTAACTTAAAATTGAGTAGATGTTAGCCCAAGGGATATTTCGGACTCAATAGGAGATTAACCTAAGGGGAAAGTTGTTAGAGTTTGACTCTTATCAAATCGGTGTTGAAGGTTGGGGATTGGAGGAGAAAACTCGAAGAATAGTGGTTTGGCGTAATTAGGCCCGTTGCTTAAGTACGGATACCTCCCACTGGTCTTGCCCCTACCTGGCTGATTAACTTGTGGTCAGATTGCTGCAATATACCTCCGGTGGCCAGTCACCAGTTAGGAGTTGTCTAGGTCTACGGTCTACCCTAACATAGGCTAGAATTTTTTCTTAATTTTTTTGTTTATTTTGTTTGATTTTGACTGCACTTGTGAAAATGGATTATAATTATAATTTTTATGAATATAACTCAAATCCATATTTCACCCTAACCTCTTTCAATTCGGATATTACTAACCCAGCATTACATAATTTTAACCAACCAAGTATGATAGATTGGTTTTATTCGAATCAATATATGCCCCAATCCCAGTATTATGAACAAGATTGGGATAATCATCATGACCCTTCATCGAGTCAGTGGGGATACAACTCCATCGAGTCTTACTATCAACAACTTTACCAACAAATAGCTTCACATACTCCATACCAAGACCAACCTGTAGAAGAAAATCTTCTTTAGAAAAGAGTTTCGAAGCCTTCCTTGAGTCCACCCGACAAATTCAATTTTGACAGACTCATTACTCACAAAAATATTCCAAAGTCTAAGATCCTTACTCCATTTTCTAAGTCCCACCACAACACGAAGAACCTATTGACTTAGAAATGAGTATGAAAAACCTAATTCAATTCAAAAATAATGTTACCCAATCTATCAATAATCTAGAAGCAAAAGTGAGTCATTTGGTCAACACAATTAATGATAAGAATGTGAAAACTCTACCTAACATATTTTTGACCATTCTTAATTCTCCTAGCCATATTGACAAAGAATCATATCATGGAGATTTTAACCAAGATTCAATTTCATCACAAAACTTTGAACTTGACTAATACCAACCCATTGATAGATTGGCAAGTTTTCATTTCAATGAAATTGAACTTGAAGATGAATGTGACACAAATTCTCAATTTTGTGATTCAGTTTCACTTTTTGAATCTAGCTGACTCCGGTATCCTTACCCGATTTGGACCCAATTTCAAAGCCAACCCTAATTCCTATCCCTATAGAGCTTGGACATAAATCACCTATTTTGGATAGTCACATGAATGTAAACTTCAATTTTATGATTTGAACCAAACTAATAAACCAACTCCGACTCCCGAACCTAAACTTTATTTGAGTTTTATTCCCGAGTCAGTATTGGTTTCTTTTCTTTTCATTGTTGAGCCCAAATCATCCATTGCACAAAGCCACATTCCATTGTTAGACCAAGATTTAGATGAATATGACTCCGTGATGATATCCTAAGATTGGTCATATAACTGGGAAAATTTTCATGCTAAGATCTTACATGATCCTATTCATATTGGGGAGTATAAAAATGTAATAGGAAACGTGTCATGAAAGGTGGGTTCAATGAAAATCCACAATATCTAGATTGGATAGAAACACTTGCCCAATGAGATCACTACCGGAACTACCACCTTGAGGTGACAATTTTCCTTCTCTTTCACCTTTTTCATATATTATTGCAATTCATTCATACTTGAGGACAATGCATGAGTTAGGTGTGGGGGAGAGTTTACTAACATACTAATTTTGGTATTTACTAATATAAAAAAAATTCCATTCTTTAAAACTTTTTGAAAAGAAAAATAATACTTTAACTTATTTTTATAAGAAATTAAGTTAATTTTAAGGAAAAAGAGAATCATAATTAGGATTTCTTATACTTGGTTGAAACAAGAATATTTGTTTGATTTCTAGGGTTAGGAAGAAAAATTAAAAAAGTAATTTAGTCTTGATTTTTACCTTGATAAAATAAGCATATTTTATACACTTACACACTTAGGGTTCATAAACAATTATTCTTATACCTTATATATATATATATATATATATATATATATATATATATATATATATATAATAATAATAATAAAAATTCTCTGATTAAGCTGGGTATTTGTGCCTTATAAAGCATAAGTTTTCACTCCTAAAAGTGGTTCATATAAATAAAAATCCTTAGTTTTGTGGCCTTATTTGCTCGAGTCCTAAGTCCTTTGGGTGTTTTCTCACATGGTGCCCTAAAATCGTTCAGTTTAGGAGTCACCGACTGAAGCTCGTTCCATAGGCAAATTAGAAAGCCTAAGAGAGCTAAGGAATATTACCACTAATAAATACATAAATAAGGCATAAGAGTTAGAGTTAAAGAACCTTTAGTCAAAATATTCACAGTCACAAGATGCCTATGACTTAGGGTAAAATAATAGATTAGATGAGAATATAATCTTATTCCTAATCTTGATTGATAACAAATCTTTGAATAGACACTAAGTTTAGGGATGAATAGTTTGATACTACTATAACTTATAAATTGCTTAAATTCTTGTAAAAACACTTCAAATATTTTCTCTTCTTTTCAAAATGCATTTCTAAAAATACTAACAATTTATTTTTTCTTTATGGATTTCGTGGGTGCAATCCACTGAAAACCCTCACGAGATAAAACTCATCCCTAGGGGGTATCCTAGAGGTTTAACGGCTTGTTGCATGTGCTAAGTGCAACTGTGATTTCTACGAAAGTGAGTTAGGTTAGGTCAGTTTAGTTTTTCTTTTCTCTTTGTTTTGCTGAGGACGACCAAAAGATAGGTGTGGGGTGTATTTAGATACATATATTGCATAATTATTACTGTATTTCTTCATTTATTATGTAATAATTCCTACAACTCACTTGTCTTAATATCTAAATTCATGCAGGATACGATAGAGAGAAGATAGCATAAATCCTATCCAATTAAATTCAAAAGTTCAAATCAACAGGGATCGATTCAAATCCAGAGCTTCTAGAAGTAATCTTATCTGAAGACTGGGTATATCAAATGAGATAATACTAATTAAAATTCAAGTAAAAAATGGATTTTTTGAAAACCCAATTGGTTTCGCTGAGGATAAAGGATGTATCGTCAAATGCAAAGCAGAATCTGAAAATTCAAGAGGATAAATGGATAGAGGGAAGATCAATGGATGAGATGAATTAATAATCTTTAGAGATAAGAAGGAAATCCAAGTAAATTCAGAGTTCTAAATTAATTTAGACTAGAACTCAGATTGGATACCTTTTAACATTTTGAGTATAACTTCACTATAGAAACTCAAACCTGATAATTCAAGATGCTCCAAAAAGAGATGTAAAGAGCTATAATTCTTATGTTGATCATTATTTTCAATTCTATCATTTCATAAGTCATATTCAGTAATCAACACTCCAGCAAGTTCATACCAATTCAGAATTGAATTTTCACACAAAATTCTAGGTAAATCAAATCAAGTCAAGAGATATAATATTATCTTAATATCCAATGTTCTAAAGATGGTTGCACAACTTTTACTGGGAGTTGATAATAGCTGCTCCCCAAGTCAAGAGATAGAATATTATCTTAATATCCAAAGTTCAGATTCTAGTTCTAAAGATGGTTGCATAACTTTTACTGGGAGTCTATCCACTACTTCTACTATAAATAAAGGGGTAGAGAATATGAAAAAACACATCTTCCGCTCAGCACAACTGCAGAGGAGAGGAATCCACAGCGTAACTCTGGAGAAAGTTTTAGGGTTAGGAATCTTCTTTGTCCATTGTATTTTCAGTTGTGAGAAAGAATTATAGAGAGAAGATGGAGTGCTTGTAATTGATGGTGACAGCTTCGATAAAGGTTCTTCTATTCTTTTCAATTTAGTTCTTTTGTTTACTTTAGTTGCTTTTTTTACTTTTATTTGCTTCATTTATGCTTTCTTTTTAATCATGCCTCCTTTATAACTTGAATTAGGGAGAGTTTCGTGACAAATAAGAAAGGAAGAATTATCTTTAGCGTAACACTTGTATAATCTTCCTTAAAGATAGTTATATTGAGAGTGACAGCCAATGGAATTATCCCACTTCTCTTTATCATTACTTAACTTAATTGATCGTGTGCTTTCCTTTAATTACTCTGAGGTATGTTCTTTCTTTTCTTGTTTATTTTCTTTCTTTTTAACCAAGTAATCGAAACGCAAACACCATCTTCTTCTTCCATCTTCTTCTTAACTTAACTTAACATTTTTATTTTCTTTTTATAAAACTGAAAAGATAAGTATTAACTTATTTTTGGTAAATTAAAAGAAGAAACTTATTTAATTGCTTCCATCGTTGTCCCTCCTTGTGGATAACGACCAGCATAGCCACTTGTTAAAGCGGTAGCATTGAGGACCTAGCACTTCTTAAACGCGGTAATTTTCTGTGCAGGTTTAGTTCGATCATCTTGCAATGCCTACGCTCCTGGCCCATCTAACACTCTATTCGAATCCGTGAGGGGGATGGACGGGAACATATGTTTCCAATTTCAAGGACAAGCATCCTTATTCAGCAATAGGAGAACTCGGGAAAGGAACACACTCATTCTTGGTGGGGATAAGCGTACTCTCCACATCATTATCTCCACTGCCATGCTAGAAGGAAAAAATTGGACAATCTATCAGAAGCCGGAGTTCCCTCTTTAGAGATGCAGCTCTAGACACCGACCATCAACTGCTTGCTTGGGGGGCAATGGGGTTACACCCTGGACGGGACTGGTACTATCTCCCAGAGAGCAAGCGCCATTATCCCTTAACCTCTTCATGATGCCGACTGTGATGAAGTGGAGTGAGAGTTGGTGTACAGAATTAGTGCACGTGATAGTTTTGACCCTGGGGGGCTTTACTATGAGTGGTACTTTTCGCAGTGTCATTGGTTTGCATCTGGGCCACGTCAGTCGTGAAGTGCCCGTGGGGGAGCATCCTGCCCAAGTCCCAACCTTTCTAAATCGGTTCGTTAAGTTTGGAGGGAACTATCCGGTTGTGGATTTTCGGACACCAGGGTGGGTGTGTTCCTCCAAGCAGGCATGGTGGAGTAGTCTCATAATGTATGTATTGGAGGTCTTTGAAGTTGACTTGAAGCGGTTAGGACACCACGGAGCTGTCAGGGCCACCTACTTGGGATAAACATCAGCGTCCCTACCTTCTATGCTATCTTGGAGATGTAATGCCTAGAGACATGCACATTCTTCACTCACGTTGGTGAATGGGGATGGCGCTTCATGAGATGTGGGAAGTGTCTAATCTTCTCATGGGTTCTGAGCCATACGAGGAGTATTTTCCATGCGCCAAGTTGACGCAGATGGAGAAGAACGAATCGGCTCTCTATGAGACGTATGATATTATTACATTTGTCTCGATCTCCACCCCAGTCGTGTGAGTGTGATCAGTTTGAAGCCTTGGGTAGAGTACTTATTCCCGATCGTGGATGGGCCTATTGAGAATATACTGGCTCTGATATCAGAGAAAGATTGTCAAGGCAATGAAGGTAGGGAATCATGAAGATGTTGTCCTAGAAGAGGATGACGGTGAATACGAATGAGGGGATGTCTTCTTGAGTTTTCACCATCAGGCTTCCAGACCGCTCTCCAGACAAGCGCTATTGGTTGGCTATCTGTCGGCCTGGCTGAAGAGGTATGTGATCCCATCACCTTCTCATGACAGCATCAGGCCCTTGGTGTTCCTCTCGGCTGTTCGGCTAGTGCATGAGAAGAAGCACCAGAAGGCGAACGCTCTGCCCACCTCGCTGCTTCGAGAGTTCTCAATGGGTGGGCAGGTACTTGGCCAGGGTTCGGAAGCTAGTCAAATGTCAAGACTCATACAGTCTCCTCTGATGTTTTCCTTATTCCAATCACAGCATACGGTGAGGAATTTTGTGACATTGGAGATGTGTACTATGCTGGGAGAAGGTACTTTCAAGTGGTTGGTCAGCATCAGGCCTTCCCACTTGGTGTACCGATGTGGAGATGAATGCTATTTGGAGCCCTACCTGCCTACTCGCTTTGCCAGACAGTTTGGTTATGACCAACTGTATGTTAGTAACACCCCAATCCTTGGCTCGGATATATGGAAAGTTTGATTGATGGCGCTAGGGGTTGGAGACACTTTATCGTCGGATGCACTGGAGCTCGGTTCTACATGCCTCATTGGACTCCCACAGTTCTTAGAACCCTCAGCTTTTGCCAATGGTATAAGATATCAAATAGGCATCCCTTCTCATATAAAGTTAACTCCTCGGGGATAAGTTTGATTACCGCCCGATTAAAGGGGAGGTGGAAAAATAGCAAAAAAGAAGAAGCGTCGGAGTGCCTAGAATTGAAGAATTTGTTAGCCCAAGATTGCAATCACCGCTTTTTTGTTTTGATGATGACAAAACTTATATAATTATTTAGTACTAATCAAGTTCAAGTGTTTAAGTATTTTCACGGTTCAAGAAGATTCAAAGTGTTTTTTTCCTCAAAAGGAAGGTATTGAAGTCTTAACTTCACTCAAGGATGGGAGTCAAGCTAGGGCAATCAGATTGACTCTTTAGAGAAGCTCACTAGAAGATTGCTTGAAGATATTTAAAGCCTATGTAAGAAAATAGTATGTTTAAAATATAGTGTGTAGAATTGATGCTCAAGAAGTCACACACACAAAATACAAGTGTTCAAATACGGGTTTTAATATCTAGTTTTTCTCACTTTGGTAAGTTACAAGGTTTGTTGTTTGATACATGTCCTATGTTTTTTATTTAAATTTATATATCCTATTTCTATCATGTATCCCTAAGCTTATGTACTTCCAAAATATTTTTTTTAACTATTATAAAATATTAAAAGTAAGTTTAAATTCAAATTTTAGCCAAAACTACTGGACCTCGGGGCCATTTATGGCTTTAACCTGTGCATGCCATGCATATTTGTCGAGTGACTGACCGGTCGACCGACAAACCTAGCGGTCGAACGACTAACACTAGTTTAGTCTTAGATGAAATCGGTCGACCGACGTCAATGGATAGTTCAAACTATTTGAACTACCGGTCGACCGCCGGTTGACCAAAGTTCTGTCAAAGCTACAGTAACAGTTAGTTTTTAAGAATCTGTTTTGTTAACTTTTTTCTCATCGGGTATATTTGCTCTTTTGGGTCTAATGTCACTCCTAATGACCTGATAGGTTCTTCTAATAGTGTTTTATCATTTGCCTATATATAGGATTCATTTGTAGAGGATTACTAAGAATTTTTTTGGGAACTATTTGAAAAATCAAGTTTATTCAAGAGAAAAGATTTCAAGTTTTCTTACTTCAAGTGCTCTCATTTCAAAATCAATTTCTGCAAGTTTTCAGCCCTTAAATTGATTCAGTTCAACTGATTTTCTCTTTCACAAACTTCTTGAGCTTCATCTCATATCAAATACTATTAGAAGTTGTAAAAGGAATTGTTTGTGATCTTTGTTGTTACCACGAGCTTGTAAACCTCATTGGCTTTGTGCTACCTCTTGTGTAAAGGATTAAGAGTTAGAGTTGTGCACTCCGGTCTTGTGTAGATCTTGTAGTTTCTTTATGGAGGCTCCTTTGTGAAAAGATCCTTAGTGGATAGTGAAATCCCTCACGCGGTGAAGGCGGGGACGTAGAGCTTGGTGCTCGAACCTCAAAATAAATCTTTTGTGTCTGTGATTGCTTTCACTTGGGTTTTATTTTTATTTCACTTCCTATTTATATCTAGCATCATTCATACTTGTCAGTTTTCGCTCTCTAAATCAAGAAGGCAATTGAGCACCTGAACTCATTGTCTAAAGGAATATAGAGGAGAAGTTCTAGAGACCTTCATAGGGAAGTCAGCTTCACTTCTTGATTTGAGTTGACCATTTGTATCATTCATTTTATTAATGTTGCATTTTCGCATTATTGACCATTAGATTAGCTTTACACCTATTAACCCCCTCTAGGTGTACTTTCATTTGGTATCATAGCCTTGTACTCTAGTTTTTGGTTTAACTACCTTAGAGAGATCCGCTAGCTAATCACTTATTTGCTTGTTCACTACACTAGTTTACATGGCCGAAAGAATTAGGACTTCACCCAAGTTTGATAGCCTTAACTTTCCAAATGACCGTTTTCTTGCAATCCTTAGGAAGTCGGGTTGCAAAGGCGGTGACTAAACCATTTATTGTACCCGTTGGAAATGAGGATGCATGGTCCGAAATTGTCACCAAGGAATTTGATGCCAATGCAAAAGCTAACTATGCGTTGCTTCAATGATGATGATAATATTTCTTGGGTAATTCATTGCAAATCCACCCATGAGATTTGATCACAATTGGTTGTCACGCACGAGGGGAAATCACATGTCAAGAGAGGTAAAATTAATCTCTTGTGTTCCCAATAAAAAAATTTTGCTATGAATCAAGATGAATCAATTGATGACATGATTATCAAGTTTACTAAAATCACCAATGGTCTTGCTTCTTTAGGTGATGGACTTGATAATAACCAAAAGGTGAGGTTCGAGCTCTTCCACCATCATGGGCAGTGAAAGCCACAACTTTGAAGGAGCTCAATGATAAAGAAGAGATGGAGCTCATTGGACTTATTGGCAATCTCAAGACCCATGTGATGGAGAGAAAAGTAAGAGAAGAGAAAGCACCACAAAAGAAGAAGATGCTACTTTCAAGTCCACTCCTATCATTTCCGATGAAGATGATGAATAAGAAGAAGATGATGAAGATCATTCCCTCCTAGTTAAGAATGTAAAGAGGATATACAATAAGGCCAAATCAACAACCGGAGATGGTAATGAAAATATACCTAGAGCGGGGGGTGAATAGGTGTATTAGCTAATCTAATGAGAAATGATGCGGAATTAAAAACTAATTGCAACACACTATGTGTAATCAAAGAGTGTAGTTGAATTCCCGATGACGGGCTCTGAACTATCTCCTCTAGATTCCTCTAAATAAGAGTAGGTGCTATATGAAGCTCTCTTGGTTCAACACAAGCATGGGCATACAAACAATACCAAGCATTTATGAGATATGAACAATATAAGTAATGCAAGATATAAGAGGATAGAGTTTAGAGATAGTGGATCAAACGCAAACATCGAGATATGTTTCGAGGTTCGAGCCACTGCTCTACGTTCACCTTCACACAGAAGGATTTCTACTATGTTCACATAGGACCTCCTACAAAAGGAACCCCACCGAGGAATTTGCAATTACAAACTTAGGAGTACACAACTCCTCTCTTCAACACAACCACCTCTATACAAGAGGAAGGCACAAAGCCAAAGCAACAATCACTTCTTCACAAGAGGGATAAAGGCACAAAGCCAAACTCCACCACAATCACCACAATAGAAGAGGGATAACCACAAACCTAAAGCATAACCACCTCTACACTAGAGGGATAGGCAAAAAGCCAAAGCAAAGGAAAGATTGCAACTTGGTGATCACGATAGACCACAAACAACTCTTGGTGATCACAATAGACCACAAACAATATTTCTCACAAAAACAAGATCCTATAGATAGGATAGAGATGATAGCTAAGGTGTGAGAAAATAAGGTGTTTGGAAATCAAAAACACAAAGAAAAATACTTGGAAAAAATACTAGAATGAAATAGAAATGAAGATCAAAACCAATATCCCAAATACTCTATTTTTCTTTTATTTTCCAACCTTGAAAACAAATAAAAATAAATCTTTTTGGCACAAAAACTCTTTAAAAAACTTGCTGCTAAACTCTTATATAGATGGGAAAAATAGCTCTCTAAAACTTGTAGAAAACAACCCAAGAGATGGCTATTTATAGCCTCTTAAAAAATAGAGCCGTTGGCAGCCTGAAAGGTCAGAAATGACCTTCCGGTCGACCGACGGGTCGATCTGCCTAACAGTCATATTTCTGACCGTTGGTACTCCGGTCGACCGCCCGGTCAACTGGGCTTAGCCTGTCGATCGACCGCCCGGTCGACCGGCAGTACCCGAGAGCAGGGTACTTACAGTCGATCGACCGCGCGATCGACCAGCCTTCTAGGCTGGTCCTTGTGCACGTTTGTGCACATCGGTCGACTGTCCGATCGACCGCCAGTGGGATCTGGCTGATATTTTGGGACTTGAAAGTTGGTTTATATAACTTCTATAAAATCCAATAAAATCTAATAAATTCTACAAAAATAAGTTCTTATAAGATATTTGAATAACAAATATGTGTGACCAAAAGTCAACACATACTGCAAACTATTTGAACTATTTTGTGATATAAAATATTTGGCTTTAAAAAAGAACCGTATTTTCAAATCATGGATTTTGAAAAGAAAAACCGTTTTCTCCAAAACTTGTATAAATCCAAAAATAGGATATTGAAACATATTTGAAGCATATTGTGTATGGATAGAATCCAATAAACATGTACATGATATATTTATGTGTTTTGACATGAAATCCAAAATAGGTTTTGTTAATACCAATACTCTAAACACATGAATAAGATCATCAAAATAAGTTTTTCCAAATATATGAAGCATATATGTATATAGATGAATTCTAATATATATTAAACTATGTAAACTTGTTATGATTCTATTTATTCATGAAAACCATACATATATATGTTCAAAATCCGAAAACCGGTTAAACTGAAAACCAAACATATTGAACTTTTGTGTGTGTGTAAACTTGAGCATATCAACACTAAAACTATTTGAAAAATCAAGTTTATTCAAGAGAAAAGATTTCAAGTTTTCTTACTTCAAGTGCTCTCATTTCAAAATCAATTTCTGCAAGTTTTCAGCCCTTAAATTGATTCAGTTCAACTGATTTTCTCTTTCACAAACTTCTTGAGCTTTATCTCACATCAAATACTATTAGAAGTTGTAAAAGGAATTGTTTGTGATCTTTATTGTTACCACGAGCTTGTAAACCTCATTGGCTTTGTGCTGCCTCTTGTGTAAAGGATTAAGAGTTAGAGTTGTGTACTCGGTCTTGTGTAGATCTTGTAGTTTCTTTCTGGAGGCTCCTTTGTGAAAAGATCCTTAGTGGATGTGAAATCCTTCACGCGGTGAAGGCGGGGACGTAGAGCTTGGTGCTCGAACCTCGAAATAAATCTTTTGTGTTTGTGATTGCTTTCACTTAGGTTTTTATTTTTATTTCACTTCCTATTTATATCTAGCATCATTCATACTTGTCAGTTTTCGCTCTCTAAATCAAGAAGGCAATTGAGCACCTGAACTCATTGTCTAGAGGAATATAAAGGAGAAGTTCTAGAGACCTTCATAGGGAATTCAGCTTCACTTCTTGATTTGAGTTGACCATTTGTATGATTCATTTTATTAATTGTTGCATTTTCGCATTATTGACCATTAGATTAGCTTTACACCTATTAACCCCCTCTAGGTGTACTTTCATTTGGTATCATAGCCTTGTACTCTAGTTTTTGGTTTAACTACCTTAGAGAGATCCGCTAGCTAATCACTTATTTGCTTGTTCACTACACTAGTTTACATAGCCGAAAGAATTAGGACTTCACCCAAGTTTGATAGCCTTAACTTTCCAAATGACCGTTTTCTTGCAATCCTTAGGAAGTCGGGTTGCAAAGGCGGTGACTAAACCATTTATTGTACCCGTTGGTGATGAGGATGCATGGTCCGAAATTGTCACCAAGGAATTTGATGCCAATGCAAAAGCTAACTATGCGTTGCTTCAATGATGATGATGATATTTCTTGGGTAATTCATTGCAAATCCACCCATGAGATTTGATCACAATTGGTTGTCACGCACGAGGGGACATCACATGTCAAGAGAGGTAAAATTAATCTCTTGTGTTCCCAATAAAAAAATTTTGCTATGAATCAAGATGAATCAATTGATGACATGATTATCAAGTTTACTAAAATCACCAATGGTCTTGCTTCTTTAGGTGATGGACTTGACAATAACCAAAAGGTGAGGTTCGAGCTCTTCCACCATCATGGGCAGTGAAAGCCACAACTTTGAAGGAGCTCAATGATAAAGAAGAGATGGAGCTCATTGGACTTATTGGCAATCTCAAGACCCATGTGATGGGGAGAAAAGTGAGAGAAGAGAAAGCACCACAAAAGAAGAAGATGCTACTTTCAAGTCCACTCCTATCATTTCCGACGAAGATGATGAATAAGAAGAAGATGATGAAGATCATTCCCTCCTAGTTAAGAATGTAAAGAGGATATACAATAAGGCCAAATCAACAACCGGAGATGGCAATGAAAATATACCTAGAGCGGGGGGTGAATAGGTGTATTAGCTAATCTAATGAGAAATGATGCGGAATTAAAAACTAATTGCAACACACTATGTGTAATTAAAGAGTGTAGTTGAATTCCCGATGACGGGCTCTGAACTATCTCCTCTAGATTCCTCTAAATAAGAGTAGGTGCTATATGAAGCTCTCTTGGTTCAACACAAGCATGGGCATACAAACAATACCAAGCATTTATGAGATATGAACAATATAAGTAATGCAAGATATAAGAGGATAGAGTTTAGAGATAGTAGATCAAACGCAAACATCGAGATATGTTTCGACGTTCGAGCCACTGCTCTACGTTCACCTTCACACAGAAGGATTTCTACTATGTTCACATAGGACCTCCTACAAAAGGAACCTCCACCGAGAATTTGCAATTACAAACTTAGGAGTACACAACTCCTCTCTTCAACACAACCACCTCTATACAAGAGGAAGGCACAAAGCCAAAGCAACAATCACCTCTTCATAAGAGGGATAAAGGCACAAAGCCAAACTCCACCACAATCACCACAATAGAAGAGGGATAACCACAAACCTAAAGCATAACCACCTCTACACTAGAGGGATAGGCAAAAAGCCAAAGCAAAGGAAAGATTGCAACTTGGTGATCACGATAGACCACAAACAACTCTTGGTGATCACAATAGACCACAAACAATATTTCTCACAAAAACAAGATCCTATAGATAGGATAGAGATGATAGCTAAGGTGTGAGAAAATAAGGTGTTTGGAAATCAAAAACACAAAGAAAAATACTTGAAAAAAATACTAGAATGAAATAGAAATGAAGATCAAAACCAATATCCCAAATACTCTATTTTTCTTTGATTTTCCAACCTTGAAAACAAATAAAAATAAATCTTTTTGGCACAAAAACTCTTTAAAAAACTTGCTGCTAAACTCTTATATAGATGGGAAAAATAGCTCTCTAAAACTTGTAGAAAACAACCCAAGAGATGGCTATTTATAGCCTCTTAAAAAATAGAGCCGTTGGCAGCCTGAAAGGTCAGAAATGACCTTCCGGTCGACCGACCGGTCGATCTGCCTAACAGTCATATTTCTGACCGTTGGTACTCCGGTCGACCGCCCGGTCGACTGGGCTTAGCCTGTGATCGATCGCCCGGTCGACCGGCAGTACCCGAGAGCAGGGTACTTACAGTCGATCGACCGCGCGATCGACCAGCCTTCTAGGCTGGTCCTTGTGCACGTTTGTGCACATCGGTCGACTGTCCGATCGACCGCCAGTGGGATCTGGCTGATATTTTGGGACTTGAAAGTTGGTTTATATAACTTCTATAAAATCCAATAAAATCTAATAAATTCTGCAAAAATAAGTTCTTATAAGATATTTGAATAACAAATATGTGTGACCAAAAGTCAACACATACTGCAAACTATTTGAACTATTTTGTGATATAAAATATTTGGCTTTAAAAAAGAACCGTATTTTCAAATCATGGATTTTGAAAAGAAAAACCGTTTTCTCCAAAACTTGTATAAATCCAAAATAGGATATTGAAACATATTTGAAGCATATTGTGTATGGATAGAATCCAATAAACATGTACATGATATATTTATGTTTTTGACATGAAATCCAAATAGGTTTTGTTAATACCAATACTCTAAACACATGAATAAGATCATCAAATAAGTTTTTCCAAATATATGAAGCATATATGTATATAGATGAATTCTAATATATATTAAACTATGTAAACTTGTTATGATTCTATTTATTCATGAAAACCATACATATGTATGTTCAAAATCCGAAAACCGGTAAACTGAAAACCAAACATATTGAACTTTTGTGTGTGTGTAAACTTGAGCATATCAACACTAAAACTATTTGAAAAATCAAGTTTATTCAAGAGAAAAGATTTCAAGTTTTCTTACTTCAAGTGCTCTCATTTCAAAATCAATTTCTGCAAGTTTTCAGCCCTTAAATTGATTCAGTTCAACTGATTTTCTCTTTCACAAACTTCTTGAGCTTTATCTCACATCAAATACTATTAGAAGTTGTAAAAGGAATTGTTTGTGATCTTTATTGTTACCACGAGCTTGTAAACCTCATTGGCTTTGTGCTGCCTCTTGTGTAAAGGATTAAGAGTTAGAGTTGTGTACTCTGTCTTGTGTAGATCTTGTAGTTTCTTTGTGGAGGCTCCTTTGTGAAAAGATCCTTAGTGGATAGTGAAATCCTTCACGCGGTGAAGGCGGGGACGTAGAGCTTGGTGCTCGAACCTCGAAATAAATCTTTTGTGTTTGTGATTGCTTTCACTTGGGTTTTTATTTTTATTTCACTTCCTATTTATATCTAGCATCATTCATACTTGTTAGTTTTCGCTCTCTAAATCAAGAGGCAATTGAGCACCTGAACTCATTGTCTAGAGGAATATAAAGGAGAAGTTCTAGAGACCTTCATAGGGAATTCAGCTTCACTTCTTGATTTGAGTTGACCATTTGTATGATTCATTTTATTAATTGTTGCATTTTCGCATTATTGACCATTAGATTAGCTTTACACCTATTAACCCCCTCTAGGTGTACTTTCATTTGGTATCATAGCCTTGTACTCTTGTTTTTGGTTTAACTACCTTAGAGAGATCCGCTAGCTAATCACTTATTTGCTTGTTCACTACACTAGTTTACATGGCCGAAAGAATTAGGACTTCACCCAAGTTTGATAGACTTAACTTTCCAAATGACCGTTTTCTTGCAATCCTTAGGAAGTCGGGTTGCAAAGGCGGTGACTAAAGCATTTAGTGTACCCGTTGGTGATGAGGATG
The DNA here is from genome assembly GCA_038442645.1 of Agave tequilana. Lineage (NCBI taxonomy): Eukaryota > Viridiplantae > Streptophyta > Magnoliopsida > Asparagales > Asparagaceae > Agave > Agave tequilana. The sequence continues at coordinate 191,480 of JAVJIF010033030.1, read as the reverse complement.
TATGGTCCGAAATTGTCACCAAGGAATTTGATGCCAATGCAAAATCTAACTATGCCTTGCTTCAATGATGATGATGATTTGCTTGGGTAATTCATTGCAAATCCACCCATGAGATTTGATCACAATTGGTTGTCACGCACGAGGGGACATCACATGTCAAGAGAGCTAAAATTGATCTCTTGTGTTCCCAATATAAAAATTTTGCTATGAATCAAGATGAATCAATTGATGACATGATTATCAAGTTTACTAAAATCACCAATGGTCTTGCTTCTTTAGGTGATGGACTTGACAATAACCAAAAGGTGAGTTTCGAGCTCTTCCACCATCATGGGCAGTGAAAGCCACAACTTTGAAGGAGCTCAATGATAAAGAAGAGATGGAGCTCATTGGACTTATTGGCAATCTCAAGACCCATGAGATGGAGAGGAAAGTAAGAGAAGAGAAAGCACCACAAAAGAAGAAGATGCTACCTTTCAAGTCCACTCCTATCATTTCCGACGAAGATGATGAATAAGAAGAAGATGATGAAGATCATTCCCTCCTAGTTAAGAATGTAAAGAGGATATACAATAAGGCCAAATCAACAACCGGAGATGGCAATGAAAATATACCTAGACGGGGGGTGAATAGGTGCATTAGCTAATCTAATGAGAAATGATGCGGAATTAAAAACTAATTGCAACACACTAACCAAAGAGTGTAGCTGAATTCCCAATGACGGGCTCTGAACTATCTCCTCTAGATTCCTCTAAATAAGAGTAGGTGCTATATGAAGCTCTCTTGTTCAACACAAGTATGGGCATACAAATAATACCAAGCATTTATGACATATGAACAATATAAGTAATGCAAGTATAAGAGGATAGAGTTTAGAGATAGTGGATCAAACGCAAACATCGAGATATGTTTCGAGATTCGAGCCACTGCTCCACGTTCACCTTCACACAGAAGGATTTTCACTATATCCACATAGGACCTCCACAAAGGGAACCTCCAACGAGGAATTTGCAATTACAAACTTAGGAGTACACAACTTCTCTCTCCAACACAACCACCTTTATAAGGCACAAAGCCAAAGCAACAATCACCTCTTCACAAGAGGGATAAAGGCACAAAGCCAAACTCCACCACAATCACCACTATAGAAGAGGGATAACCACAAACCTAAAGCATAACCACCTCTACACTAGAGGGATAGGCACAAAGCCAAAGCAAAGGAAAGATTGCAACTTGGTGATCATGATAGACCACAAACAACTCTTGGTGATCACAATAGACCACAAACAATATTTCTCACAAAAACAAGATCCTATAGATAGGATAGAGATGATAGCTAAGGTGTGAGAAAATAAGGTGTTTGGAAATCAAAAATACAAAGAAAAATACTTGAAAAAAATATTAGAATGAAATAGAAATGAAGATCAAAACCAATATCCCAAATACTCTATTTTTCTTTGATTTTTCAACCTTGAAAACAGATAAAAATAAATCTTTTTGGCACAAAAACTCTTTAAAAAACTTGCTGCTAAACTTTTATAGATGGGAAAAATAGCTCTCTAAAACTTGTAGAAAACAACCCAAGAGATGGCTATTTATAGCCTCTTAAAAAATAGAGCCGTTGCAGCCTGAAAGGTCAGAAATGACCTTCCGGTCGACCGACCGGTCGATCTGTCCAACGGTCATATTTCTGACCATTGGTACTCCGGTCGATCGCCCGGTCGACTGTACTTAGCCTGTCGGTCGACCGCCCGGTCGACTGGCAGTACCTGAGAGCAGGGTACTTACAGTCGATCGACCGCGCGATCGACCAGCCATCTAGGCTGGTCCTTGTGCACGTTTGTGCACATCGGTCGACCGTCCGATCGACCGCCAGTGGGATCTGGCTGATATTTTGGGACTTGAAAGTTGGTTTATACAACTTCTATAAAATCCCATAAAATCTAATAAATTCTACAAAAATAAGTTCTTTTAAGATATTTGAATAACAAATATGTGTGACCAAAATCAACACATATTGCAAACTATTTGAACTATTTTTGTGATATAAAGTATTTGGCCTTAAAAAGGACCGTATTTTTTCAAATCATGGATTTTGAAAAGAAAAACCGTTTTCTCCAAAACTTGTATAAATCCAAAAACAGGATATTGAAACATATTTGAAGCATATTGTGTATGGATAGAATCCAATAAACATGTACATGATATATTTATGTTTTTTACATGAAATCCAAAATAGGTTTTGTTAGTACCAATACTCTAAACACATGAATAAGATCATCAAAATAAGTTTTTCCAAATATATGAAGCATATATGTATATAGATGAATTCTAATATACATTAAACTATGTAAACTTGTTATGATTCTATCTATTCATGAAAACCATACATGTGTATGTTCGAAATCCGAAAACCGGTTAAACTGAAAACCAAACATATTGAACTTTGAGTGATGTAAACTTGAGCATATCAACACTATCTATCTTTACACAAGATCTAAACACAAATTTAAACTAGACAAAATGAAGCCTTATTGTAGAACTCCTTCTCCAAGCCGACTCGATCCAAATACAATCCAAAGAGCATGACTCCAACTGAGTGCTAGATGCGATCTTAAATCTACATGTGTTAGCTCCCAAAACTCTTTTATTGAAGCTAAGACTAACTAATATCTTGATCAATAACTAAAACTATATAAATACAAGATCATTAGTAAACTATAACTACATGAGTTAATCGTCATCAAACTAGAGTGATGGGCCTTTGGGCTAACAATCTCCCCTTTTTTGATGATGACAAAACTCATGGAGTAATATATGCATGGATTAATGATAAGATTCATTGAAGCTCCCCCTTAACTCATGCATAGCAATAAACAAATAGATATTAATAAAATGCATAAAGTAAATAAAAATATATATGCACTAACAAAGATATAAACATGCATATATAAACTCACAAAATTCTTCTCCCCCTTTTTGTCAATTCATCAACAAAGGGGTGATGATAATCAAACAATAAAGATGTATATGCTATATACATTCATGAAGAGGAGAGACGACAAGTTAGCTCCCCCTGCATACATGCATTACATGGAGAAGGGATGACTAGACCCTAACTCACATAAAGCATAATATATAATGTATAAACGGAGATGTTAAGCTCCCCCTACACACGTGTATCACGTAAGGAAGAGAGGTCCAACTCCTCAATGTGAGATACACGTAACATGCATCTATATATAGAAGAGATGTTAAGCTCCCTTTGCATATAGGCAATATATATCAACAGATTTTGAAACCACTTTTAAAATTTTTTTGATAATATTTAAAATAAAATTTTGAAATTTTTTGAGTCAAAAAACAAATTTTGATATCAATGAAATAAAATAGTAGTTGACAAAAATAAATGTTGGTACTACTTATTAAAAAAATTTAAGATACCAATAGTAGATTTTGATACCAATTGAAAGTGAAACATGAAGTATATTTTGATATTTATGGTATTTATTTGGTATCAAAATGAAATACCAATTAAAATGATTTGCAGTTGAAATACCATTGAAATCAATGCATAAGCTTATAAAGATACAAATTAACATTTAAAAATAAGTCAAGTTTAGCATAAACTTAATTTTTGCTTTAAGAATGTAAAAATATTGTAAAGAAAGCACAATCAAATTATATATTGTATGTATGAAATTGAAAATACCAATTGAAATTGATACCAATTGAAATTTAAAGCATACATATATAAAAACCAAATATGAGTATACAAAAAAAGATAACATGAAGATCATGCGTATAACTCATACCTACCACCCTGTTCATGCACATGATAAAAGATAGTTATTAAGGTATACAAGGCATGGTCTCCCACCATCCGCCCTTTAAAGGTAGGGGTTTTCAAAAATTATTATTTGAAAATATTTTAACATATTTGAAAATCACTATCAATTGAAGAATAAAGACTAGTTTAAAACTAATTTTGAAAACTAGTATTAAATCCTTCAAGTAAGGAATAAAACAATAAGTATCCTATGAAAACATGAAAATCACACAATAATTGACACTCAAGGTCTATAAACACATATAAAACTCATGAAAACAAAAAAAAATCATGAGTAAATACCAAACATAGAGTGTAAGAATCATGTAATTAACAAAATCATGGGAATAAGGCATTGAAGCATATACAAATTTTCTTTTATCAAAATTAAGAAATTATCAAAACTAAATACGCTTCAAGGTATATGTATGTATTGTTGAAACTAAAAGTATACATACATATCTTAAACATAAACAAGTCTAAAAATTTTGCATGAAAAGCAAGTGACTCTAGGATAGACATGTATATCCAATAATTTTAGACAAAATTTAACATATACATGAAGATAAACACATTTTTATGAAAATATGTACAAAAACTGGGAAAATAAGTAAAGATGAAAGAATCATCAAAACTACGTAATACATGTACATGTACATGTAATGAGTAAAAATGAGCAATGAAGCACAAACACATAATAATCAAGTGTAGTTCACTACTTGTACAAGTATAAACACAAATTTTAACGATAACTTCATCTAAACAAGTAATCAAAAACATGAAGTGCAAAAACATAAACAAACATGATCATTAGGGTAAATGCACGTGATTTAGAGGTAGGATATACACGATAGTTAAACTATAGTGAGAATACAAAAATATAAGTCCATATAAACATGGGTGTATCTCAAATACTACATATGTATATCACAAGTCTAATAAATATTGCATTTAAATATAATGAACATGAAAAATCAAATGATGCTAAAAGTCAATCAATGAGAGCATGTAAACAAAATAAGGAGTTATAGATAGTTACCAAAACTAATAGGGCTAATCTCTAGGTATCCAAACCATAGTGGTCCTCCCACCAAACATCCTTGAAGGTGATGCATCCAATGTAGTGTCCATCAAGCTCAAACACATTCACCATCAAGGCATCAATACTCTCACGTCAAGTGAGAGCCCACACCTATATCAAATACAATAGGGGTGAATTTTGGTACCCACACTTTCTTGGGTCCATGGGGGTTAGCACCTTTCCTAAACCAAATAAATTTATTTGCAAAATTTGAATTATGTATTCTATCATAACAAAACTTTGAAGGTGGCCCGTTCGTCCACAATGTGTACAAGTGTACACATAAGCATGTATTGAATCATGTGTGTGAGAATAATGAGCATGTGTATGCCGTGGTTTGCGTGTATAAATATGTGAAACTTGTTTCTTTCGAACTATGGATCCCAATTTCTTGTGATCCATAGCACATTGGCTCAAAGTGAAGCTCAAACAATTGACACTCTTCTTTAACGTAATTATATCATTTTTAACATTAGAAGAAGTGGAGCATGCAATAGAAATACTAGATGATGAAGCTATAATAGCATGAAAAATATGTGAATCTAAATCATTCTTCAAAGAAGTATTATCTTTTGAAACTAAATATAATTTTTTTAAAATAAAGCAATTTTATTTTTCAAAGAATTGTTGTCTTTTAAAATAATTTCAAGTTTGAATAAAAAACCTCATTTTTCTTCAAAACATCATAACAAATATTTTTACTCTTTAAAAATTCATTTTTATTTAAGGCAAAGTTAATGAGTCCCTTTCATTTGAGATCTCAATCCTCTCTTGCAAAACTATATCATGTTTAGAAAATAAATTTTTATTTTCTTCTTTTAATTCAAAACTTTTCTTTTTCAAAAGTTTGTATTTTTCAAGCAAGTTTTCACAAAATAATGGAAGTTCTTCATTTAAGGCATCGACATCCATATTGTCATCACCTGAAGAACTCTCACTATCATTTAGTTGAGTATCCGAATGTACCTTAAGGGAGTCATTCCCTTGGACCATGTGGCAAGCTTCATCAAACTCATCTACACTAGATTCTTTCTCCACATAGTATTTTGTTTGAAGCTTGGGAGAGGTCAATGTATTCTATAGATAAATTTCTTCGCTAAGTGTATGCTTTAGTGCATCTAGGGCTGTGCATTAGCCTTAATGTACTTGTCATTACCAAAATAAGTTTTCTTGGTAGTGACAAAGTAAACATGCATTCCTAGGGTTTTTAAATAAGCACTCATCCTAAGCTTCCACATATCGACGTTAGAAACATCAAACATGGGAGGGGAAAGGTGATCCATGAGTGTATAGACTGTGCAAATGCAAATACTAGATTAGCAATCCAAAATCTCACTCCTAGGTGGTTAAACCTAATATCAGGAATGTAGGCTCTGATACCAATTGAAAATACATCTAGAGGGGGGTGAATAGGTGTATTAGCTAATCTAATAAGAAATGATGCGGAATTAAAAACATTGCAACACCTATGTATAACCAAAGAGTGTAGCCGAATTCCCGATGATGGGCTCTGAACTATTTCCTCTAGATTCCTCTAAATAAGAGTTGAGGTGCTATATGAAGCTCTTTTAGTTCAACACAATTATGGGCACACAAACAATACCAAGCATGTATGAGATATGAACAATATAACTAATGCAAGATTTAAGAGAGATAAAGTTTAGAGATAGTGGATCAAACGAAAACATTGAGATATGTTTCGAGATTCGAGCCACTGCTTTACGTCCCTGTCTTAACACAGAAGGATTTCCACTATGTCCATAAAGGACCTTCGACAAAGGGAATCTCCACCGAGGAGTTTGCAATTACAAACTTAGGAGTACACAACTCTTCTCTCCAACACAACCACCTCTACACAAGAGGAAAGCACAAATCAAAACAACAATCACCTCTACACAAGAGGGATAAAGGCACAAAGCCAAAATTCACCACAATTACCTTTACACAAGAGGGATAACCACAAACCCAAAGCACAACCACCTCTACACTAATGGGATAGGCATAAAGCCAAAGCAAAGGAAAGATTGCAACTTGGTGATCACAATAGACCACAAATAGCTCTTGGTGATCACAATAGACCACAAACAATATTTCTCACAAAATAAGATCCTATAGATAGGATAGAGATGATAGCTCAAGTGTGAGAAAACAAGGTGTTTCGAAATCAAAAACACAAAGAAAAATACTTGGGAAAAATACTAGAATGAAATAGAAATGAAGATCAAAACCAATATCCCAAATGCTCTATTTTTCTTCGATTTTTCGAACCCTTGAAAACAAATAAAAATAAATCTTTTTGGCACAGAAACTCTTTAAAAACTTGCTGCTAAACTCTTGTATAGATGGGAAAAATAGCTCCCTAAAACTTGTATAAAATAGCCAAAGAGATGGCTATTTATAGCCTCTCAAAAAATAGAGCCGTTGGCAGCCTAAAAGGTCAAAAATGACCTTCCGATCGACCGGCCAGTCGACCGGCCCAACGGTCATATTTCTGACCGTTGGCGCTCCGGTCGACCGGGCTTAGCCTGTCGGTCGATCGCCCAGTCGACCGGCAGTACCCGAGAGTGGGGTACTTACAGTCGGTCTACCGCGCGGTCGACCGGCCTTCTAGGCTAGTCCTTGTGCACGTTTCGTGCACATCGATCGAGCGGTCCGATCGACCGCCAGTGGGATCTGGCTAATATTTTGGGACTTGAAACTTGGTTTATATAACATCTATGAAATCCCATAAAATCCTATAAATTCCACAAAAATAAGTTCTTATAAGATATTTGAATAGCAAATATGTGTGACCAAAAATCAACACATATTGCAAACTATTTGAACAATTTTTGTGATATAAAATATTTGGCCTTAAACAAAAATCGTATTTTTCAAAACTTAGACTTTGAAAAGAAAAACCGTTTTCTCCAAAACTTGCATAAATACAAAAACATGATATTGAAACACATTTGAAGTATATTGTGTATGGATAGAATCCAATACACATGTACATGATATATCTATGTTTTTGACATGAAATCCAAAATAGGTTTTGTTAATACCAAAACTCTAAACACATGAATAGGATCATCAAAATAAGTTTTTCCAATATATAAAGCATATATATATATATATATATATATATATATATATATATATATATATATATATATATATATGATGAATTCTAATATACATTAAACAAATTAAACTTGTTTTTATTCTATCTATTCATGAAAACCATGTATATATATCCAAAATCCAAAAACCGGTTAAACTGAAAACAAACATATTGAACTTATGTGTGTGTGTGTGTGAACTTGAGCATATCAACACTATCTATCTTTACATAAGATCTAAACACAAACTTAAACTAGACAAACTGAAGTCTTCTTGTAGAACTTCTTCTCCAAGCCGACTCGATCCAAACGCGATCAAAAGAGCATGACTCCAACCGAGTGCTAGATGCGATCTTGAATCTACATGTGTTAGCTCCCAAAACTCCTTTGTTAAAGCTATGTACCTACTAATATCTTGATTAATAACTGAAACTATATAAATACAATATCATTAGTAAACTATAACTACATGAGTTAATCATCATCAAAACTTGAGTGATGAGCCTTTGGGCCAACAGGCAAGGCATGGAGGACAAGAAGATTGTTTGCTACAATTGTCGGAAACCCGGATATGTCATTACTAATTGCCCAGAGAACAAAGCAAAGCCCGCAACCTTCAAAAAGCCATATAAAAAGATAACTTTAAAGGCAACATGGGGTTCAGAGAGCGAATTCGAAGAGGAGGTTGACACGGCCCATGTGTGTTTCATGGCAAATGAGAGCACACCCAAGGTAACATCCGAATCTCGTCTTGATGAATGTGAACTTTCTATGGATTAATTTGGTGAAAATTTTGAAGATTTGTCTAACAACTATGATTTTTCAAAAAGAAATATTTGAAAATGAAAGAAAAATGAACTTCTTCAAAGTCAAATAGTTGTACTTTCTCCAAAAAAGATTTAATCTTCCACACTCAAAACACACAAAAGGAATTTATGCACACAAAGTTTCTTATAAGGCTAATTTTCTATTATTGATGAAAATGAGAATTCCACTTTGAAAACTAAAATTAGCAGTTTGAGCAATGTTTTAAAAATTGTGAATTTGATAAAGCTAGATTAGAGGCTATGTTTCCTAAAAGACAAACTCAAAGAAAACCTCATGTCTCATATGCTTCGCATGCTCACACACAATCTCATTCCATGCTAAATATGCTCATGTTTCACATGCTCATCATGCTCATAAACGTCATGCATTTCTTCATGGCAAGGTGTACACATGAACCTATTGTGGCCAAAAATGTCATTTGGCCATATTTTATTATGATCTAATAAATGCTTCAAATGATTATGTTTGGGTTCGGAAAACTAACACTTTAGAACCCAAAAAGGTTTGGGTACCAAATCAACAAGCCTGTTGCTTAATGTAGGTACGCACCAAGGCTCCAAGACGTAGGGAGAGGTGGTACCTTGATAGTAGTTGCTCAAGGCACATGACTTGGGTATCAATAACTTTGCAACATTATCAAGGTATCATGAAGGTGGCACTGTCACCTTTGGAATGATTTAAAAGACAAAATTGTTGGTATAAGTAATATCAAGATTAGCTTATCTCCTTTAATTGAGAATGTTGTTTGGTTGAAGGTCTTAAGCATACTCTTTTGTGCATTAGCCAACTTTGTGATAATGGTTTCAAAATTATTTTTGACGATTTTTCTTGTGATATTTTTGGTAAGAAAACAAATACTTGTGTTCTTTTTGTTTTTCATAAAAACAATGTTTATATGATTGACATGCTTAATTTAGATAGCAATGCCACTTGTTTGAATGCTTTTAATGAAGATTCTTAGTTATGACATAAGAGACTAGGCCATGTTTTGTTTTACCACTTATCCCAAACTAATTCTAAAGATTTGGTAAAAGGTATCCCTTGCTTGGAGTTTGAGAAGGACCGTATTTGTTATACGTGTCAATTTAAAAAATAAACCAAGACCTCCTTCAAAACAATCAAGGATATCATGACAACTAGACCTTTAGAGTTAATCCACATGGCTTTGTTTGGCCCAACTAAAACCAAAAATCTTAGTCGTAATTGTTTTATTTTTGTTTTAGTTGATGATTTCTATAGATAAACATGGGTTTTCTTTTTTGAACATAAAGATGAAGCTTTTTCGCATTTTCATGTTTTTAGAAAAAGAGTTGAAAAATAAAAAATTTCAATTTTACGCATAAGGAGTGATAGAGGTGGCAAATTCATCAACCATTCTTTTATCACCTACTATGAAGAAAATAGAATTAAACATGAATTATCTTGTCTTAAAACTCCACAACAAAATGGAGTCGTTAAAAAAAGAAGTCGTACTCTTCAAAAAATGGCTAAGACAATGATTAGTGAATACAGACTCCCTCAATATTTATGGGTCGAGGTCATAAATGCTTCATGTTACATTGAAAATCAAATTTATTTTTGTGAAAATTCAAATAAGACTCCCGTTGAGATTTACTATTTGAGAAAACTAAATGTTTCCTATTTTAAAGTCTTTGGTTGCAAATGTTTTGTTTTGAATACCAAAGGTAATTTAAGCAAACTTGATAAATTTTTTGAGTCTATTTTTATTAGATGCTCAAATACTAGTAAAACTTATAGAGTTTTTAATAGGTCAACCTTGACTATTGAAGAGTCTGTGCATGTTAAGTTTGAGGAATCTAACTCTCTTGTGAAGAATGTTGTAGAGATTGATTCTTTAGGTGAAAATTTTGAAAAATTTCTGTGAAAGATTCACTGACATAAGACGAAGAAGAAAAGCCTAAAGATGATATAAATGGAGAAGTCTAAGATGTTGAAGTGGAGCCAACACAACCACTTAGAAAGGATTAGAGATATACTACAAGTCATCCCAAGAACTTCATTATTGGTGATGTATCCAAAGGGGTAACTACTTACTCCAAACTCCATGATCTTTATGGCCATATTGCATTCATATCCCATATTGAGCCTAAAAATATCCTCGAAGCCGAGGGCGACTCATATTGGTTGCTTATCATGCAAGAAGTGCTCAATCAATTTAAGCGCAATCAAGTTTGGCACCATGTTCCTAGACCCCATGATAGTGTTGGCCCGAAGGCCCATCACTCTAGTTTTGATGATGAACAACTCATGTAGTTATAGTACTAATGATCTTGTGTTTAATTAGTGACAGATTTATGATCAAGATCTTAGTAGGTGCATAGCTTCAACAAAGGATTTAAAGTCAAGTTTTGGAGCTCGCACGGTTTGATCCAAGAGCCATTGGATCGTGTTTGGACCAAGTCAAGAAGATGAGAAGACTTCAAGTGAAGACTTCAAGAAGATGAAGACTTGTGTCTAGGTTTGTTTTTGTAAGATTTTGTTTTAGATAAAATGTAAAGGATAGAATAGTTGGTGGATTGCTTAAGTATATATATACACACACACTCTTGATAGTTTTGTTTTTACAAACGATTTTCTATTTTTAGAAAATAAATGTTTGATTTTTTTTGGTATTCCAGTTTATATGTTTTAACCATAACCATATTTAGAGCTTAATGTCAAAAACATAGATATTTCACCATGTTTGTGTAGTGGATCATATCCATACACTCTATGCTTCAAACGAGTTTAAATATCTTATTTTTGTATTTGGTGAAGTTTTGGAAAAACAAGTTTTGAAAAATCAAGTTTGGAAAAATACTGTTTTTCATTTGAGCCAATTTTTCCATATTACAAAAATAGTCCAAATCATTTATAATATGCCTTGATTTTATGCAAGCATGTTTGGTTATCAAAGTATATTGGTAAAACTATTTTGTAGATTTTTCAGTATTTTATGGGATTTTATTTCAATCAAAAAGGCCAAGTTTTAAATCCCTTTTCATTTCTGTACTGGCTTCAGCCAGTCGACCGGGACGGTTGACCGCAGCTTGAAGTCGGCCGACCGTCACGGTCGACTGACGTGCACAGTCGTGCACGCCAGTTCTGGCAGGAGGCCAGTCGACCGTCCAGTGAGCTCTGCTCTCTGGAAAGGCCCCGGCCGATCGGGCGGTCGACCGGACAGAGAGATTTGCTCTCTGTATCCTGGCCTCGATCGACCGACCGGTCGACCGATGGCACAACGGTCTGAAATATGACCGTTGGCCGGTCGACCGGGCGGTCGACCGACAGTTCTGTCAGACCCCAACGGCTAGTTTTTCTAGCCCTATAAATTTGAGGTTTTGGGCATTGTTTTTCTCCAAGATTTCTAGTGGACTTTGAGCTAGTTTTTCACACTTCTTTAAAAGAGTTTTCTCCACTAAATTGAGAGCTAATACTTCCAATCAAAAGGGGAGTTTTTATCAAGAGTGTTAAAAGAGATTTCTTGAGTTTTCCTCCACCATCTCTTTCCTTGTTTTCTCACACATACACTTGAGCTATCCATTGACATTCATCCTATAGGAGTGTTGTAGTGAGAGTTTTTATTGGTGATCAAAGTGTTTAGATCACCAAGAGTTCTTTCTTTGTTCCTTGAGGAGGCGGGCGGTTGTGTTCGCGTTGTTTCGAGTTCGTGTGTGAACTCTGTGTTTGAGGTGCGGCCTCGGCGAGCTAGAGAGCTTACGGTGTGTACGGGCTAGAGAGTCCGAGAGCTCGTAGGTGTTGCGGCACCAAGAGTGATCCATTGGGATCGAGCATAGTGGAAATCCTTCGTGTGTCGAAGGCGGGGATGTAGAGCAAGTGTGCTCGAACCTCGAAAAAAATCCCTTGTGTTTGCGATTGCTCTTACTCTCTCTCCCCCCTTATTGTTTTATATCTTGCATTCCTTTATTGTGTCTATCTTTATATGCATGATATACTTGTGTGCTTAATTGTTACACTTGCTTGGGATTGTTTGCTAACACTTGTATTTAACCAAGAGAGCCAACGCGGCACCTCAACCCTTATCTAGGGGAATCTAGAGGAGTTAGTCCAGAGCCCTTCACGGGGAATTCGGCTGCACTCTTGTATTATATGTGGTGTTTAGTTTAAGTAGTTTGTTTAGGTCATAATAGTTATTTACTTCCGCATTATTTGGCATTGAGTGACCATTAGATTAGCCATCACCTATTCACCCCCCCTCTAGGTGATCCTACAATTGGTATCAGAGCCAAGTGCTCTGAATTTGGGTCTCACAACCTAGAGTTAATGATCCTCACTTTTAGGCTAATCACAATATTTGTACACACACCATGGATTTCATGTCACCACCCACCTTTGACATTCTTAACATCCAAATTTGGAAGGTTAAGATGTCTTTGTACCTTAAAGCCCTAGGCATTCATGTTTACCATGCCATCACTAATGATTATTGTTTAAATGGCAAGAATCTTGAGGCTAATGCAAAAGCCCTTAATGCTTTAAAGTCTACCCTAAATGATGATTATTTATCTAGGGTTTCTAACATTGATTCGGCTTTTGTAGCATGGAACATCATCACCTCCCTCGGCGAAAAGGATCTATATTATGCGGGGAGCGATTCGGATGTTGGAAGCGACGCCTCCAACTTGTGCTATATGGTCCAAGGGGATAACCCCCTTGAGGTAACTACCGAATCCGAGGTAGATGAAGATAACATGTCATATGATGAGCTTGCATGTTTTTGTCAACAACTACTTGAAAAATATGACATGCTAAGAAAAGATAATAAAAATTTAAAAAAGAAATTTGATTGCATGCTTAATGAAAAAGATTCATTAGAAAATAAGGTTACATGCATTGAAAAAGAAAATGAGTTTTTGAAAAATGAAATTGTTTCCTTGATGTCCAAATTAAATAACCTTTGTGAAAGAAACACTATTTTGAAAAATGAAATTATTTTGGTGAAAAAACAAAGGAAGTCATTTTTCAAGAAAATAATACTTTAAAAAGAAAAATGATTGAAAAAGAACAAGAAAATGTTTTTCAAAAGAAAAAGAATATTGTTTCACAATCTCACCATGCTTTACATGCCACCATCGATAAGAATGAGATTAATGTTTTGAAAAATAAAATTAATAGTTTGAGCTCTACTTTGAGCACATGTGCATTTAACCATTCTAGATTGAAGTCTTTGTTTTCAAGGAAACAAACTCCACATATTCATGCACATCATCATCATGCATATGCTTATGTTGCACGTCATGATCACACTCACACACATAAGCATCCTAAGGTGTACAAGTGTACACATTGTGGCCGCAAAGGCCACTTAGCAAAATTTTGTTATGACAAGTTACATCATATTAATTTTGCTAATAAAAATGTTTTAAAGTTTGTCAAGGAACCCAAACATTTTGCAACTAATAATGTTCCTTACAAAGCTAACCCCCAAGGACCCAAGAAAAAATGGGTACCAAAGTCCCCACCTTTTATTTTTGTAGGTGAGGGCTCTCACAAAACGTGAGAGGGATGGTGCCTTGATGGTGGATGCACTTGGACTTGATGGACACATATATGGATGCATCACTATCAAGGAGTTTTGGTGGGATGACCACCATGTTTGGAGTTTTGGAACATAGTTCCTTAGTTAGTAACTATTTCTAAACTCTTAGTTTATTTACATGCTTATTCATTTTTGACATCATATAGCATGTTTATTTGTTTTGTGCTTCATGTGGTAAATACTAGTTTAAATGTAGTTTTTATCAAAACTTGTTGTTATACATGTACAAGTAGTGAGCAACAAATTGATTCATATATGTTTGCACTTCATGCTCATTTGTACCCACTATATGCATATGTATAGCCTAGTTTTGATGATTTCCTCATTTACACTTGTTTTGCTAATTTTCATATTTTACTTCATGTATATGTAATTTTTATTCAAATCTAATAAATATACATGTATATCCTTTTTGAGTCTCTTGCCTTCATGCAAATACTATTAATAGACTTGTTTTATGTTTGGGATATGTATGCATATTAATAGATTTAGATAAATCATACATATACCTAAAAGTCTATTGTTTTTAATGAAAAATAAATTTTCATGTTTTGTTTGATAAAATAAAATGAATAATTTGTTTTGATCATTTTGAGCTTCATTGACTATTTTCATGAAAATGCCAGTTACATGATTTTTGAACACTCACACCTTATTTGTTTATTCATGACTTTGTTTCATGATTATTTTTGAGCTTTATGGACCATGAGTGCTTAAATTTTTATGCATTTAGTATGATTCATGAAAAACATATGATTTGGTTTCATGTTTTTGAAGGATCTTTAACTAGTTTTTCAAAAAATTAATTTAACTAGTTATTTATTCTTCAATGTTTTATGAGTTATACACATAATCCTATTATTGTTTCAATTGGTATCATTGAATCATTTCAATTGGTATCAATTTGACTCTATTTTTGTATACACTCATATTTTGTTTTCTTATATATGTATGCATCAATTTCAAATAGTATACTCATTTTTATACATATATATGAGTTATTTTTGCTTGAGTTAAAATTGTTTTACATGTTTAAAGCACAAAATTTTTAATGATAAGAAAATAAAAATTTTTTTTAGAAAAATTCTCAAGATTTGTTTTATTGAGAAAATTCAAAATTCTGTTTTATAAGAAAAATCAAGATTTTTAATTTGTATTGCTTATATGCAAGGAGAGCTTAACATCTCTTCTACATATAGATCATGTTGAGTGTATTGTATATTGAGAAGCTTGACAACTCTTCTTTATATGGTACACGTGTGTAGGGGGAGTTTCACATCTCCTCTTATGCATTACATAATATGTGCTATGTGAATTGGGGCTTGTCATCCCTTCTTCATGTAATGCATATGTGTAGGGAAGTTAACTTAGCGTCTTCATCTTCATGAATGTATATCGCATATAACTATTTATTGATTTGAGTTTACCCCTTCATTGGTTCCTTGTTTCGGACAAAAAGGGGGAGAAAAATTTGATGATTTTGTTTTTACTTTAACCCCTTTGTTGATAATTGACAAAAGGGAGAGAAGTATTTGAGATATATGCATGTTTTCCTTGCTTAAGGGGGAGAAGTATTTGTTTTCCTTGCTTAAGGGGGAGTAGTATTTGTGTTTATGCATATATGTTTTGTTTTGCAAATAGAAGAAAAAGATTTTGTGATTTTGTTTTATGCTTGATTGGCATGTTTATCTCCTAGATTTGCATACATGTTTATGAGCCTACATTGCATATTTATTATTTATTTGTTATGCATGAGTTAAGGGGGAGCTTCTTTGGAGCTTTACTTTAATCCATGCATATATAACTTCATGAGTTTTGTCATCATCAAAAAGGGGGAGATTGTTGGCCCGAATGCCCATCACTCTAGTTTTGATGATGATCAACTCATGTAGTTATAGTACTAATGATCTTGTGTTTAATAAGTGACAGATTTATGATCAAGATCTTAGTAGGTGCATAGCTTCAACAAAGGATTTAAAGTCAAGTTTTGGAGCTAGCACGGTTTGATCCAAGAGCCATTAGATCGTGTTTGGACCAAGTCAAGAAGATGAGAAGACTTCAAGTGAAGACTCCAAGAAGATGAAGACTTGTGTCTAGGTTTGTTTTTGTAAGATTTTGTTTTAGATAAAATGTAAAGGATAGAATAGTTGGTGGATTGCTCAAGTATATATATACACACACACTCTTGGTAGTTTTGTTTTTACTAAAGATTTTCTATTTTTAGAAAGTACATGTTTGATTTTTTTTTGGTATTCTAGTTTATATGTTTTAACAATAACCATGTTTAGAGCTTAATGTCAAAAACATAGATATTTCACCATGTTTGTGTAGTGGATCATATCCATATACTCTATGCTTCAAATGAGTTTAAATATCTTGTTTTTGTATTTGGTGAAGTTTTGGAAAATCAAGTTTGGAAAAATACTGTTTTTCATTTGAGCTAATTTTTCCATATTACAAAAATAGTCCAAATCATTTATAACATGCCTTGATTTTGTGCAAGCATGTTTGGTTATCAAAGTATATTGGTAAAACTATTTTTGTAGATTTTTCAGTATTTTATGGGATTTTATTTCAATCAAAAAGGCCAAGTTTTAAATCCCTTTTCATTTCGATACTGTCTTCAGCCGGTCGACCGCAGCTTGAAGTCGGCCGACCGTCACGGTCGACCGACGTTCACAGACGTGCACGCCAGTTCTGGCAGGAGGCTGGTCGACCGACCCGGTCGACCGTCCAGAGAGCTCTGCTCTCTGGAAAGGCCCCGGCCGACCGGGCGGTCGACCGGACAGAGAGACTTGCTCTCTGTATCCTGGCCTCGGTCGACCGACCGGTCGACCGATGGCACAACGGTCTGAAATATGACCGTTGGCCGGTCGACCGACAGTTCTGTCAGACCCCAACGGCTAGTTTTTCTAGCCCTATAAATTTGGGGGTTTGTGCATTGTTTTTCTCCAAGATTTCTAGTGGACTTTGAGCCAGTTTTTCACACTTCTTTAAAAGAGTTTTCTCCACTAAATTGATAGCTAATACTTCCAATCAAAATGGGAGTTTTTATTAAGAGTGTTAAAAGAGATTTCTTGAGTTTTCCTCCACCATCTCTTTCCTTGTTTTCTCACACATACACTTGAGCTATCCATTGACATTCATCCTATAGGAGTGTTGTAGTGAGAGTTTTTATTGGTGATCAAAGTGTTTACATCACCAAGAGTTCTTTCTTTGTTCCTTGCGGAGGTGGACGGTTGTGTTCACGTTGTTTCGAGTTCGTGTGTGAACTCCGTGTTTGAGATGCGGCCTCGGCGAGCTAGAGAGCTTGCGGTGTGTACGGGCTAGAGAGTCCGAGAGCTTGTAGGTGTTGCGGCACCGAGGAGTGATCCATTGGGATCGAGCATAGTGGAAATCCTTTGTGTGTCGAAGGCGGGAATGTAGAGCAAGTGTGCTCGAACCTCGAAATAAATCCCTTGTGTTTGCGATTGCTCTTACTCTCTCTCCCCCTTATTGCTTTATATCTTGCATTCCTTTATTGTGTCTATCTTTATATGCATGATATACTTGTGTGCTTAATTGTTATACTTGCTTGGGATTGTTTGCTAACACTTGTATTTAACCAAGAGAGCCAACGCGGCACCTCAACCCTTATCTAGGAGAATCTAGAGGAGTTAGTCCAGAGTCTTTCACGGGGAATTCGGCTACACTCTTGTGTTATACGTGGTGTTTAGTTTAAATAGTTTGTTTAGGTCATAATAGTTATTTACTTCCGCATTATTTGGCATTGAGTGACTATTAGATTAGCCATCACCTATTCACCCCCCTCTTGGTGATCCTACAGATAGGCCAATCAATGGTACTAAATGGATTTTTAGGAATAATTTAGTTAAGTCAGAAAATGTTATTTGAAATAAAACTAGATTAGTGGCCCAAGGTTACACCCAAATCGAAGGCATCGATTTTGAGAAAACTTTTGCACCTATAGCACGGCTTGAAGCCATGCGGATGACATTTACTTTTGCTTCTTTAAAAATAGATGTTAAAATTGTATTTTTGAATGGTTTTATTGAAGAAGAAGTCTGTGTTGAGCAACCCTCGGTGTTTGTTGATCCTATACATCCGTATTTTGTTTTTAAACTTGAAAGGGCTTTGTATGGTTTAAAACAAGCTCCAAGAGTTCTGTATGAAAGGTTAAGTGCTTTTCTTATTTTAAATGGTTTTGTTAAAGGTAAATTTGATACTACCTTGTTTACAAATCATATAGATGATGATTTTTAATAATGCAAATATATGTTGATGATATCATTTTTGGATCTACCAATGAAAAGATTATAAGGATTTTGAATCATGCATGAAGAAAGAGTTTGAAATGAGGATGATGGGGGAGCTTCAACTATTTTCTTGGACTCCAATTCAAGCAAAGGGGTGATGGGATCTTCATCAATCAAGCTAAATATACAAGAGAACTCATCAAAAATTTGGGCTTGAAGATACAAAGATATGCAAGACTCCCATGGCTACGACAACGAAGCTTGACAAAGATAAACAAGGTAAAAATATTGATATTAAACTCTATCATAGTATGATTGGTAGTTTGCTCTACTTAACGGCTAGTAGGCCAGATATTATGTTTAGTGTATATCTATGTGTTAGATTTCAACCTTGTCCTAAAGGGTCTCACTTAATTGCGGTAAAACGCATTATTAGATATCTTAAGAGCACTATTGGAATGGGCTTGCGGTATCCGAAGACAGGACAATTCTCAATGATGACTTCTTCATATGCAGACTATGCCGATTGTAGAGTGGATAGGAAAAGAATTAGTGGAACTTGTCAATTTCTAGGAAATTGCCTTGTTTCATGGTCTTTCAAGAAACAAAATTCTGTAACCCTCTCAACTGCCGAAGCAAAGTATGTTGCAGCCGGGACTTGTTATGCACAAGTCCTTTGGATGAAACATACTTTCCTTGATTATGATTTACATTTTGACCATATTAAAATATTTTGTGATAATACTAATGTCATTCATATGATCAAGAATGCATCAACATAGTAAGGCCAAACATATAGAGATTATATATCACTTTCTTCGAGATCATTATGAGAAAAGAGATATTGAGATTAACTATGTTTCTACCGATTTTTAATTAGCAGATATTTTTACTAAACCACTTGATTTTAATAGATATTTTTTATTTGTGGGGAATTGAATGTTTGCATTGTGGAACCATAAATTTTTCAAATTATTTTCTTTGGTATTTATGTTTGATTTGGATTTAACTCATTTTCAAATAAAATTGGTATCAACAATGGTAGACTTCCAATGATCATATTATTGTTACCTACTAGTTTTAGTTTGTTTATGAGTCCTTTTTTGATTTATGACAAAAAGGGGGAGAAGATTTATGAGTTATTTCATTTGGTATTTTTTTTATTGGTATTTAGGATTTATTGATTAATTGGTAATTGAAGAGATTTATGATTTAGCTACTACTTGCTATTGCCTCAATTTCATGTTTGTATGCCTTTTTGCATACTCATTTGGTGGTTGGAGGCATGGATGGAGGTTGGCATATTTATGTGTGGTTTTTTATATTTTATATCTATACCTATATGCATATGATAACTTGTTTTGAAATTGTCACATTCTTTAGTTATAAATGATTGAACTTGATAGTATGCAAAAATTTAGGGGGAGCTTTACTAAGCTCTTCATATTATTCTTTTATATAACTCATATATTTTGTCATCATAAAAAAGGGGGAGATTGTTGGCCCAAGGTTGCAATCACCGCTTTCGTGTTTTGATGATAACAAAACTAATGTAGTTATTTAGTACTATCCAAGTTCAAGTGTTTAAGTACTTTTCAGGATTCAAGAGGATTCAAAGTGTTTTTTTCTCAAAAAAGAATGTATTACAGTCTCGAGTTTACTCAAGGATGGGAGTCAAGCCAAGACAATCAGATTGACTATTTGGAGAAGCCCGCTAGAAGATTGCTTGAAGACATGTAGAACCTATAAAAGAAAACAATATGTTTAAAGTATAAAGTGTAGAATTGATGTTCAAGAAGTCACACGCACAAAATATAAATTTTCAAAATACGAGTTTTAATATCTAGTTTTTCTCACTTTGGTATGTTAAAAGGTTTGGTGTTTGATACATGTCCTATGTTTTTCTAAATTTATATATCCTATTTCTATCATGTATCCTTAAGCCTATGTATTGCCAAAATATTTTTCTAACTATTATAAAATATTTAAAAATAAGTTTAAATTCAAATTTACCCAAAATTATGTTTTTAGGCTAGGTCGATCGATTGGGTGGTCGATCGGACCTCGGGGCTATTTATGACTGATTGAGTAAAACTTGCACAAAGAAAATATAGAAGTTTAGAAATACAAAATAAATAGTGCAAGATGCTCAATACTATCGCGATAGCAAGTGGCTATGCGGTTTGTGATCCACAAGGAGGGACTTGCAATGGAGGCGTATTATAAGTTCTCTTTTAATTCACATAAAATGGTTAAAAGTTCTTATCTTGTTCTTATAAAGAGAAAGAATATAAAGTCTATTATTAAGTTAAGAAGAACGTGGAAGATAAGAGAAGGGGGAGAAAAAGAAAAATGAGTTTATACAAAAAAATAAAAGAATAAAGAGTTGATAGATGGTGATGGAGGTGATCTAAACTAAAAATTAAAAGAAAGGAAGAAAACCTTAAAGAACTTACATACCTCTTCCGATTGATAACTTACCTTGAATCCTTGGCAAAGACTTACCTCATCTTGAAAGCGAGTAAAGCATGACAAATAGGATCTTTCCCCTTCCCAGACTTAAACTATGAACTTAAATGAAAGCAGAAAATAAATAGAAACGTATATCCATCACCATAAGCCATCAAGGGCACTGCAATGGCAAGGCATGTTCATGCTATATGTTTCATTTGGATTATCATCAAAAACCAGTAGAAGAAGAGTAAAAGAAGAAGAAGAGAAAGAAGAACATGAAAAAGTAACTTTGATTCGATTCAAATAACAATAAAAAAAAAAAGAACTTACACCAGTGTCACCCTTAGTAGAAGCTTCACTCTCATTCCTCCATGAAACTCTTCTCTAATCTCAGTTACATAAATAAAATAAAAATTACATAAAATAAAACTAAAAACATAAGTTACAAACTAAAGAATAACCTAGCCTACGCTCTCTGCTGAATCATTTTCTGTGTCCTCAGAAGTCCCAGTATTTATAGGCAAAAATAAAAGGGGGAGAGCATCTAGAGATAGGGGGAGCAAACGCTCCCCTAGATCTTACTTGATTGCCGCGGATCCATGGATTTGGCCACGGATCCGCAGCTTGGATGGCCAGATCTAGGGGTGCTTGGACTGGCCCTCCGATGCTCCTTTATCTTCTGATAGATTTTCAGTTTTGGCTCTCAATTTGATGATATCCTCGTTTGATCTTCAATTAACTGAATAAATCCTTAAAAACTGATTTAACTGAACTAGATCTGGGATCATACTTGGTTAACTAAATAGATCCAATTTAACTAGGTTTTATTTTGTTTTATCTTCTTTCTCTTCATGATTATCTTCTGCATAATAAACATTTAAGATAAGATAATTAACAGATTTATTACATGACAAATGTAGGAGTGCAATGAAAAGAATGTAAAATACGTGTACCGATCATATCCCCACACTTATCTTTTGCTCGTCCTCGAGCAAAAAAAATAAAAAGTAAAATAGAGATAACCTAATCTAACTTACTTTTATAGAAATTACGGTTGCACATAGCACGTGCAACAAACCGTTAAACCTCTCCCCTAGAGGACAAATTTTGTCTCATGAGTCTTATCAGTGGATTACACTCACAAAATCCATAAATAAAGATAAGTAAAGTGTTAATATATTCGAAAAGCATTTTGAGAAAGAGAAAAAATATTTAAAGTATTACTATAAAATTTCAAGTAATCTATAAGTTATACAAAAATCAAAATTTTCATTCCTAAACTTAGTCTTTATTCAAAAATTTGTTATTAATCAAGGTACGAAGTCAAACTATATTTCTCATTTAGTTTATTATTTTTTCTAAGTCATATGCACCTTTGTGACAGTGAAAGTTTTGACTCGGGATTCTTTAACTGTAAGTCTTTTGCCTTATATATATATATATATATATATATATATATATATATATATATATATATATATATATATATATATATATATATATATATATATATATATATATATATAGGTGGTATTATTTCTTAGTTCTATTAAGCTTTCTAATTTGCCCATGTAATGAACCTTTAGTTAGTGACTCCCAAACTGAACAGTCTTAGGGCACCGGGTAAGAAAACACCCCAAGGATTTAAGGACTCGAGTAAATAAGGCCACAAAACTAAGGATCTTATTTATTATATGGACCACTTTTAAGTGTGAATACTTATGTTTTATGAGACACAAATACCCAGCTTAATCAGAAGATTTTTGATTTTTTTCTCTTTTTCTCTCTTTTTTTATAAGACATAAGAATCTTTGTTTTTGAACCCTAAGTGTGTGAGTATAAAAAGTATGCATATTCCATTAAGGTAAAAATCAAGACTAAATTACTTTTCTAAATTTTTTTTCCTAACCCTAGAAATCAAACAAATAATCTTACATTGACCAGGTATAAGAAATCCTAATTATGATTCTCCAATTCCTTAAAATTAACTAAATTTCTTACAAAAAATAGGTCAAAATATTGTTTCTCTTTTCAATTTTTTTAAAAGTAAAGAAAATGTTAATTTTTTTTAATAAAAGGAAAATTTATGTTATGTTAGAACTCTGATCGGTAAAAAGCAAGCACAAGAATAAGTAAATAGAGTGTGGGTCGAAGTTACTGCTTTTGCGATTCTTCCGTAGTAGCGAAGTGGCTATACGGGTCGTATCCACAAGGACGGAAGGCGATAGAAGCTTTACCGGTTGATTCACGTGTTTGTTTAAAGATTCTTCAAAGTTTTAAAGAATGAAATGAAAAGAAAAGAAAGAATGAAAAGAGAAGTGTACGGTGAAATACGAAGAAGTGGGAAACATAGAAAAGAATGATTTTTGTAGTTTTGTTTATATCTAAAATAAGTGAAAGAGAAAGAAAACTCACGGCACTAACTACTAATGACTCCACCAACACGCTAACCTCTTAGTGATAGTTGCCTCACATGTATCATTGGCCATCACTAGTCCTTGGTTCAAGAGCTTTACAAAGCATAGCCCATATGTAACTCTTCCCATCCCAACTTAACAAACAAGTACAAGCTACACTTAAATCATCAAAACCCGATAAGAGCAAGCATGAAGTAAAGTAATGTTAGCTTGTTAGTGGTTAGGAAGTTAGAGTTAGATCCATCATCATGAGCCATCAATGGCTCTTGCAAGAGCAAGGCCAAAACGAGGCTATTAGATTCATGTGGATTATCATAACGAAGTTAAACTAGTCGGTGGTTAGTAGTTAGTTGCCATGAGTGAAAAACTAGCTACGCATGTAAAAGAGATTGGAGAGAAGTAAACATAGAGAGGTAAAGAGAGCACCTTTCATAAATTGTCACCTTCTATTACAAGCACTCTTGCATTCCAAGCATGAACCACTCTCTCTCCCTAATACAAGATCTAGTACATGAAACTTACAATGGAGGAAGAAGAAGAAACTAACTATACTAACCTAAACTACAATGGAAAGTGAAACTACTCCTAAAATTCTTCCCTCAACTCTGCATATCTCCTTCTGAGACCCCGGGGGAGTATTTATAGTCACCAAGGAAGAGGGGGGCCAGGGGACAAGATGTGACCCGAAACGGCGCGCGCGGTGTGGCCATATGGCCGCGAAAAGCGGCAAAAGCCGCGTTTCCGCGGCTGTCCTTGGTAGGCGTGTGCGGCGCCGCCTGGGGGGTCAGGAGGCAGGATGTGACCCCACGGCGCGGCCGTATTGCCGCAGAAACGCGGCAAATGCCGCGTTTCTGCGGCATTACTTTCCGCCTGGTTGTCCCCCTGTCGGCTGGATCTCTTGGTTTCTGGTTTTGGGCGGCGCGTGTGGCGCCGCCTGCTGCGTGCTGCGCGGTTGTCCCCCTATCAGCTACTCTCCCAGTTTCTGGTTTGGCGCCCCTGGTTTGACAGAATCTGCTCTTTAGATCAATAGCTATTTTAATAGTCCTTTAATCACCAATTAAATGGTGATTTGAGTCATCTTCTTCATTTGCACACCATTGACCTAAGATCAAGCAAGCAAGATATTATTAGCATAATTTATTATCAAATAAATGTGAGAATGTGATGAAAATTATGCAAAATTAGAGACTAATCACACCCCCACACTTATCTTTTGCTCGTCCCGAGCAAAACAAAAAACTAAGAAAATTATTACACCACTTTCGCAGGTGACACGATTGCACTGAGCATGTGTAACAAGCCGTTAAACCTCTAAGTTTCCCCTAGAGGAGGAGTTTTGTCTCCTGAGGGTTTTCAGCGGATTACACCCACAAAATCCAAAAGAAAGAAATCAAATGTTAATATTTTAAAAATGCATTTTTGAAATAGAGAGAAGTGTTGAAGTATTTTTGCGAAAATATAAGTGATCCAAGGTCATAGGTTAACCAGAAATTAATCTTCCTTAAACTAAGTCGAAATGCAAAATCTTGTTATAAATTAAATGTAAGAATTTAAAATTGAATTGACTCTTTGATCTTCTATAAAACTCTTAGAAAATATGCACTTTGTGAACTGTGAAGATTTTTGGGATATCGACTAAAACTATCATGCCATTTATTTAATATATATATATTTTTATTTGTTTATTTTTTTGTTTTTTTTTTGTTTTTTTTCTTCCCTTAGTTTTCTTAGGCTTTCTTATTTACCCGGGTAGTGAGCCTTTAGCCGGTGGCTCCCAAACCAGATGGTCTTAGGGTACCAGATGAGAAAACATCCCTCGGACTTAAGGACTCGAGTAAACAAGGCCACAAAACTAAAGGGGGTTATTTTATTTTTTTGTTCACCATTTTAGGTAAGAATAATCATGCTTCCTGAGGCATAATTATCCAACTCCAATAAGTGAAATTTTTTTTTTGTATATATATATTTTTATGGCATTTCAGTCTTTGTTTCAATCCTAAAAATTGTGTAAGTGTGGAGTGCATAAATCTAAGGCAACAAATTAAGATCAAATTATCTTTTCAATTTTACTTTCTTATCCTAAAATTTAAACAAGATTTATTATTTTGACTTGGTTTAAAATTTCATAATTTTAGGTCTTCCTAATTCCTAAGATAATCTTAATTTTCTTAAAAATAAATCAAAAACTATTTCTCTTAATTCAAAAAGTTTTGTAAAAAGAAAAGATTTTTTTTTATTTAAAAAGAAGTGTAAAAGAAAGAAAATATAAAACTAACTACGTTAGTAAACCCTCCCCCACACTTATCTCATGCATGGTCCGCAATGCATCGTGAATGTGTAAATACATGAAATGAATGGAGAGGAAAGGAAAATTACCTCAAGGGGGTGGTTCCGGTGGTGGTCGGATTGGGCCAAGCGTTGCTACCCAATCAAGATATCGTGGATTGTCCAGAAATCCACCAATGACCTTTCTAATATGACCCAATAAAAGAATGATTGATTGAATGGTCTTATTGAAAATTTTATCCCTATCTAATGGCCAAGTTTCAAAAATAATTACTGAGTCAATTTCTTCAACAGTCTTGTCCAACAATGAAGTGTGATTTTGAGAGATGAGTGATTTGGACTAAAATGGAACAGGAACAAAAACTGATACCGACTCGGAAAGTTGACTCAGATCAAGTCGAGAGTCAATAATGAGAGTCGAAATTGGGTCAAAAACAGGGTCCAAACTAAAGAATTGATATTCACACACTTTCCCCAATGATGAAGTGTGATCAGGAGAGATTGGTGATTCTATTTCATGGTGTACTGGCACAGGATTCAATGTTTACTCCGGAATAGAGAAAGAATCTGGTAAAGATACCGGGGTCATTATTGAATCAAAAAGTAAAAAGGAATCATCTACTTGAGGTTCAGGATCACTTTCAGGTTCGATTTCAATTTCAGGAAAGGGATAACTTGCCAGAATGTCCAGGTGACTTTCATAACTTGGAGTTTGGTCAAGTTCAAATGTGTGTTCTGAAATTGAATCTGGATTTCCAAAATGACATGATTCATGGGTCCAATCAGTAGAGTTAGGGATAAAAGAATCGGTCAAAGGTTGACAAGAAAGGCTTTCCCCACTCTCAGTGATCAATTCGCTCAAAAGTGAATCTAACCTACTGATAGGCCGTGTAACAGAATTTGGATTCGGAATCATGTCTTCCATACTCTTTGTAATTGGTTCTTGAAAATATGAGTATGGAAGTTGATTTTGGAAATTATGGTGGATTTGTGAGTCCATCGGATTTTGCAATTGATGCTCGGACTCACGCAAGGGTTCCATACTCAAGTCCAGTACTGATGGTTGTTCATTTTGAATAGGTGAGACTGGAAAGGATGAGTAGGACTCTTGAAAATTTGGTTGAGATGAGGAGTCCAACATGTTTTGCACTTTATCACAAAAGACTTCCAAACGCTTTTCTAGCTCAGATTCGTCTTCAATTGGATGCTCTATAAAAGAAGTATGTGGAATTTGATGTGGGAAGGATTGTGATTTGAGCAAATTTTGCATTTGTTGTAGGGACTCTTCTATACTCCTTTCCAATGATGATTTTTCTTCGGGTGGTTCAGGAAAAGGAGTATATGAATCAAAATTAGGGAATGAATATTGTGAAAATTGTGGACAAGATGGTTGAAAATTGGACTCGGGATAGGTGAATCCCCATGAACTCTGTGAAGAGTTGAAATTATTTTGAAAATTATGGTCATATGGTTGGGGATATGGGTCATATTGAGTCGGATAATCCCAACTCGGCATATAGTGTTGGTTCATGTTGTACATTGCCGGGTCAGAGTTATCCGAGTCAAATGAGGTCGGTGTGAAATATGGATTCATATTATGATTGAAAGAATTATTGTTGTTAAAATTCATATCACAATTTACAAAAAAGAAGAAAACAAACAAACAAACAAACAAACAAAGAAAAAGAAAACAAGCCTATGCTAGGGTTGACTTAGACCTAGACGACTCCTAACTGGTTAGACTGTCCACGGGGGGTATATTGTCGGACGCTGACCACGAGTTAATCGGCCAGGTAGGGGCAAGATCAGTGGGAGGTATCCGTGCCGGAGCAACGGGCCTAATTATGCCAAACCACTGTTCTTCGAGGTTTCGCCTCTTAATCCCCAACCTTAGACACCGATATGACAAGAGTCAACTTCTAACAACTTCCCCCTTAGGTCAATCTCCTAAATGAGTCCGAGATGTCCCTAGGGGCCAATGTCTAGCAATTTTTATTAAGGCTTGGGTTGTGTGAGTGGGGAGGTGATTTTTGGGCCAAGGGAGGGTAATAACTTCCCCACCTTATCTTGTTTTGGGTTTTGCCCTTAAGTTAAATTTGTGCAAGTGTGCAATATAGATAAGCATGAACACAAAACAGCGAGTAAATCACTGAAGTATTTGTCCTATACTATATGCAATGCCATATGTATACCTCCTATCACAACAACATAAGAACAAAATACAGTATATTGGAATGAAAATTGACACGTGCCTAGATGCAAATGTCTAAACCGTTTTAAAGCATCCAATTACCGTATTTTAGTTCTTTAAAAATTATTTATAGTGTACAGGTAATATGAACAAAAATTAGCAGCAGAATATAAAAATATACAAGAATTTACCTGACCACACTTGAGCAAGTGTGGACTTCCGCAATGCTAAAACTTTAACCTGCACACCAAAAAATAAAGAAGAAAAGTTAACAAAAATGTGAAATCAAACCATTCCCATCCCCGGCAACGGCGCCAAAATTTGATCGGCAAAAAGCAAGCACAAGAATAAGTAAATAGAGTGTGGGTCGAAGTTACTGCTTTTGCGATTCTTCCGTACTAGCGAAGTGGCTATATGGGTCGTATCCACAAGGACGGGAGGTGATAGAAGCTTTACCGGTTGATTCACGTGTTTGTTTAAAGATTCTTCAAAGTTTTAAAGAATAAAATGAAAAGAAAAGAAAGAATGAAAAGAGAAGTGTACGGTGAAATACGAAGAAGTGGGAAACATAGAAAAGAATGATTTTTGTAGTTTTGTTTATATCTAAAATAAGTGAAAGAGAAAGAAAACTCACGGCACTAACTACTAATGACTCCACCAACACGCTAACCTCTTAGTGATAGTTGCCTCACATGTATCATTAGCCATCACTAGTCCTTGGTTCAAGAGCTTTACAAAGCATAGCCCATATATAACTCTTCCCATCCCAACTTAACAAACAAGTACAAGCTACACTTAAATCATCAAAACCCGATAAGAGCAAGCATGAAGTAAAGTAATGTTAGCTTGTTAGTGGTTAGGAAGTTAGAGTTAGATCCATCATCATGAGCCATCAATGGCTCTTGCAAGAGCAAGGCCAAAACGAGGCTATTAGATTCATGTGGATTATCATAACGAAGTTAAACTAGTCGGTGGTTAGTAGTTAGTTGCCATGAGTGAAAAACTAGCTACACATGTAAAAGAGATTGGAGAGAAGTATACATAGAGAGGTAAAGAGAGCGCCTTTCATAGATTGTCACCTTCTATTACAAGCACTCTTGCATTCCAAGCATGAACCACTCTCTCTCTCTAATACAAGATCTAGTACACGAAACTTACAATGGAGGAAGAAGAAGAAACTAACTATACTAACCTAAACTACAATGGAAAGTGAAACTACTCCTAAAATTCTCCCCTCAACTCTGCATATCTCCTTCTGAGACCCCGGGGGGGTATTTATAGTCACCAAGGAAGAGGGGGGCCAGGGGACAAGATGTGACCCGAAACGGCGCGCGCGGCGTGGCCACATGGCCGCGGAAACGCGGCAAAAGCCGCGTTTTCGCGGCTGTCCTTGGTAGGCGTGTGTGGCACTGCCTGGGGGGTCAGGAGGCAGGATGTGACCCCAAATGGCGCGCGCGGCGCGGCCGTATTGCCGCGGAAACGCGGCAAATGCCGCGTTTCCGTGGTATTACTTTCCGCCTGCTTGTCCCCCTGTCGGCTGGATCTCTCGGTTTCTAGTTTGGCGCCCCTGGTTTGACAGAATCTGCTTTTTAGATCAATAGCTATTTTAATAGTCCCTTAATCACCAATTAAATGGTGATTTGGGTCATCTTCTTCATTTGCACACCATTGACCTAAGATCAAGCAAGCAAGATATTATTAGCAGAATTTATTATCAAATAAATGTGAGAATGTGATGAAAATTATGCAAAATTAGAGACTAATCAAACTCTCCCCCATACCTATCTCATGCATTGTCCTCAATGTATGAATAAATGCATAAATACATGAAAAGAAGAAAGCGAAGGAAAATGTTACCTCAAGGTGGTGGTTCCGGTGATAGTTGAATTGGGCCAAGTATTGCTACCCAATCAAGATAATGTAGTGGTCAACGGAACCCACCTTTATTGACCTCTTTTCTATTTTCATAATTACAATCCTCGATATGAGTAGGATCATGAAAGATCCTATCATGAAATTATTCCTTTTACATGACCAGTCTTGAAAAATCATCAAGGAGTCATTATGGTCTATACAATGTCCAACAAAAGAATGTGTCCTGGTGAAATGGTTGACTTGGGTTCAAAAGTGATAGGTTCGGGAACCATTACTAATTAGGGAAAATCAACTTTGGATTAGAGAGTCAGTTTTGGTTAAAGAGTTGAGTCCAAATCAAATAATTTAATTTCGCATTCTTTTCACTCAATGAAATGAGACTATCCAAAAGAGGTGGTTCAATTTAAAAATCTATAAATACAGGAATCAATGTTGGCTCAGAAAATAGGTCCAATTTGGGTACGGATATCGGAGTCATCATAAATTCAAAATTTGAAATTGAATCACAAAGTTGTGGGTCAGGATCACATTCATGTTCGAGTTCAATTTCATTGAAATGAAAACTTGTCAATTTGTCAATGGGTTGATATTGGTCAAGTTTAAGGCTTTGTGCTGAAATTAAATCTTGGTCAAAGTCTTTAAGATATCATGATTCTTGATTTTCATCAATATACTTAGAAGTGTCAGGAATAGTCAAAGATTGGATAGGGAGAGTTTTCTCATTTCTACGCATATTTTCTAATCGACTAAGTCTTGTTTCTATCAAATCAGAAGGATCGCTTTGGAATTGAATCATGAATTTCATACTCTATTCTATGTTGTATGTTTTTCTTATTGTGAAAATTGAAAAATAGAGTAAGGATCTTGGATTTGAAAATTTTTATGGGATTTTGAATTCGTCACTCAGCTCTTCTAATGCTTCCATTCTCTTTTCCTAGTCAATTGGTTCTTTTATTGGTTGTTCGGGAAAATGAGTATATGAAACTGGATGTTGGTAAGGTTTTTGACCATATGACTCGGGGGAGTTGTATCCCTACTAACTCTGTGAAAGTGGTGACGATTATTCCAGTCTTGTTCATAATATTAGGACTAGGGCATGTATTGATTCAGATAAGACCAATCTGGCATACTTTGTTGGTAAAAGTTATGATATGCCGGTTTGGTAATATCCGAGTCAAAAAAGGGCAGGGTGAAGTATGGATCACCATTTGCATAGAAATAATTGTGATTATAATCCATATCACCAAGATGTCAAAAAAAATAAAAACAAAAACAAGCAAACAAATAAACAAACAAACAAAAATATAGCCTAAGTAAGGGTAGACCTTAGACCTAGACGACTCCTAACTAGTTAGACTATCCACGGGAGGTATATTACAGAATCTGATAATGAGTTAATCGGCAAGACCAGTGGGAGGTATCCGTGCCTAAGCAACGGTCCTAATTATACCAAACCACTGTTCTTCGAGGTTTCGCCTCTTAATCCTTAACCTTTGACACTGATTTGGTAAGAGTTAAATTCTAATCAACTCCCCCCTTAGGTCAGTCTCCTATTGAGTTTGAGATGTCCCTAGGGCTAACGTCACTTAGTTCTAAGTTAGGCTTGGATTAGTGAGTGAGGAGATTATTTGTGGGCTAAGGGAGGGTAATGACTTCCCCACCTTATTTTGTTTAAGGATGTGCCCTTAATCGTATTTGTGCAAGTGTACAAGTATATGGAAAAAGTAATACTTTAAGAAATATACACCACTTAAAATATATTTCCTAAACTATATGCTATGCACACGTACCTTTGCTCCAGCACTCTTCAACAGTAGATAGAAAATGTAACGAAATGACACGTGCCTAAATGTAAAGTTTAAATCGTTTTTAGCATTTACAATCAACCATTTACTATTGAGTTAGACAGTATATTCAGAGTATATTAAATGAGAAACTAAAGCATGCAGAAGCTAAATATTTGAAGTTCAGTCACCCTTCAAAAAAGCTAGGTGAGTAGTCCTCCCAGATTGCCATGTTTGCACGGCAATACTGAGGTCTTCTGGGCTCTGCTTTCTAGAGCAGAGTCCAGGGACACTTATATGTCCACTGCAGCTCTTGTTTCCTTGATATCAATCACTGCACACCAAGAACAGAGAAGAAAGTTTACCAATAAAGTAAATAAAAACAGAGTTACTTACCGTCCCTCCCCGGCAACGGCGCCAAAGTTTGATTGAGTAAAATCTTCACACAGAAAATGTAGAAGTTTAGAAATATAGAATAAAGAGTCCAAGGTGTTCAATACTACCGCAATAGCAAGTGGCTATGCGGGTCGTGATCCACAAGGAGGGACTTGTGATGGAAGCGTGTTGTAAGTTCTCTTTTAATTCACTTAAATGATTAAAAGTTCTTAGCTTTTTCTTATAAATAAAAACAAAATAAAGTGTATTGTTAAGTTAAGAAGAAAGTGGAAGATAAGAGAAGGTGGAGAAAATAAAAAAATGAGTTTATACAGAAAAATAAAAAGAATAAAGAGTTGATAGTTGGTGACGAAGGTGATCTAAACTAAAAATTAAAAGAAAGTAAGAAAACCTAAAAGAACTTACTTACCTCTTCCGGTTGATGACTTATCTTGAATCCTTGGCAAAGATTACCTCATCTTGAAGGTAAACAAAGCATGACAAATAGGATCTTCCTCATTTTCAGACTTAAGCTATAAACTTAAATGAAAGCAGAAAATAAATAGAAACAGCTATCCATCACCATAAGCCATCAAGGGCACTTACAATGGCAAGGCATGTTCAATGCTACATGTTTCATTTGGATTATCATTAAAAACTGACAGAAGATGAGTAAGAGATGAAGAAGATAAAGAAGAACATGAAAACATAACTTTAATTCAATTTAAATAACAATGAAAGCAAAGAAGAACTTTCGCCGGTGTCACCCTCAGTACAAGCTCCACTCTCATTCCTCCATGAAACTATTCTTTAATCTCAATTATATAAATAAATAAAAATTACATAAAAGAAAATTAAAAATATAAGTTACAAACTACAGAATAACCTAACCTATGTTCTCTGCTGAATCATTTTCTGTATCCTCAGAAATCCCATTATTTATAGGCAAAAACAAAAAAGGGGAGAGTGTCTGAAGATAGGGGAGCAAACGCTTCCCCAGATCTTAAGCCGCAGATCCGCGATTGGATGGCCAGATCCAGGGGCGCATAGACTCTGGCCCTTCGATGCTCCTTTATCTTCTGATAGATTTTCAGTTTTTGCTCTGAATTTGATGATATCCTTGTTTGATCTTCAACTAACCGAATAAATCCTTAAAAACTGATTTAACTGAACTAAATCTGGGATTATCCTTGGTTAACCAAATAGATCCAATTAAATTAGAATTTAACTGGATTTTATTTGATTTTATCTTCTTTCTCTCCATGGTTATCTTCTGTAAAATAAACATTTAAAATAAGAAAATTAGCAGATTTATTACACGTCAAATGTAGGAGTGTAATGAAAAGAATGCAAAATACATCTGCAATCAATGGCCTTCGAGCGACCGACCGTTCGACCGACTGGCACTAGTTTAGTCTCAGTTGAGATCAGTCGATCGGGTGGTCAACCAGCGTCAATATATACTTCAAACTATTTGAACTACCCGTCGACCAGCCGGTTGACCGAAGTTCTGTCAAAGCTATAGTAACGGCTAGTTTTTAAAAATTTATTTCTTTCTCCTTTTTCCCTATGGGTATATTTGCCCTTTTTGGGTGTAATCTCTTTCTTAATAACCTGTAGGCTCTTCTAACAGTGTTTTATCGTTTGCCTATATATCAGGTTCATTTGTAGAGGATTACTAAGAACATTTTTTGGAAAATATTTGAAAAATCAAGTTTGTTCAAGAGAAAAGATTTCAAGTTTTCTTGCTTCAAGTGCTCTCATTTCTAAAATAGATTTCTGCAAGTTTTTAGCTCTTAAATTGATTAATTTCAACTGATTTTCTTTTTCACAAACTTCTTGAGCTTCATCTCACATCCAATACTATAGGAAGTTGTAAAAGAGATTGTTTGTGATCTTTGTAGTCACCAAGAGTTTGTAAACTTCACTAGATTTGTGTTACCTCTTGCTTAGAGGATTGAGAGTTAGAGCTGTGTACTCTAGTCTTGTGTAGACTTTATAGTTCCTTTGTGGAGGCTCTTTTGTGAAAAGATCCTTAATGGATAGTGAAATTCTTCAAGCGGTGAAGGCGGGGACGTAAAGCTTGGTGCTCAAACCTCGAAACAAATCTCTTGTGTTTGTGTTTACTTTCTCTCTTGCTCTTACTCTATTTCAATTGCTTGCACTTGTGTTTTTAGTTTTATTTCACTTGCTATTCATATCTAGTATCATTCATACTTGTCGGTTTTCACTCTCTAAATCAAGAAGGCAATTGAGCACGTCAACTCATTGTCTAGAGGAATATAGAGAAGTTCTAGAGCCTTTCGTAGGGAATCTGACTTTACTTCTCTATTTGAGTTGACAACTTGCATCATTCATTTTATTAATTGTCGTATTTTCGCATTATTGACCATTAGAATATCATTACACCAATTCACCCCCCTCTAGGTGTACTTTCAGAATTCCTTGTTGATTTTAGTAGCGAGGCTTTGGTGGATGTGATTCTACGTCCGGATGAAGTAGACATCGAGCTTGCCCAGGATTTGCTGCGAGCCCCCAACCTTGTGATGTGGGTAGCGAGCTTGCTCCGGAAGTCGTCGCAACTGCTGACATTGAAGAGGAAGAGGATGATGATAATCGCGACACCCACTTTAAGCGAAAGCGTAAGTCACCTTCTATAGTTGTTTCTCCCCGAAAGAAGAGGAAGCAGACTGTGAAGCCCTCAATCTGACGTCGAGGGACTTTGCAAATTAGAGGGATGGAAACACCAGCGGTTGATGTTCCTCCACCAGCGACTCCGGTGATTATTCCTTCAGCTCCACTAGTGGTTTCTCCTGTTCCTACTCTTATTCTGCCTGTGTCTATTTTCATTCCTTTACCAGCTTCTCTGATGGCTGCACCCATTGCTGGTATGTCTTCGGCGCAATTTGCATTGATCATAGGTAAGATTAACTTTTTTTGTTGCAATTGTTCAATTCCGTGATTAACTTTAAATCTTGAAATGCAGATGAAGAGAACGAGGAGACATGGGTTGCTTCCTTCCCACATCGTACAGACGATGTGGATGACTAGCTCAATTTTTGAGGACTCTGATGAAGACATGCTAGAAATTGGGTCCTCTGCCCAGATTAAGGAAACTATACAAGGAGATAAGACTGAGGGAGTAGGGACCCTCAGGACTTTTGAAGCTCCTGTGGAGGGCATCCCTTTTTCGATTGAGCCTATGGAGATGCCCACTCCTGAGGTTCTTCCCGCTACCGAGGTCGCCACGGCCGAGCCTGTCCCTATTGAAACTTTTCAAGGCAAGATAGCAGAATCAGAGGTTAACATCACTACATCGATCTCTGAAGGTAAGAATTGTAGTGTTTTGAATTTAACACATATTTTTCTATATTTGTTGCCAAATCCAAAAAAATTTGTAGAAACCCGCGGAAGTTTCTCCTCCAATGATGTCAGAGTCTGAAAAAGATGAGGAAATGACTCCACCAGTGATTAATTACGTGCTATTGGGCCTTGTTCATCAAAGAGTTTTTAACAACAGGCCACTTTGAGAGACTTGCCAGTGGCAACGGTTGAGACGGAGCCTCACTCTTCTGCTCGGACAGTATAGTAGCAGGATGGAGATCAACCTAAACCTAAGACGGAGTTGTCTTCAACCCACCAGCTCTTTCTAGCCCCTCGGCTTTTGACTTGGTGGAAGTCACCGAGGCGGGTTCGTCGATGCTCAAAGTTGGTCTCATTCTGATGCTTGCCTTCTGATTCTTGGAGGTTGTTCCTTTGAAGACTCCTTTTCCAAGGATGCTCCAATGGCTGCGGCCCCAGCCATCCCAGAGTCATCCATGATGGTGTTGCCTCAGCAGAGCCCTCCCGCATCATCGTTCTTTTGTCGTTGAGCTCGAATCCCAGGATGAATTTATCGGGAAGTTTATGGATGACTTCTACAAAAGCTTAAAGCGTTGTCTTCCCATGATTTTCAAGAGCACCCGAACTTCATTCGCTTCTTGGAGAGTCATTTTCTCTCGAGTGATAGAAAATATCCGGGATGTTGGAGGGGTTGTCGAAGCTGAGTCCCTAGAAGAAGTGGTCAAAAATCTTGAATGGGACATCGGTGAATGGAATAACCTTAGGCAGTTAGACCTCACTCCATTGGTCGAAGCTAAACTGGAACTTCTCGCGGAATAAATGAGAAAGAGTTATCTAGAGACATCCCAGGAGATAAAGGTTGTATCTCAGAAGTGGAAATCCTTGGAAACCCGGGAGGCTAAGATTGCAGAGGTGATGGTTGTCTTTAATGATGCTCTTGATGTTGCAAGAGACCAGATCAAGAGAGCGAAGGAGATGGTTGCAAAGGCCAATCTTCTTCTCTCCAAAGCTGAGCCAATGAGGAAAGCTGAAATCATCCGCCTGGAAGAGATGACGGCTGAGAGCATCTAGATCCAACACTCGGAGGCAGAGAAGAGGACAGCTTTGGGGGGCTCAAGTCCTGCTTAGAGACGATGGTTACATTCAATCGGGAAGAGTTGAAGCCACAGGCCATGCTGAAGACCGAAGAGGAGAGAAGCAATAAGTTGTCTGCTTTTGAGGTAAAGATCAAATCTTATGAGAAATAATCTTCATTTGTAACACCTTATGTTTGTACTTTTTCATCAATCAACAAAATTTGCTTTTTAATCAATGACTAGTCTGGTGCCCTTTTTCCTTCTTTCTTTTTGCTCTTTGTTTTTAAGTCTTCCATATGAGAAAAATTTTAACATGTAAATTCTTAAAAAAGAACATGAAAAGGTGAAATTTCACCAAGTAAAATTCCCGAATGAATTAAAACCAAAACTGAGACTAATCTTAAATATGATGGAATTAGTCTAGGGGAAAGGATCTGCTAGGGATAAAAAAGGTAGGTTTAGTAATCCATCTTTTCAGAGGTGAAAAATTGGACATGATATGTTAAGAATTACCAAACATAGAGTATTTGTTGTTCAGAGGTGACGACCTAGACATGACAACAAAAGAAAATCTACAAAAAACTGAAAGATGAAACCTGAACATTGATCGGGGGAAAACCATGCACGAAAAGTGTATGTTTTGAAATCAATATTTAAAGTGTATGCGCTTTGGCTTTCTCGATACTTCCGTTATAGCATAGAGGCTAAAACAAGTCGAATCCACAAGGATGGGAGGCAATAGAAGCTTATACGGTATGTTCACGTGTTTGTTAAAAGTTCTTCAATGTTTAAAGAATGAAAAAAAGAAAACAAGGAATGAAAAGAGAAGAGCACGATGAAACATGAAGAAGTGAGAAACATAGAAGAAATGGTTTTTGTGATTTTTTATATATTTCTAAAATAAAATAGAAATATAAGAAAACCCATGGCTACTAACTACTAATGACTCCACCAACATACTAACCTCTTAGTGATAGTTGCCCCACATGTATCATTGGCCATCACTAGTCCTTGGTTCAAGAGCGTTTCAAAGCATGACCCATATGTAACTCATCACATCCCAACTCAACAAAATAAGTGCAATCCACACTTAAACCATCAAAATTAAAAGTAAGCATGAAGTAAAGTAATATTAGCTTGTTAGAGAGTTAGGAAATTAGAATGTTAGATCCATCATCATGAGCCATCAATGGCTCTTCCAAAGTAGAGGCTATTAGATTCATGTGGATTATCAAGTAAGAAGTTAGATTAGTTAGTGGTTAGTAGTTAGTTGCCATGAGAGAAAAGATTAGCTAAACATGTAAAACGAGTTAGAGAGAAGAAAATAAAGAGAGGTAAAGAGAGAACCATTCATAGATTGTCACCTTCTATTACAAGAAGTCTTGCTCCCAACTATATACCACTCTCTCTCCTATTATAAGATTTATAATCAAGGAAAAATACAAAGAGAAAGAAGAAAAACTAAACCAAAATAAACTACCCTAAACTACAACATGAAAAAACTACACTACTCTCTGGATATCTCTCAATATAGAACCCCAGGAGGGTATATACAGGCACCAGGGGAAAGGGGGGCTAGGGGGACAAACCCTGGCCCAAAGTACGGGCGCGGCCGCGCCCTTATGGCCGTGGAAACGGGGCAAAATCCGCGTTTCTGCGGCTCTTCTAGAGCCGCGCATGCGGCACTTTCTGCCGCGCGCTGTCCTGTCTGCCCCCTGTCGGTTGCAGGTCCAGATTTCTGGTTTTGAGCCTCTGATTTTGGAGAATTAGCTCTGTAAAGTCAATGGCTATATTATAGGCCTTTAATCACCCATTAAATGGTGTGTAAATCACCTAGGGGGGTGAATAGGTGATAATGCTAATCTAGAATCTAAATGCGGAAGCTAAAACAATTTTGCAACCACACTTAATACAACCAACAAGTGTAGCCGAATTCCCCGTGAAGGGCTCTGGACTAACTCCTCTTGATTCCCCTAGATAAGGGTTGACGTGCTATATGAAGCTCTTGTGGTTAAGTATAAGTGAGGCACACACAACAAGCAAGCCAAGCATATAAGGATGAACAATATGAAATAATGCAAGGCACAAATGCTAGCAATAAGATAAGAATGAATGAATGATGCTTTGCACAAATAAAAGAGAGAGAGTTAGAGAGACAATGGATCAAACGCAAACACAAAGATATGTTTCGAGGTTCGAGCCCCTAGCTCTACGTCCCCGCCTTCACCGAGAAGGATTTCTAATCCACTATCTTGTCCACCGAGAACTCCCACCGAGGGAACCTCCACCGAGGAGGATATTTACAACAAGGGAGTACCAAACTCCTTTCTAAACACCGCCTCATAACCGAGGGGTAGGCCCGTAGCCAAACAACAACCAACACCTCTACCGAAGAGGGTTACAAACCAAAACTCCTCCTCTCACTAGAGGGAG
This sequence comes from Agave tequilana, assembly GCA_038442645.1. NCBI lineage: Eukaryota > Viridiplantae > Streptophyta > Magnoliopsida > Asparagales > Asparagaceae > Agave > Agave tequilana. Next base: position 152,592 of record JAVJIF010033030.1, on the reverse strand, counting down.
CAAACCACAATCTCAACCTCTACCAAAGAGGGAGCAAACCAATCACCCGATCAACCTCTACCAAAGAGGGATACAACAAAAGCAAGGGTGTTCAACTTGGAGGCTCAATCAACCTCAAACACTTCTCTTTTCCACAAAACAAAGATCCTAATAGAATAGGATAGAAGGTAAGCTCAAGTGTGAAAAAATTAGAGTTTGGAAAACAAAAATTCAAAGAAAAATACTTGGGAAAACTCTTGTAAAAGATAGAAATGAAGAACAATACAAATCTCCCAATTTTTCTATTTTCTTTGATTTTTTCAAAAACTCTAAAACAAATAAGATGAATCCTTTTTGGCACAAAAACACTTTTGAAAACTTGTTTAAAACACTTGTATATGAGAGAAATTTTGGCTCTTAAAATCTTGTCAAAAACCCCCAAGAAATGGGGTATTTATAGCCCAAACAGAAAACTAGCCGTTAGGCTGATCTGTCAGCCTGACAGGCTGGCGGTCGACCGGCCGGTCGACCGCCAATGGTCATAAATATGACCGTTGGGCAATCTCGGTCGACCGCCCGGTCGACCGCCCAGATACAGAGAGCAAAGCTCTCTGGTCCGGTCGACCGCCCGGTCGACCGGCCCACTGTGCTACCAGACGTGCACAGCTCTGTGCACGTCGGTCGACCGCCACGGTCGACCGGCCCTTGGTGCGGTCGACCGTGCGGTCGACCGACCTGGCCTGTCAGCCAATTCTGGGTTAGAAACACAGGTTTAAAATATTTCTAAAAATACTTAAAAACCTTCTAAAAATCCCAAAAATAGTTTTACCATTTTGCATTGATATATAAACATGTGATAAAAATTTCAACTCAAATATCAAGCAATTTGAAACCATTTTTGTGTTTTATCATTTTTATCAAAAACCAAAACTTGTATTTTATCAAACTTTGATTTTTCAATACATGAATAGGATAGTCAAAATAAGTTTGTTTAAGAGTTAAGCATGCATGTATAGAATGAAACTACTATACATAAACCAATTAAACTTGTTTTGATCAACTATTCATGAAAACAAATATTGGTTAAACCAAAACCGAAAAACCAATATCCAAACATAAAACGTGTGTGTTGTGCACTTGAGCATATCAACTATTCTTATCTTTACACATGGATCTAAAACACACTAAACTATGGATACCTAAGTCTTCTTGACGATCTTCATCTTCAAGTCGACCCGATCCAAAACCCCGTGATCCAACGAGCAAGGCTATGTATGATCTTGATGCTCGAGCCCTGGAATCACCAAGTGAAAGCTTCCAAACTCCTCTTTTTGAAGCAATCACCAACTAATATCTTATTACATGATCTGAAACTAAAATCACAAGATTATTAGTAAACATAACTACATGAGTTAATCATCATCAAAACTAGAGAGGAAGGCCTCCGGGCCAACAATCTCCCCCTTTTTGATGATGACAAAACTCATGGAGTTATATATGCATGGATTAAAGTTAAGCTTCAAAGAAGCTCCCCCTTAACTCATGCATAAAACAAATAAACATAAATATGCAATGAATGACAATGTAAAAATAATAAAAGGCTCTAGATACCCAATGAAATGTTCAAAAACAAAACATGCTCTAGATACCAATTAAAATTAAACTAAATTAAACTTAATATAATATATGCAAAACATAAATATGCATATATAAAACTCAAAATCTTTCTCCCCCTTTTTGTCAATCATCAATAAAGGGGTAAAAACAAGACTAAATCAATAAATTTTTCTCCCCCTTTTTGTCTAAAACAAAAAAAATCAATATAGGGGTGACAATCAATTAAGATATCAGTTGAAAATATGTCAAAGTAGCATCTTGATACCAATTAAAAGTAAACATAGATCAATAAATAAATGGTATATGCTATATACATTCATGAAGAGAAAGATGTGAAGCTTCCCTACATAGATACATTACATGAAGGAGGGATGACAAGCCCTAATTCACATAACGTACACTATGCAATGCATTAGAGGAGATGTGAAGCTCCCCCTACACGCGTGTACCATATAAAGAAGAGATTGTCAAGCTCTTTAATACAAGATACACTCATCATGAATCTATATGTAGAAGAGATGTTAAGCTCTCCTTGCATATATACAATACAAATCAAAATTTTTGAATATTTTCTTTAAACAAAATTTTGTGATACTAATTTAAATCATTCAAATAAACATTTTGATATCAAAAGAGAATATTTTTCTTTTTATGTATATGATATCAATTTAAAATTTTTATTTTCTATCATAAAGCTAGGGAGTGGAGATACAAATACCAATTGAAATATGAAAATCGAATTTTCTCCCCCTTTATGAAATACCAACAAAAACAATGCGTAAGCTCGAAATAAGATACCAATTGAAAATTTGAATCAATTGAAACAAAGTCTCAAGCTTTAGCATAAACAAAATTTTGTGCTTAAAGATATAGGGATATAATAAGCACAAATAAAACATATATATGTATGAAAAGTAGAATACCAATCGAAATTGATACTATTGGAATTGAAAGCATACATACATACAAACATATATGAGTATACAAGAAAGGTTAAAATTGATACCAATTGAAAGAATCCAATGATACCAATTGAAACCACAATAATATCAAAGTGTATACCTCATATAACCTATCCTCCCAATCATGTTCAAGTTTAAAATGATTTTCAATATAAAGCATACATGAGCATGATCTCCCATCCAACCACCCATGGATGGTAGGGGTTTTTAAAAAAAATAGATTTGAAAAATAAAGTGTGTTTGAAAACTCTACCAAAAAGAAGAATATCGCAACTAGTTAAATGGAAAAACTTGTAAACTAGTATGAAATCCTTCAAGTAAGGAATAAAACAAAATTATTTTTCATGAAACATGAAATCCACATGATAATCAACACTCTAAGCCAATTAAGCATAAATATGACTCATGAAAACAAACACATGAGTAAACAATAAATGTGAGTGTACAAATAAGATGTGAAGATCATAATCATGAAAGATGGACAATAAGCTCAATATTCCTTGAAATAAGAAAATATGAAAATCATCTAAACTATTTAATCTTCAAGGTATATGTATGTCCTATACAAACTAAAGTATACATACATATCCAAACACAACGAGTCCACAAAGATATATTCATGAAGGCACGTGGCTCAAAAGGATGTATATGTATAACAACAATTTGGATAAAATGGACATATACATGAAGTTAAATATAAACACATGGAAACATGAAAAACTAAATTTTCATTAAAACGAATTTTATTTCAAGGTATATGTATGATTTGTCAACACAAAAAGTATACATACATATCCCTAAACACAATTGAGTTCATATGTATAGATTTGCATAAAAAGCAAATGACTCAAGGGGTATACATGTATTTCTTAAAGTTTGGCAAAATAGACATATACATGAAATAAAAACATATGATCAAAAATAAAACCAAAATGGGAATACAAGTTTAAATTGCATGGATCATCAAAACTAGACTATACTAGCACATCTAATGGGAACAAATAAGCATTCAAGCACAAACATATATAGATTTATTTATGACCCACTATATGCACAAGTATAAATCCTAGTCTTAATGAAAACTAACATTTAAACATATATTCAAATCATGAAGCATCAAAACAAGATATAAATCATCATGATAAACATAAACATGATTATTATGTAAATCTACATGTTATTAGAGATATGATAAACATGATAGCTAAACATAGGCGAGAACACTAAAATAATGATCCATATTAAACATGGGTGTCTCAAATTCTATACATGTATGTCAAGAGTCTAATAATCATGGCATTTTCATAATGATCATATAAACAATAAAACATGCTACAAATAATGAACATGAAAAGCATGCATAAATAAATAAGGAGTAAGAGACCGTTACCAAAACCTAGATGGCAACTCTTCAAGTCTCCAAAACATGGTGGTCCTCTCCACCAAACATCCCTTGAAAGTGATGCATCCAAATAGTTCTCATGAAGCTCGGAACGCATCCACTCCAAGGTACCGCTACTCTCACGTCATGTGAGAGCCCACACCTACCTCATAAACAAGAGGGGTGGTCTTTGGTACCCATATTTTATTAGGTCCATGGGGGTTAGTACCATTCCTAACCCAAATAAATTTATTTGCTAAATTTACATCATGTAATCTATCAAAGCAAAATTTAGAAAGGTGGCCCTTACGTCCACAATGTGTACATGTGTACACATGAGCATACAACATGTGATGGTGTCCGTGAGGAGCATGTGTATGCCGTGATGGGTGTGCATGCATAGATGGAACTTGCTTCTTTTGAAACAAGGATTCCAAACGTGTGTGGCTCTTGGCACATTGGCTCAAGGTGGAGCCCAAACAAACAACACTCTTCTTAAGCATGGATATATCTTGTTCAATTAAAGAAGAGGTGGCACATGCAATAGGTGAAGTGTGTGATACTACCCTAGCATGGCAAACATAAGAATCAATTTTATTTTTCAAAATTTCATTTTTCTTTAAAAAACATTTAAATCATTTGAAATAGAAATTATTTTATTTTTCAAAGCAACATTCTCTTTTAAAACAAAATCAATTTTTGAAGACAAATTTTCATTTTTCTTCAAAAGTGTTTCACAATCATTTTTATTTTTCAAAAAATTATTTTCTTTTAGTGCAAGGTCTAGTTGAGATCTCAATGAATCCCTTTCATTATAGACCTCAACCTTCTCTTGCAAAACCTTGTCAAGTCTAGAATGCAAACTTTTATTTTCATTTTCAAGGCCTAGACTTTTCTTTTTCAAAATTTTATATTTTTCAATTAATTTTTCACAAACAATTGAAAGTTCTTCATTCAAAGCATGTGCATCAACAAATTCATCACATGAAGAACTAGAATCAAAACTATCTAGTTGAGTTTCCGATTATACCTCAAGGGAGTCATTCCCTTGGATCATGAAGCATTGTGACTCGGATTCTCCACTAGACTCCTCTTCTTGTTGGATAGGCAATTGAATCTTGGAGGTGGTGGTGGTTGTCAACTTGTTCCACACTGCAAAAGCGGAATCAAGATTAGAAACAAGCATAAGATAATCTTTTGAAAGCGTGCTTCTAATAGCCTCAAGGGCTTGTGCATTGGCCCCTATATGCTTGCTATCACTAAGGCAGGATTCCTTGGTAATGGCAAAGTGAACCTTATATCCTAGGGTTTGTAAGTAGATGGACATCTTAGTCTTCCAAACAATGATGTTGGATGGGTCAAACATAGGTGGGGTCATGAAGTCCATGGGTCCAAACTATATGTGTGCAAACAAACAAAATGCAAATGATAGATTAGCAAACAAGGATCTCACTCCTAGGATGTTAAGCCTAAGTATCAGGAGCGTAGGCTCTGATACCAATTATAAATCACCTAGAGGGGGGTGAATAGGTGATAATGGTAATCCAGAATCTAAATGCGAAAGCTAAACAATTTTGCAATCATACTTAATACAACCAACAAGTGTAGCCGAATTTCCATGAAGAGCTCTGGACTAACTCCTCTTGATTCTCCTAGATAAGGGTTGAGGTGCTATATGAAGCTCTTGTGGTTAAGTATAAGTGAGGCACAGACACAAGCAAGCCAAGCATATAAGGATGGACAATATGAAATAATGCAAGGCACAAATGCTAGCAATAAGATAAGAATGAATGAATGATGCTTTGCACAAATAAAAGAGAGAGTTTGAGAGACAATGGATCAAACGCAAACACAAAGATATGTTTCGAGGTTCGAGCCCCTAGCTCTACGTCCCCGCCTTCACCGAGAAGGATTTCTAATCCACTATCTTGTCCACCGAGGACTCCCACCGAGGGAACCTCCACCGAGGAGGATTTTTACAACAAGGGAGTACCAAACTCCTCTCTCAAACACCGCCTCACAACTGAGGGGTAGGCCCGTAGCCAAACAACAACCAACACCTCTACCGAAGAGGGTTACAAACCAAAACTCCTCCTCTCACTAGAGGGAGCAAACCACAATCTCAACCTCTACCAAAGAGGGAGCAAACCAATCACCCGATCAACCTCTACCAAAGAGGGATACAACAAAAGCAAGGGTGTTCAACTTGGAGGCTAAATAAACCTCAAACACTTCTCTTTTCTACAAAACAAAGATCCTAATAGAATAGGATAGAAGATAAGCTCAAGTGTGAAAATACTAGAGTTTGGAAAACAAAATTAAAATAAAAATACTTGGGAAAACTCTTGTAAAAGATAGAAATGAAGAACAATACAAATCTCCTAATTTTTCTATTTTCTTTAATTTTTCCAAAAACTCTAAAACAAATAAGATGAATCCTTTTTGGCACAAAAACACTTTTGAAAACTTATTTAAAACACTTGTATATGAGAGAAATTTTGGCTCTTAAAATCTTGTCAAAAACCCCAAGAAATGGGGTATTTATAGCCCAAACAGAAAACTAGCCGTTAGGCTGATCTGTCAGCCCGACAGGCCTGGCGGTTGACCGGCCGCCAATGGTCATAAATATGACCGTTGGGCAATCTCGGTCGACCACTCGGTCGACCGCCCAGATACAGAGAGCAAAGCTCTCTGGTCCGGTCGACCGCCCGGTCGACTGGCCCACTGTGCTGCCAGACGTGCACAGCTCTGTGCACGTCGGTCGACCGCCACGGTCGACCGACCCTTGGTGCGGTCGACCGACCTGGCCTGTCAGCCAATTCTGGGTCAGAAACACAGGTTTAAAATATTTCTAAAAATACTTAAAAACCTTCTAAAAATCCCCAAAAATAGTTTTACCATTTTGCATTGATATATAAACATGTGATAAAAATTTCAACTCAAATATCAAGCAATTTGAAACCATTTTTGTGTTTTATCATTTTTATCAAAAACCAAAACTAGTATTTTATCAAACTTTGATTTTTCAATACATGAATAGGATAGTCAAAATAAGTTTGTTTAAGAGTTAAGCATGCATGTATAGAATGAAACTACTATACATAAACCAATTAAACTTGTTTTGATCAACTATTCATGAAAACAAATATTGGTTAAACCAAAACCGAAAAACCATATCCAAACATAAAACGTGTGTGTTGTGCACTTGAGCATATCAACTATTCTTATCTTTACACATGGATCTAAAACACACTAAACTATGGATACCTAAGTCTTCTTGACGATCTTCATCTTCAAGTCGACCCGATCCAAAAACGCCGTGATCCAACGAGCAAGGCTATATATGATCTTGATGCTCGAGCCCTGGAATCACCAAGTGAAAGCTTCCAAACTCCTCTTTTTGAAGCAATCACCAACTAATATCTTGTTACATGATCTGAAACTAAAATCACAAGATTATTAGTAAACATAACTATATGAGTTAATCATCATTAAAACTAGAGAGGAAGGCCTCCGGGCCAACATGGTGATTTAGGGTCTTCTTCTTCATTGCACACCATGGACATAGAAACATGCAAGAGAGATATTATTACAGAATTTAATATTAAATAAATGTGAAGATGTAATTTGAAATATGCAGTTTTAGAGACTATTCAGATCCCGACACTTATCTTTTGCTCGTCCCGAGCAAAACAAAAAACTAAAGAAATTATTACACTACTTTCACAAGTGACGCGATTGCACTGAGCATGTGCAACAAGCCGTTAAATCTCTAAGTTTTCCCTAGAGAGGGAGTTTTGTCTCCTGTGATTTTCAGCGGATTGTACCTACAAAATCTATAAAGAAAGAAATCAAATGTTAGTATTTTGAAAACACATTTTGAAATAGAGAAAAGTGTTGAAGTATTTTTGCGAGAATATTAGTGATCCAAGGTCAGAGGTTAACTAGAAATTGTTCTTCCTTAAGCTAAGTCGAAATGTAAAATCTTGTTGTAAATTAAATGTAAGAATTTAAAATTGAATCAATTCTTTGATCTTTCATAAAACTCTTAGAAAAATATGCAATTTGTGAACTTGAAGATTTTTGGGATATTGAGTCAAACTTTCATGCCATGACTCAAACTTTCATGCCATTTATTTATATTATTATATATATATTATTTTTTTCTTTTTTCTTTTTTTCTTTTTCTTCCCTTAGTTTCCTTAGGCTTTCTTATTTACCCGGGTAGTGACCATTTAGCCAGTGACTCCCAAACCAGATGATCTTAGAGCACCAGATGAGAAAACATCCCTCAGACTTAAGGACTCGAGTAAACAAGGCCACAAAACTAAAGGTCATTATTTTATTTTTGTCCACATTTTAGGTGTGAATAATCATGCTTCCTAAGGCATAATTACCCAACTTCAATAAGTGATTTTTATTGTCATTATATATATATATAATATATTTTCTATGGCATTTTCAGTTTTCGTTTCATTACCAAAAATTGTGTAAGTGTGAAGTGCATAAATCTAAGGCAAAAAATTCAAGATCAAATTAGCTTTCCAATCTTACTTCCTTATCCTAAAATTTAAATAAGATCTATTATTTTGACTTCGTTTAAAAATTCATAATTTTAGGTCTTCCTAATTCCTAAGATAATCTTAATTTTCTTAAAAATCAAAACTATTTCCCTTATGTCAAAAAGTTTTGTAAAAAGAAAAGAAAAGAGTTTTTATATAAAAGAAAATTTTAAAAAGTTCCTAAAAAGAAGTGAAAAAGAAAGAAAATTTAAAACTACCAATGTTAGTAACCCTCCCCCATACTTATCTCATGCATTGTCCTCAATGCATCGTGAATGTGTATATACATGAAACAAATGGAGAGGGAAGGAAAATTACCTCATGGTGGTGGCTCCGGTGGTGGTCTGACTGGGCCAAGCGTTTGCTGCCCAATCAAGATATCGTGGTTCGTACAGAAACCTACCAGTGACCTCTCTAATGCGACCCAGTAAAAGAATGATTGACTAAATGATCTTATGTAAAAACTTATCCCCATCTAATTTTCAATTTTCAAAAATATTACTGAGTCATTTTTGTCAACATTCTTGTCCAACAACGAAGTGTGATTTTGGAAGATGATTGATTTGGACTCAAATGGAACAGAAGTAAAAACTGATACGGACTCGGAAATTTGACTCAGATCAAGTCGAGGGTCAACAATGAGAGTCAAAATTGGCTCAAAAATAAGGTCCAAACTAAAGAATTGATGTTCATACACTTTCCCCATCAATGAAGTGTGATCATAAGATATTGGTGATTCAATTTCACAGTGTACGGGTACAAGATTCAATGTTGACTCCGAAATAGAGAAAAAATCTGGTAAAGATACTAGGGTCATTATTGAATCAAAAGGTGAAATGGAATTACTAACATGAGGTTCAGGATCACATTCAGGTTCAATTTCAATTTCAGAAAAGGACAACTTGCCAGAATGTCCAGGCTACTTTCATAACTTGGAGTTTGGTCAAGTTCAAATGTGCGTTCTGAAATTGAATCTTGGATTCCAAAATAACGAGATTCTTGGGTCCAATCAGTAGAGTTGGGATATAAGGATTGATCAAAGGCTGACAAGAAAGTCATTCCTCGCTCTCATTGATCAATTCGCTCATCAGTGAGTCTAACCTACTGATAGGCCGTGTAACAGAATTTTGAGTCTGAATCATGTCTTCCATACTTTTTACAATTAGTTCTTCTTGAAAAGATGAGTATGAAAGTTGATTGTGGAAACTGTGGTGAAATTGTGAGTCCATCAGATTTTGCGAGTGCTGCTCAGACTCACGCAAGGGTTCCGTACTCAAGTCCAGTATTGATGGATGTTCATTTTGAATCGGTGAGACTGGAAAAGAAGAGTAGGACTCTTGAAAATTTAGCTGAGATGATGAGTCCAACATATTTTGAAATCGTTGCAATTTTTCACAAAAGACTTCCAAACACTTTTCTAGCTCAGATTCTTCTTCAATTAGATGTTCTAGAAAATGAGTATATGGAGTTTGATTTGGGAAGAATTGTGAATTAAGCAAATTTTGAATTTGTTGTTGGGACTCAAGCATGGCTTCCACACTCCTTTCCAAATTGAATTTTTCCTAGGTTGGTGGAACAAGAAAAGGAGGATATGAAACAGAATCGGGGAATGAATATTGTGAAAATTGTGGACAAGATGGTTGAAAATTTGACTCGGGTGAGGTGAATCCCTATGAACTCTGTGAAGAGTGAAAATTATTTTTAAAATTGTAGTCATAAGATTGGGAATATGGGTCATATTAAGTCGGATAATCCCAACTCGACATATATGGTAGGTTCATGTTGTACATAGCCGGGTTGGAGTTATCCGAGTCAAATGAGGTTAGGGTTAAATATGGATTCATATTATGATTGAAAGAATTATTGTTGTTAAAATCCATTTCATAATTTACAAAAAAGAAAACAAACAAACAACAAATAAACAAAGAAAAAAGGAAAAAGAAAACAAGCCTATGCTAGGGTTGACTTAAACCTAGACGACTCCTAACTGGTCAGACTGTCCACGGGGGATACATTGTCAAAATCTGACCACGAGTTAATCGGCCAGGTAGGGGCAAGATCAGTGGGAGGTATCCGTGACGGAGCAACGAGCCTAATTATACCAAACCACTGTTTTTTGAGGTTTCGCCTCTCAATCCCCAACCTTAGGCACCGATTTGATAAGAGTCAACTTCTAACTTCCCCCTTAGGTCAATCTCTTAAATAAGTCAGAGATGTCCCTAGGGGCCAACGTCTAGCAAATTTTAGTTAGGATTGGGTTGTGTGAGTGGCGAGGTGATTTTTGGGCTAAGGAAGGGTAATGACTTCCCTACCTTATGTTGTATTAGGTTTTGCTCTTAAGTTCAATTCGTGTAAGCGTGCAATATAGATAAGAACGAATACACAAAGAGAGTAAATCGCCCATGTGTTTGCCCTAACTATATGCAATGCAATATGTACACCTCCGTCAAGATCACAACAACACAAGCACAAAATACAGTATATTGGAATGAAAATTAGCACGTTCCTAGATGCAAATGTCTAAACGATTTTAAAGTATCCAATTTTTGTATTTTAGTTCTTAATTATTAGAATGCACAAGTAATATTAACAAAAATTAGCAGCAGAGTATAAGAATATACAAGAGTTTACCCAACTACACAAAAGCAAGTGTGGCCATCTGCAATGCTAAAAATTTAACCTGCGCACCAAAAAACAAAGAAGAAAAGTTAACAAAAACGTGAAATTAAACAATTCCCATCCCCGGCAATGGCGTCAAAATTTGATCGGGGGAAAACTGCGCACGAAAAGTGTATGTTTTGAAATTGATATTTTAAGTGTGTGTGCTTTGGCTTCCTCGATACTTCCATTATAGCATAGAGGCTAAAACGAGTCAAATCTATAAGGACGGAAGGCGATAGAAGCTTACACGGTATGTTCACGTGTTTGTTAAAAGTTCTTCGATGTTTTAAAGAATGAAAGAAAAGAAAACAAAGAATGAAAAGAGAAGAGTACAGTGAAACATGAAGAAGGGGAAACATAGAAGAAATGATTTTTGTGATTTTTGATATATTTCTAAAATAAAGTAAAAATGTAAGAAAACCCAAGGCTACTAACTACTAATGACTCCACCAACATGCTAACCTCTTAGTGATAGTTGCCTCACAATATCATTGGCCATCACTTGTCCTTGGTTCAAGAGCATTTCAAAGCTTGACCTATATGTAACTCATCACATCCCAATGATCGTAAAATGAAAGTGATAAGAATTACCGTGTAGCTTTGGGCTAACGGGCCGTGTCCACAAGGAGGAATGCGATGAAAGCTTTTCAGTGTTTTTGTTTAGAAAGCTTAGAATGGTGCTGGTTTTTTAGTTGAAAAGAGAATGGAGAGAAGGGAAGTGAGTTAAAAAAAAACTTAAAACTTAGAGAAGGTTTTAGAAAAGGTGAATCTGAAAAGCTTGAAGAGTGATTTGTTGTTTTTACTATAAGAAGAAGATTTGGGCTCACTATCTCACTACTCAACGATGCGTTCTTATCTTTAAATTCTTAGTGCCTCAACTTGATCATAGGAAAAAACTTAAGCTTGAGTTAAGAAAGTTTTAAGTAAAGCAAATAAGATAGTTTGAAAAACTTAACTCTTTTCTTTACGAAACCATCTTGAATTGAATGTTAAATCATCAAGTATTTCAAGCATGAAATGAAAACAAGTTCAAGAGATGTTTTCAAAAGAATTACAAGTTTAGAAATCCAATCCCATTCTCATGTGCCTTCAAGAACACTTTCAAAGAAGAAAGGCTTAATTTGGACATGCATATGATTCTATTGGGTCTTTACATAAAAATCATTCAAAAAAGAAGAGGGATCGAAGAGAGGAACAATAGTGAGCCCAGAAAATGAATTTAGCTACTCATAGAAGATGAAAAACAATACATGAAAATAATGCAAGACATGCCCGTGAATTAGAGTGGAAGAAGAGAAAGCTTGATCCTTTTATTGATGTCACTTCAATCTTCAGATTACAATCACTCTATTCCTATCCTCACTGGTATTTGAACTGAACTACAAAAAATAGAGATACAACTTCTATACTATCTAATGAAGAGCCTAAATTTTACAAATAAAGAGAAAATCTTAAACTAATTTCCTATCCCTTTTTCTCTGAAAAATACAGTATTTATAGGCAAAAAACCAAACAAGGGAGGGCTACGAAGATAGGGGGAGCAAACGCTCCCCCAACAAACTCAACAAGGCCGCGAAAACGCGGCTTTGGCCGTGTTTCTACGGCCTTGCTATGGTCAGGTGGCCACAGCCAGGGGGTACACCTCTTGGTTTTGTTATCTGGCTTTATCTCCTGCTGGTTTTCCCATTTTAGCTCTAGGATTTGATGAAACAATCTCTGAACTTTGGCATCAACCATTTGATTTGGGAAGATTCATTTTAATCAATTTTCAACCTCTCTGATTCGTCATGACCTGCCCTGATTTCCTAATTTCAAAATAATTCTGAATTAAATCAGAATTTGATGGGCTTTTGGGCTCGTTTCTCTTTCCTATACTTTAGCAATGGGCCTGCAATTTATAAAGAAAAATAGGACTTATTAATATCATTTATTTAGATAATAAGCATGATAATGTGACAATAAATATGCAATATATATGACCAATCACCTAACTCAACAAAACAAGTGCAAGCTACACATAAATCATCAAAACTAAAAGTAAGCATGGAGTAAAGTAATGTTAGCTTGTTAGAGAGTTAGGAAGTTAGAGTGTTAGATCCATCATCATGAGCCATCAATGGCTCTTGTAAGAGCAAGGCCAAGTAGAGGCTATTAGATTCATGTGGATTATCAAGTAAGAAGTTAGACTAGTTAGTGGTTAGTAGTTAGTTGCCATGAGAGAAAAGATTAGCTAACCATGTAAAAGGAGTTGAGAGAAGAAAATAAAGAGCGGTAAAGAGAGAACCTTTCATAGACTGTCACCTTCTATTACAAGAACTCTTGCTTTCCAACTATATACCACTTTCTCTCCTATTACAAGATCTACAAGAAAGAAAAAATACAAAGAGGAAGAAGAAGAACTAACCTAAACTAAACTACCCTAAACTACAACACGGAAAAACTACACTACTCTCTGGATATCTCTCAATATAGAACCCCAGGGGGGTACATATAGGCACCAGGGGAAAGGGGGGCCAGGGGGCAAACCCTGGCCTAAAGTACGGGCGTGGACGCGCCCGTACGGCCGCGAAAAGTGGGAAAGCCACGTTTTCGCGGCTCTTCTAGAGCAGCACACGCGGCGCTTTCTGCCGTGCGCTATCCCATCTGTCCCCTATCAGTTGCAGGTCCTGTTTCTAGTTTTAAGCCCCTGGTTTTGATGAATCAGCTCTCCAAAGTCAATGGCTATATTATAGGCCTTTAATCACATATTAAAAGGTGATTTAGGATCTTCTTCTTCATTGCACACCATGGACTTAGAAACATGCAAGAGAGGTATTTTTAGCAGAATTTAATATTAAATAAATGTGAAGATGTGATATGAAATATTCAGTTTTAGAGACTAATCAAACATCAATCTGTTCAGTGGTGATTGACTGGACATAGCCGATTGAGAAGCTAACAAATTCAGAGCCCTACCGTTCAGAGGTGACGAATTGGATATAACGATAAAAGAAAAGGTGAGGCTTGGCTATCTATTGGTTCAGAGGTATTTGACTGGACATGATAGATTGAGAAGCCACCAAGCTGAAAATTTATCGTTCAGAGATGACGAACTAAATATAATGAAAAAAGAAAGGTTAACTCAGTTTTAGGGACCTATCTATTTAGAGGTGATAAACTGGACGTGGTAGACTAAGACATATTAAATTCTGAATCTGCTAAAAAAGGTCACAATGTTAACATAGCAGCTAGTCTACTAGGGACTGCAACAGTAAATTAGATCTGGGCACCAGTTGGTTCAAAGGTAATAAACTGGACATGACCAACTAAGAGACACTAGGCTCACATTTCACAGTTCAGAGGTGATTGACTAACAAAATAGCAAGAACTCCGGGTCCTGACAGTGGAAAGGAGAACAAGGTCATGGACTCGTCTGTTTAGAGATGAAAAACTTGACATGACAGTTTGAGCACCATAAAGGTGAAGAGATCTGGGCACCCGTCAGTTTAGAGGTGATAAACTGGACATAACCAACTAAGAAATGTCAGTCTTAGAGCCTCGCAATTTAGAGGTAGCGAACTGAATATAACAGCAAAAGGAATAGTCTCTATTGGACTAAAAGATAAGACTTGGCTATCTATCAGTTCAGAGGTGACATGGACATAACCGATTGAAAAACAACAAAGCTTAGAGTCTTTCCGTTCAGAGGTACGGTAAGAAAGGTATTCCACTAGGGAGTGTAATTTGATACTCCATGGGAAATTTATCGTTTCTTTGGAGGAGTTTTGGAAGGAAATGTCAGAGGTATAATGTTAATGTGACAACCAGAGAGTTCACTGGGGACTGAAAAGACTCCAAGGAGAATCTATTAAAAACTCGCTAGGGAGTTAAAAGGAATCCAATGCATTGAAGAATTGTCAAACGTAAGCATTAACATGACAATCAAGCTGGGATGATAGGGGGCAAATTCCTACTGGGGAATTAGAAGGGAGTTTTGTCCGAAGTGATCATGACAAATTCTCCTCTTGGGGGATTTATAAAAGTGACTTGTCAAAGGTATGATGTTAACTTGACAAGGAGCTGTAAACGTAACAGCATTTTGAGTGGACCTGCCATTCTATGAAGAAAAATGATAGGTGGAGTTCCGATCCTCTTGGGATATATTGAAAATTTTGCCATGGCAAACTTGATCTGTAGTTCACTTCATTAGGGAAATGGTTACAGTTTTGTGTGGTCGTACCATTTCATGAACCGGAATTGGCAAGGGACTTTGGTGGAATTGACCGTTCTCTGCAACTATATGAATATTGCTATAGAATTTTGCCAGTAAATAGTAGACAATGCTCCTAAAATTTGTTTTAGGGATCAAAGCAATCCCTCTAGGGAATAAGAGAATAACACTCTTAAAATGAATTTTCTCTGAAGGGAATAATCATTTGTATACCTCGCGAAAAATTCGATAGAGAGATCCTATTGCCTATTAATCGATCGATTATCACATCTTGAAATGAATGTGAAAACACTGAAAAATTTTGCAAAGATGTGTCTCGAGCCTTCCTCAATGCGTTCGGCTTGATAAGTGATCAGATAAACTAATTTAGTCAGTTTATCTGAATATCCTAATGAACGGGTTGTGAAGTCGGGCTTCGACCAATCGAAAAGAGGAGGATGCGACTGAAGGTATGCCACCATTACATACGGAAAAGTCAGAGGTGAGAGCTTCAACATGACTTATTCATTTTGTAGATCTACCTTTCCATGGAGGGAAATTGGTAGAGGATTCTGGAGCAATTAAATAGGATCAAGTCCCTTAAGATTTTTAGTAAAGCCTCAACTATCAACGGGTTTGGTGTGCCTTTACAAACTACCATTTGAGTTGGGCTAGCTATGCTATTCGCCTCAGTATGATGAGTTGTCGAGAATTTTATATTGGGTTTAGAGGCCAATATTTTCACCTAGCCTTATTCACCGAAGGCTTCGGATTGTGCTGCTTGAAGTGGACCTTTATGCATTCCATAGATTACCTCTAAAATCTCATTGGGGATTAAAGAGTCAAAATTAAACTTTGTAGGGAATTTATCAAGTAGGTCAAAATTCCTGAAGAAGTGTCACCTTAATTGGGATTCATGTTCTCGGCTGGTTGTTAAAGCGAGACATAGAGCATTAGCTCTATAGGAAATTTATCGATTACGTCAATATTCCTTATGAAGCTTTATTTTATGTTCGTCATGGCCAAGGTTTAGGATTGTAGCTGATCATTGAATCCAGATATGATTATAGAACTAGTGAAAATGATATGTCATGAACCTTCTTCAATGAATTTGGCCTGATCAGGGTTGTCGCTAGACCGAATCGTGACTCGGCGAATGATGGAGGCGAAGGGATAGTTGGAGACATGCCACTATTACATATTGGACAGTCACCATCCTTTCTGATTGAGAGCAATGATTAGGAAGAGGAGTGCCTAAAATCGCTGTTTAAACATGTTCGGCTTCAAAATATAACCTAATCTTCCAAATGAGAAGAGTGACAAGGCTAAAATCAAAATTTTGTCTTTGTCTTCTCTCCGATGTCAACCTCATGTATTATAACTATAACAGCTTGATGTCAACCAAAGCCGTAGAAGAAGTGGAGATAGAATTGATTCCATTTGAGAAAAGGGATTTCTTGGAGAAGAAACAGTCAGATAAGTTTGTCTTAGTGACCAGACGTTAATGTTAATGTAGTCATGTACAGTACTTATTTGATCAGAGGTATGGTGTTAATGTGGTCAGGGATAGTACTTTTTCAAGAACTTGCCCTTAATCAGCATCATGAGCATGTCGCCATTTGGATTCACTATGAGGTATGCTCCGTTCAAGAAGATTGTCTCTACCTCGAAGGGTCTCACCCACTAAGGTTGGAATTTGCCTTTGATCTTATGTGTCATGACCATAGATCGCCTGACAGGTAAAACCAAATCTCCTTTTGAAAGACTCTCTACTTAACCATTTTGTTGAAGGCCTTCAAAATTCGAACTTGGTACAACTCAATACACTGTTGAGCTTGTAGTCGCTTCTCATCCAATGCTTTCAGCTGTTGGAGACATAATCGGTTATTATCCCCTTCTGTCATCTTGGTTGCCAGAGCAACATGAAGTGACGACATTTATATCTCTAGGGGTATGACTGCTTCACACCCGTAAACTAGAAAGAAAGGAGTATTTCCTGTAGGAGTTCGGACCGTCGTTCGGTAGGCTCAAAGACATTCACTGAGCTTCTTGTTCCAATCTCATTTACTTGAAAAGATAAACTTTTTGAGGAGCTTGATGATCGTCTTATTGAACACTTATGCTAACCCATTGGCGGCAGGCTTGTAAGCAGTTGAAGCCATATTCTGGATTCAGTACTTGACGTAGAACCAATAAAATGATTGGCATGCAAATTGGGGACCATTGTCGTGGATGATCCATCTAGGGACACCAAATTGGTGAATGACATGATGTTTGATGAAGTTGACCACATTAGCGGTTTTAACTTCTATGAGCGGTGCAGCTTCCGCCCATTTTGAGAAGTAATCGGTTATTGTAAGAATGAACTGATGACCTTTATCCAATGGTGGACTGATAGGTCCTACAACATCGATTCTCCATGCTTCAAACAACCATGAAGTGACTGTGGGGTGGAGTAGTTCTGGAGGTTAGTGTACGAAATCCATATGGATTTGACAGCCCTTGCATCTTTTTGCATACTCGATTGTATCTACGATCATAGTTGGCCAATAATAGCTGAGTCAGTGCAATCGGTCCTTGAGTTTTGGACTTGGTTGAGGAGCTCCACATATGCCATCGTGGGCCTCTTTAGTACTTCTCGCGTTTTTGAATTGGATAGACAACAAAGAAGCATACCATTGTAAGAGCAGCGGTACAGCGTCTTTACCACTGCATCAAAATGAGACCAAGTAGATCTTCGTCAAACAGACGCCGCTTCCTTGGGATCATCAGGTAATATGCCATGCAAGGCATAGTCGATGATCAGGAATCTCCAATCTCTAGAATCAAAGTTTGTCGAGGTTGTATGAACTTTGCTAACCTCTAAACCGTACTTCGGATAGAAAAGACGACGAATATATACTATAAGATGATAAGTAGTGTCTGCTGGTAAGGCTAATGTAGCCGCGAGCATAGTTAAAGCATCTGCCTTTGTATTCATGAGACAAGTCACATGGCAATGTAGAATCCGTCAATTAAGTCGGCCAACTTAATGGTTGCATGGTGATAAGTTATCAGGTCTTTATGACGGATCTCATATTTTCCTTTGATTTTGTTGATAATCAATTTGGAGTTACCATAAGTCTCAAGGTATTGTACCCTCACTTGTTAAGCGAGTTGGAGGGCAATGCGCAAAGCATTGTACTCAGCTATAGTGTTGGAGTAGGATTCCGTCAATGAGAATGCACGAGGAAGAACATGATTCTCTGGTGAGATAAATACTACCCCACTCCAGTGATAATCTTATATGTAGGGCTTGCTCTTAATGCATCATTAAAGAATATCTGCCATACATCATCTCCTAAGGTCATAGTGGCCTCAATGACCTCATTCGGAATGTCTTCATGTAGCTTCGACGTTTTTGAAACTGGATAGGATGCTAGAAAATCTGTGAGAGCTTAATGACTGCCTTTCGGGGAACAAAAGCCATGTCATATTGGGATTGCAGAATGACCCAATTAGACAGTATAAAGTTCAATAACCCTGGTTTCTTCATGAGAATATGAAGGGAATTGACTTCAAAATAGCATGTACGGTTTGACCAACCAAGTAATGTCGTGTTTTCTGGACAGTGAAGACAAGGGCTAGATATTCCTTCTTAACAGGGTTGTATCAAGATTCAGCTCTGATTAGCGTTCTGCTCAGGTAGTAGATGATTTGTTCACAGCTTCATCATTCTTTAGCGCCAGAAGAGCGCCTGAGGAGTGATCCATAGCTCGCACATAGAGCAAAAATATTTTTTCCAAAATAGGAGCTATCAGGACTGGAGGCTTGGTGAGGTACTCTTTGATATCCTCGAAAGCCTTTTGGCAAGCTTCATCCGATATGAAGGATATACCTTTCTTCATTAACCGTGTAAATGGTTGGCAATGGCCCGAAAGATTTGCAATGATTCTTCGGATGTAGGTGAGTCTGCCTTGTAAAACTTGAGCTCTTTGACGGTCTGCGGAGGTTGCATGCCCTGAATTGCCTTGACTTTACCAGGGTCAAGGTGAATTCCTTTGGATGTGATGATGAATCCAAGGAACTTACCACTCGACACTGCTAAGAATGATTTGGTCGGGTTCATCTTCAGTTGCTGAGCCCGCATGATGCCGAACACAGTTCTCAGGTCATCAAGATTGTTGCTTCTGCTGTCACTCTTGACTGCAATGTCATCAACATAACATTCCACCATTTTTCATAGATGATCACAGATAATTATTCTCATCGCACATTGGTAAGTTGCACCCGCATTCTTCAATCCGAACGGCATTACTGTTTAATATTATACCCCCAATAGCGTTCTAAATGATATATGCTTCTCATCATCCAGATGCATCTTAATTTGATTGTATCCTAAAAAGTCATCTACGAAGGACATCCTTTCGAAGCCACATATATTGTCGATCATGACATCAGTGATGGACAACGGAAATTTGTCTTTAGGACAAGCTGCGTTGAGATCACGGAAGTCAATGCAAACTCTAATCTTTCCATTTTTCTTCAGCACAGGGACAATATTAGTAACCCAGTCTGGGTGTTATTTCTCTCGAATGAAACCATTCGATGAGTTTATGAACCTCGGTTTCAATTTCCTCCATGATGTCGGGTCAAAACCATCGTTGTCGTTGTTTAACCGGCTTTGCATCTAGTTTTGATGTTGAGATGATGCATAGTCTCCTGATGATCGAGGCCAGGCATGTCTTCATAGCTCCAAGCAAAAACATCAACATATTCTCGTATGAGGAATATAAGGTTTTGCTTCTCTGTTGGCGATGGGCTTTCGCTTATATAGATGAGTTTTGGGTATGCTTGTGAAAAACACCTAGAGGGGGGTGAATAGGTGTTAATGCTAATCTAATGATCTTTTTATACAAGTATGTATGTATGATGTAAACGGTCACTCAAAACAAGAAATTGAAGCTGAATTTCCCGTGAAGGGCTCTAGAACTTCTCCTCTTTGATTCCTCTAGATTATGAGTTGAGGCGCGTAATTGCTTTCTTATTGAGATGAGTAAAGACCGAAAAATGCAAGTGAATGAAATGAGAGCAATAATGAAGTGCAAGCAAGAGGTATCATAAGATAAAAATGTAAAGCAATGAAAAGCAATAAGGAAACCAATCGCAAATACAAGTAATTTGTTTCGAGGTTCGAGCCACCGCTCTACGTCCCCGCCTCCACCACCGTGAAGGATTTCCGCTAAATCCGCAAAGAGAATTACAAGAGGTCTACACAAGACCGGAGTACCGAACTCCCACCAATCTAACCTCTACACAAGAGGGATCTCAACACAAAGAAATACAAGTAACTAGGTGATCAAAAGACCACACACTTCTCTCTTAAACTTCTTATAGAATGGGAATGATTTTTGGCTCAAGAAATAAAGTGAGAAAAATTCAGTTGTAAAGAAAGTAAAAAGAGCTTGAAAACCACTGAAAAACTTTAACCAAGAATGCACTTAGGAAGTAAGAGCTTTGAAAACTTTTTTCTTTAGAAACTCAAAACAATAGGGATTTTTCTTGAATTTAACAAGGGACCAATGCCATCTATTTATAGGGATTAGAAGAGATCTTTTCATCATTTAAACTAGGTTACTAGGTCAGGTAATAGCCTCAGGAAATTCAGAGACAGCTGAAAGATATATCAAAAACAGATCCAGAAAACAGATTTCAAGAAACTAGTCATTGGGGGCTGCTGGCGGCTGTCGGTCGACCGGCCCAGTCGACTGGCAGTCTATTTGGCAAACTAGCCATTGGACTCGGTCGACCGGTCGGTTGACCGGAGGCTAAACAAAAAAACAAATATTTGTTCTGTCGGTCGACTGGCCCGGTCGACCGACAAAACCCGAGAGCAAGGGTCAGTCAGTCGGTCGACCGGACTGGTCGACCGGCAGACGTGCACAAACGTGCACGCCAATGCCACAAGGCCCAGTCGACTGGTGCGGTCGACCGATCAGGCCTGAAATAGATCCGGTCGACCGCCCGGTCGACCGTTGGGCCTGAAACAGTTTTATTATGGGAAAATTTTTGAACTTTGAAGAATTTTTAAAATATTTTTAAATGGCTAGATGATTAAGTAGCATGCTGTAAGGGATGGTATACGTGATAAAAACTAGATGTAAAAATATAAAATATTTTGAGTCATGTATATCAATCAAGACATGCACCTAAATCAACTAACCAAAACAAAAACCGTATTATGAAAAATGAAAGTGTGTGTGTTTTCTTGAGCCAACTTATCATAACCTTATTCTTTAACAAACTAATTCTTGCAAAGGTTCTAGGTGACTACAAGATCTTCAAATTAGGGCTTCTCCATATGCAATGTTGAAAAGCTTGAATCCTCGAACCTGAATTGAATCAACTTGAGTCAAAAATACCTTCCTTTGGGAAGGAAGACATCTTGAATCCTTAGAACCCTGAAACACACTTAAATACTAAAATATGATTAGTATAAATAACTATATATGTTTTGTAATCATCAAAACTCAAAAACCGGGTGATTGTAACCTTAGGCCAACAATCTCTCCTTTTTGATGATGACAAAACATATGAGTTATTTAACAAAAAATTGGAAAAAGGACTTGGAGGCTCCCCCTCAAATCATGCTATATATATAAATGGCTATATACATGAATGAATTTTACAAAAGGTAAAAACAAAAACTTGGCATAAGAGAGAACTAATAATCCAAAACATATAACTCAAAAGTAACCAAACAATAACTTAAAACACATAACTCAAAACTCAAAACTCAAAATTCAAAACTCAAAATTCAAAACTCAAAATAATAAACTAACTTTTTCTTCCCCTTTTTGTCATACATCAAAAAGGGTAAACATCGTTAAAAAAAAAAAATTATGATTCCATAAGACAAACATTCAATTCACCACAAATAAAAGAAAATCTAGTATACTCTAGTGGTTTTGTAAAATATCTGCAAGTTGAAAATCGGTAGAAACATAATCAATTTCAATGTCACCTTTCTCATAATGATCTCGAAGAAAGTGATATCGAATGTCAATGCGCTTGGTCTTACTATGTTGATTTGCATTTTTAGTCATATGAATAGTACTAGTATTATCACAAAATATTTTAATATGGTCATAATGCAAATCATAGTCAAGGAGAGTATGCTTCATCCAAAGGACTCGTGCACAACAAGCCCCCGCCGCAACATACTCCGCCTTGACGGTTGAGAGGCCTACCGAATTTTGTTTCTTGGAAGACCATGAAACAAGATAATTACCGAAAAATTGACATGTTCCACTTGTACTCTTCCTATCCACTCTACAACCCGCATAGTCAGCATCCAAAAAACTCGTCATGGAAAATTGTCCGATCTTTAGATACCACAAACCCATTTCAATTGTGCCCTTAAGGTATCTAATAATGCGTTTTACAGCAATCAAATGGGACTCTTTAGGACACGATTGAAATCGAGCACAAGACATACACAAAACATAATGTCTGGCCTACTAGCCGTTAAATATAACAAACTACCAATCATGCTACGATAAATTTAATGTCTACATTTGTACCTTGTTCATCCTTGTCAAGCTTTGTGGTGGTAGCCATGGGAGTTTTGCTTGTCTTAGCCCCTTCGAGCCCAAATCTCTTGATAAGTTCTTTCGTGTACTTGGCTTGATTGATGAAAATCCTATCCTTCCTTTGCTTGATTTGGAGACCAAGGAAGTAGTTAAACTCGCCCATCATAGACATCTCAAATTCCTCCTTCACACATGATTCAACTGCTTTGCAAAGATTTTCATTAGTAGAACCAAATATGATATCATCAACATATATTTGAACTATAAGTATATCATTTTCAACATGTTTGGTAAATAAAGTAGTATCTATTTTTCCTTTATTAAAACCATTAGAAATAAAAAATGAAGAAAGTCTTTCATACCAAGCCCTAGGGGCTTGTTTTAAACCATAAAGAGCTTTGTCTAGTTTGAAAACAAAATTCGGATGTGTAGGATCAACAAATCCAGGGGGTTGTTCAACATACACCTCCTCTTCAATAAATCTATTTAAGAAAGCACTTTTTACATCCATTTGAAAAAGTTTAAAATCTTTATATGAAGCAAATGCAAGTGTCATCTGTTTGGCTTCAAGCTGTGCTACGGGTGCAAAAGTTTCCTCAAAATCGATACCTTCGACTTGAGTGTAACCTTGGGCCACTAACCTATCTTTATTCCTAACAATATTTCCCGACTCATCCAACTTGTTCTTAAAGATCCACTTAGTACCAATTGTTAGTCTATTGTGGGGCCTAGGAAAAGATGCCAAACTTGGTTGCGCTCGAATTGATTAAGCTCCTCTTGCATGGCAAGCAACCAATATGAGTCGCCCTCAGCTTCGAGGATGTTCTTTGGTTCAAATGAGAAATAAATGCATAGTGCCCACAAAGATCATGAAATTTAGAATAAGTAGTTACCCCTTTTGATACTTCACCTATAATAAGATCCTTGGGATGATGTGGATTGAATCTCCAATTTTTGGAAGTGGTTGAGTAGTCTCCACTTCAACTTCTTGAACTTCATTATCTTCATCACCCTTTGGCATGTCTTCAAGAGTAGGTGAGTCCTTTAAAGAAATTTTCTCCATATCTTCATTTAGGGAATCTATTTCTACAACATTCTCAAAAACACATTAGATTCCTCAAACTTTACATGTATAGATTCTTCAATAGTCAAGGATGACTCATTGAAAACTCTATAAACTTTACTAGTGTTAGAGTAACCAACAAAAATTGCTTCATATGATTTTGCATCAAATTTACCTAAATTATCTTTGGTATTCAAAACAAAGCATTTATAACCAAAAACTTTAAAATATGAAACATTTGGTTTTCTTGAAAAATAAAACTCAAAAGATGTTTTAGAAGTATTTTGCATAAGAAAACCCTATTTGATATGTAGCAAGATGTGTTAACGGCCTCGGCCTATAGATAATGAGGGAGACCGTACTCATTTATCATTGTCCTAGCCATCTCTTGTAATGTACGATTTTCCTCTCAACGACTCTATTTTGTTGTGGGAGTTCTAGGACAAGATAGTTCATGCTTAATTCCATGTTCTTCACAAAAAGTGGTAAAGGGTTGGTTATTGAATTCACCACCTCTATCACTTCTTATTCTGAAAATAGAAGAATCTTTTTCCTTTTCAACTCTTTTCTTAAAGGCTTGAAAATATGAAAAGGCTTGATTTTTGTGTTCTAAAAAAAAACCCAAGTAAAACGAGAGAAATTATCAACTAAAATGAAAGCAAAAATTCCCTCTTAGACTTTCGGTTTGTGTAGGACCAAACAAATCCATATGGATCAACTCCAAAGGTCGTGATATCATGATATCCTTGATTGATTTGAAATAGGACTTGGTTTGTTTCCCAAGTTGGCACGCATCACAAATGCGGTCCTTTTCAAATTTCAAGTAAGGAATACCTTTCACCATTTTCTTGTTGTTTAATCTAGATAGATGGTCAAAAGAAATGTGGCCTAATCTCCTATGCCACAACCAAGAGTCATCATCGAGGGCTTTCAAACAAGTAGCATTGCATAGCATATTAGACATGTCAATCATGTATACATTGTTTTCACGAATTTCGGAAAATATACATGTATTGGATTGTCTATCAATAACACTACATATTAGGTCATCAAAAATAACATTAAAATCTGTATCACAAAGTTGACTAACACTCAAGAGATTATGCTTGAGGCCATCAACTAAAACAACATTTTCTATTAAAGGAGATGTATCAAGTTTAACATTACCAATACCAATGATCTTTCCTTTGGCGTCATCTCCGAAGGTGACGGTGCCACCTTCATGGTATCTTGATAGGGTTGCGAATTTGTTGATATCCCAAGTCATGTGCCTTGAGCAACCACTATCAAGATACCACAACTCCTTGCGTCGTTAGGCTTTGGAATGTACCTACATCATTTAACAAATTTGTTGACTTTGGTATCCACACTTTCTTGGGTCCTTGAATGTTAGTATTCCGAACCCAAACATGATTATGCGATGCATTAATCCCATCATAGCAAAATTTAACCAAATGACCTTTACGGCCACAATATGTGCACGAAAAAACTTTACCATACATGAATGCATGATGAGTGTGTGGAGTGTGGGCATGATTTGGGTTCTTAGCATGATGTAAAAGTTGTGATTTATGAACATGAGTATGAGTAGCATGTGAATGATTCTTTAGGACATGTTTCTTAGGAAACATAGCCTCTTGTCTAGTTTTATCAAATTCACACTTCTTCAAAACTACTCCTAAAGAATCAATTTTCTTCTTTAGCAAGGAAATCTCGTTTTCATCAATTTGAGGAAATTTACCTTCGCAAGAAATTTTATAGTCATCAAAATCCTTTTGAGTAGAAGAGAGACTTGAAAACAATTCATCTTTTTCTTTTGTGAGAATGAAAACTTTGTGGTTGAGTGATTCATTTTCCTTTTTCATTTTTAAGTATTTCTTTTTGAGAAAATCATAGTTATGAGATAGTTCTTCAAAAGCTTCCCCTAATTCATCTATAGATAGTTCACAATCAATGGATGTATCGGGAGTTACCTTGCTTGTGCTTTCATTTGCCATGAAGCACATGTTGGCGGTGTCGACTTCCTCATCGGATTCACTCTCCGAATCCCAAGTAGCCTTTAAAGCTTTCTTTTTGTATGGCTTCTTTGAGGTGGAGTGTTTGCCTTTGTTTTCCGGACATTCCGCAACAATGTGACCCGCCTTCCGCAATTGAAACAAATGATTTTCTTCTCTTCTTTACCTTGCCATCTCCTTCTATTTGAAACTTTGCCTTGTTGTACATTCTCCGAACGTTCTTTACAAGAAGAGAAAGATCTTCATCATCCTCTTCTTCATCATCTTCGTTGGAGTAGGTGGAAGAGCTCTTAAAGGCAATAGCTTTCTTCTTAGGAGGAGCCATCTCTTCTCTTGCTTTTCTTTCCATCTCATGGGCCTTGAGATTCTCAATGAGACTGATAAGCTCCATTTCTTCCTTGTCATTGAGCTCCTTCAAAGTTGTGGCTTTGACTTCCCAAGATGGAGGGAGTGCACGGATGATCTTCCTCACTTTTTGTCATTGTCAATGCCGTCACCTAAAGAAGAAAGTCCATTAGTAATCTTTGTAAACTTAGTAACCATATCATCTATGGTTTCATTCTCTTGCATAGAAAAGTTTTCATATTGGGAACGAAGAATGTCGATTTTTACCTTCTTTATGTGAAGTTCCCTCATGAGTGACAAGTAAATGAGTCCAAATCTCATGTGCGGATTTGCAATGAATGACTCTAGAAATATCATCATCATTAGATCTTGAAGCAAGGCATAGTGTGCCCTAGCATTAGTATCAAACTCTTTCGTGGCAATATCGGACCAAGTGTCCTCATCACCAAGGGGTGCACTAAAAGTTTGATCACCGCCTTTGCAACCCGGCTCCCTAAGGATTGCAAAAATACGGTCATCCTAACCTTCCATATGGGAAAGTTAAGGCCATCAAACTTTGGTGGGGTCTTAATTCCTTGGCCATTTTACTAAGTGTATGAGGATGGAAAAATGAATAGAGTGATTAGCAATATAGGATCTCTTTAAGGTTGTTAAACCAAGAGCCTAGAGACCAAAGCTCAACTAATTGAAAAACACCTAGAGGGGGGGTGAATAGGTATTAATGCTAATCTAATGATCTTTTAAATAAGTATGTATGTATGATGCAACTGGTCAGTCAATACAAGAAATTGAAGCCGAATTCCCCGTGAAGGGCTCTAGAACTTCTCCTCTTTGACTCATCTAGATTATGAGTCGAGGTGCGTAATTGCTTTCTTGTTGAGATGAGTAAAGACCGAAAAATGCAAGTGAATGAAATGGGAGCAATAATGAAGTGCAACCAAGAGGTATCACAAGATAAAAATGTAAAGCAATGAAAAGCAATAAGGAAACCAATCACAAACACAAGTAATTTGTTTCGAGGTTCGAGCCACCGCTCTACGTCCCCACCTCCACCACCGTGAAGGATTTCACTAAATCCGCAAAGGGAGGTCTACACAAGACCGGAGTACCGAACTCCCTCCAATCCAATCTCGACACAAGAGGGATCTCAACACGAAGAAATACAAGTAACTAGGTGATCAAAAGACCACACACTTCTCTCTTACAACTTCTTATAGAATGGAATGATTTTTGGCTCAAGAAGTGAAGTGAGAAAAATTCAGTTATAAAGAAAGTAAAAAGAGCTTGAAAACCACTGAAAAAATTTAACCAAGAATGCACTTAGGAAGTGAGAGCTTTGAAAACTTTTCTTTTCTTTAGAAACTCAAAACAATAGGGATTTTTCTTGAATTTAACAAAGGGACCAATGCTATCTATTTATAGGTATTAGAAGAGATCTTTTCATCATTTAAACTAGGTTACTAGGTTAGGTAATAGTCTCAAGAAATTCAGAGACAGCTGAAAGATATATCAAAAACAGATCCAGAAAATAGATTTCAAGAAACTAGCCATTGGGGCTGCTGGCGGTTGTCGGTCGACCGGCCCGGTCTACCGGTAATCTATCTGGCAAACTAGTCGTTAGACTCAGTCAACCGGTCGGTCAACCAGAGGCTAAAAAAAAAAAAAATATTTATTCTGTAGGTCGACTGGCTTGGTCGACTGACAAAACCAGAGAGCAGGGTTAGCTAGTTGGTCGATCGGACCGATCGACCGACAGACGTGCACAAACGTGCACGCCAATGCCATAAGGCCCAGTCGACTGGTGCGGTCGACTGATCAGGCCTGAAATAAATCCGGTCGACCTTTGGGCCTGAAACAGTTTTATTATGGGAAAAATTTTAAACTTTGAAGAATTTTTAAAATATTTTTAAATGGCTAGATGATTAAGTAGCATGCTATAAGGGATGGTATACATGATGTAAACTAGATGTAAAAATATAAAATATTTTGAGTCATGTATATCAATCAAGACATGCACCTAAATCAACTAACCAAAACAAAAACCATATTTTGAAAAATGAAAGTGTGTGTGTGTTTTCTTGAGCCAACTTATCATAACCTCATTCTTTAACAAACTAATTCTTACAAAGGTTCTAGGTCATTACAAGATCTTCAAATTAGGCTTCTCCATATGCAATGTTGAAAAGTTTGAATCCTTGAACCTGAATTGAATCAACTTGAGTCAAAAATACCTTCCTTTAGGAAAGAAGACATCTTGAATCCTTAGAACCCTGAAACACACTTAAACACTAAAATATGATTAGTACAAGTAACTATATATGTTTTGTAATCATCAAAACTCAAAAACCGGGTGATTGTAACCTTGGGCCAACAGCTTAATCACCCACATCGACTTGGATCACCTTATCTTCAGTCTGAGGTTCGCGCTGTTCGAAACGCTTTTTCTATTGAAGATCTAGTTGTTGAGCTCACGGATTAGTGTCGAATGGCTCAATGTCTTCATCTGGCTTCGCCTGACTGATAGATGTCATGTTGGTGAAGAGCTTTTTGGAAAATACCCCCACACTAATATCAGAGTACCAATTGGATGAGTCTGATGATTGCGGTGGTAGGAACTCATTAGACTCTAATTCTGACTTAGGAGGAAGAGTGACGTATCCGAACCCCCTGCATGTGCAGTTGTAATAGTTAGTTGGTTTTCCTTCCAGTACGAAAGGTTGCAAAGGTATGCGTCACCTTTTACTGAAATTCAAACCATCGCCATGGTTCAGGTTGTACCCCATTCTTTTCATCAAGTGGTATGCTGACCGCGCTAAATGAAAGAATTGCGGGGGTTCTAAGTCATCGTCCGATTCCCTGGATGTCGTGGCACGAGCTTGGCTTCTGTCGAATATAATCAATGACTAGTCCATTTAAGTAGGCGGACAATGAAGATAGACCCTTCATTGTCCTCTATATGCATGCATGCTATTTCTGAGATGGGTAAAGGCATGTGTAAGGAACTAATATCGACAAACTTAAATACATCCTCAAGACACAAAGAATAATCAAAAGCGTTTCATTAAGGACCCAATCGCTCTCATTTTCGACGAGATTATTGCAATCAAAATCATCTAGATCGCTACAATTGATTCTATACTAAAGATAGATGGTGCATCTTCTTCTGATTCTGAGTCTGCCTTGTTGCCATTGTCGATGTCATCGGGTAATGATTGCTTCACTTGCTCGATATTCTCCGAATAGTGTAAGAAATCAGTGAAGTAATTCTCTATCCCTTTGAATGGCTGCATTTCAGGGAATACCGTTCGGACCACGGCATCATCTTTCACGTATTTGATGCACTGATGCAACGTGGAGGGGACAATTCAGTGGCATGGATCCACAATCATCCAAGCAAGAGATTATAAGACGTGTGAGCGTCGATGACGTAGCACATCACTCTGATTTCAAATCTCCAATTTCGTATCGGAGACAAATCATGCCCAGAAGTGACTACTCCCAGCGTTGAAGCCATAGATGATTGTAGTGGTGGTAGATAACCTGCTTAGTGGGACACCCATGAAGTAGAGAAGCCTTTTCAGGATGATGCTGAGGGCAGACCCTGGATCGACTTGGATCCTCTCATACATGTAGAACCAATGTACCCAGTGTGTAGTACAGAAGTCTATCATATTTATTATCTTTGAGGAGCATGTCCTAGGAGTGAAGGTAATGGATGGCACATGTCGCTGCACCAAATGACATTGGGAACATGGAGTCTCGTTGTCATTAGTAGGGATTGTCGGTACTTGTGTCAGAAAGAACTCTGAGTCAGCGAGTGCATCCTTAAGTGCCTCTCTTGTCTCCTTTGAGAGGCGAAGTAGGTCGTGCAGGATAATACGAGCCGAAATTTTGGCAAGTTGTGCCAATATGTCGAATCAAAGAGAAGCGTAGAGCCCCTTGGAAGGATCCTTCTTCAATGATTTGTCGAATCGGACCTCTTTTTGCTTCGATTTGTCCTGCGGCGGGAGGGTGCCGAAGCTTGGACTGGTGCAGTTGTTCCTGACATCATTGGTTGTTGTGTCATATCGGGGGTCTAATCGTATTGTCACAAGTATGGCCTTCCAGACCAGGTGCTTAATGGCTGAGTGGAAGCGGGCTGCACCCCTAAGGCAAACTTCTCATTTTCTAAGTCACTGAGAGAAGCTATAGTTACAGCATCATCATCCATTGCGAAGAAGACAGCGGGACATGACTTGCCTCTGAGCTTGAGCTTGTTGGACTCCCATTGCTCATCTTCAATGATATCCAAGTGGACCTATATGATCTCTCTAGATTTTATCATCATCAAAATGAGGCCTTGACTTTCTGCTTTTTCGCCATTGGGTTGATAATGTCCAGTCTGGTTTAGGAGCTGGGGTTAATCCATCTTGGACCAGCATCTTCGAAAATGTCCCAAATTGAGAATCATCATGTTAACGGTGACTTTCTTTTGCTCTGACTTGAGAGGCAGAACTCCAGCACCTACTAATACTTGGATCTTGTCCTTGAGGATAAAGTATCTATGATGCGCCATTCTATGGAAGAGATAGTAGTTGGGGTCGTTCGTATGCCCCATTTCTTTTGGTTGCAAGATTTCAGATAACTTGAGCTTGTTACTTTTGTTGAGTAGGTAAAAGATGGTCACTACCTGTTCATCTTTGAAAGAATATTGTCTCGCCGAAAACTTGAACTCCTGATTATTGCTAGTGTCGTTCCTTTTCTGCTTTGGTGGAGTTTTCCCAGACAACTCGACTGCCATTATTTCTTTCCCTTTGATTGCGAAGATTGGGCTGTATCACGTCCAATGGTGTTGACCCCCCTTTTGTTTTTTGGCACTGAGGGCTCGAACTTTTTAGTTGATTTCTCAGCTATTTCTACTTGTTTGGCAAGCTCCTTTTAGGTATGGGCTTTGAAAACTCTCATATGAACTTCTACTGAGGAAGTTGTGCCGACATGTTTGGAGCAATATGGGTAAGAGCATGCTTGCGGGGCACATGAGAGAGAAATTATGGAATCTCTCAATGTATTCTCGCACGGATTCTCCTCCTTTCTGAACCGTCGAGAGGAGTTTACCCATAGTCAACTCGGTGTCATCCTTGTAGAATTGATAAAGGAATAGGGTTTCCAGTTCGATCCAAGAGCTGATGGAGCCATTGAGAAGGCTTCTGAACTAGTCAAAGGCTCCTCCTTTAAAAGTGGTGATGAATAGTCTGGCTATGACTGCATCATTGTCTATCACATTACCGATTTGCGAATGGAAGTAATAGATATGTAGATTTGGCGAGCGCTTGCCATCATACGTGTGTAACGCAGGCGACTTGAACTTTGGCAGTTAGGGGACTGAGTCCCACTCCAGCGGGTAATGACACGACATCCCTACTTTCTTCAGTTCATCCCTCGGAGGTAGGGATGTGATCTGAGCTTGGATGCTTTTGATAACATCGGCATCAATTGCAGAATTTCCTTTTAACTTTTCAGTCTATGGGGGTTTTGTGTCGGCATTCTCCTCCTCGTCATGATTGCTACCGGTGGTTCATCATTGTTTCGGTTGTTTAGGAGTTGCGCCAATATTTGTTGAATGTTATCTAAAGCCACTTGTTGATCTTTGAAAGTTTGCTCTTGAGCCTCCATACGCCGATGGAGATCATTATCATGGTTATTGGCGGCCATGTTAGCCGTCATAGTCCATGTTTGCTCCGAACTATGTGTGGCAGAGGAAGCATAATTGCCGGCTTCTCCTTCTTCATCTGACCACTAGAAGAGACTTTTCAGTGGTTCCAGTGACATAGCCCTTGTGGAAGAAGAGGGTTGTCTATAATTATAGGGTATTGCTACTCTAGAGCGGGTACCTTAAAAGGGACCCTCTAGTTCAATCAGAGCCTGACTTAAGCCTGGGCTATAGTCGGGATCTGGGGAACTAACTCAGGGGTGCGAACCCACGGTCTTCCTCTTCGAGATCACATCAAATCCTATCCTCTTCCTGTCATGTTGATAAAGGTTGCAGCGAGGTGAGACTTTATGGCCTTCCTTTTCCTCCTAGTCCAGGCTCTTCGGAGGTCTAAGCTAACAACTGATCGAATATGAATAGTTGATTTGGAGGAGATGTTGAGGGGATTTTCCTTAGACAACACTTAACGGAATGAAATGTCATAAGTTGGCACCTCGCTCGTCTGCACTGAGACAGTAAGATGTGAGCTTACTCTTCGGGGCGGGACTTTTGCTTGTTGCTCTGAATTTCTCGCAAGTCTGTGTTAACCAGACCGAGTTTATCCAACACGGAGACTCGAAAAGGCTGGATATTAGCCCTAATGGGATGAAGAGTGTTAGGCTTAGCCCTGGACTTAGCCTTAAAGGTTGGTTTTCTGGCTGAATTATAGTTTCGCCGCGAGGTGAAGCTATTTGAGCACTTAGTGCTTTTGCACTACTATGCAGTACCTTTCCTTCAAGCAAAGTAGCTTCGTTATTAGCACCAGAGGGTGCTTCAGCTCTAGCTTCGCAGGTAAGAGCTTTCTCAGCAGAAAGCGAAGCTACTGCAGCTTCGCTGATAACACTCTCAGATGCTTTGTCTTTAGCTTTGCGGGAGAAGCGAGGCTGAGCTCTATGAAGAGCTGAAGTAGTCTTGCAGCTAGAGACTTTGCAAGCTTCACCAGGAGCTGAAATGAGGCTGCAAAGGATTTTTAAATCCAGAAAACCCTAGAGGCTGATTTAGCTTTGCGCACAGCAAGTGAGTGCTAGTGCGAAGCTAATTCAGTCTCTGTTAAGATTGAAATAGGGCAGCAGACGACCTTCTTCATCCTATCAGGGACTTGCTTTCAAACCATGGCCAGAGGAGACCTGCCGCGGATATCTTCCTATGCTTGCGCACATTGATAGGGCTTGAGATTCCCTCAAAGAGAAGTTGTTCGAACTTCTCTTGGTCAAACTGGATGACCAAAGTTTTAGAAGTAGACCCTAGGGTCTCATCATCGCATTGTGACACAGTCTTCTCGTTGGCGGAGAAGAAAGTCCCATCAGAGTCACCATCTTATTTTCCATTGATTTTGATTGTGGGAAAACTTACAAAAGTTGTAGAAAATTACAAGTAAAAAGAAGAAAATTACAAGTATTTTCTACTGAATTTTTGAAAAAGTGTGCCGATGGAAGTCTGGTCTTTGTGTGACCACTTTGATGCGAATGATTGAGTCTTCGGGTCTTCTACCTATGCATTGCCTTCTCGCTTGGTTACAAAAATTCTTTAAGAGAGGAAGATCTTGAAGTAATATATAGTAAAGAACTAATCATACCTCGATATAGTTTCTGATCAACATTCTTACCATTTTCATCTTTGTCTAGGAATGGAGTAGTACTCATGGGAGTATTCTTATGACCAGAATTTTCCATATCAAATCTTTTCAGTAGTTTCTTTGCATACTTGCACTGGGAAATGAAGATTCCATCATTCATTTGTTTTATTTGCAGACCGAGAAAGTAAGTAAGTTCGCCCACGTGGCTCATCTCAAATTCACTCTGCATAGTCTTAGAAAATTCTTGACAAAGATTATCGTTAGTAGATCCAAATAAAATATCATCAACATATTTGAATAATTAAGATATCTTTATTAACATGTTTAATAAAGAGAGTTATATCTGCTCTTCCCATCTTAAAATCAGAATTTAAAAGAAAACTTTTTAATCTATCATACCAAGCACGGGGTGCTTGTTTTAAACCATATAAAGCTTTCTTAAGTTTAAAAATATGGTTTGGAAATTTTTCATGTTCAAAACCTAGAGGTTTTTCAACATAAACAGTTTCCTTAATAAAACCATTTAAAAAGGCACTTTTAACATCCATTTGATAAAGTTTGAAATTCATAAAGTAAAAAAAGCAAGTAAAATATGAATTGATTCAAGCCTAGCTACTGGTGCATAAGTTTCATCAAAATCAATACCTTCTTCTTGATTGTATCCTTGTGCTACTAACCTTTCTTTGTTCTTAATAACTTGACCTGATTCATCAAATTTGTTCTTAAAGACCCATCTGGTACCGATGACTGGATGATCAGTAGGATGTTGTACAAGATCCCAAACATCATTTCTGATAAATTGATTCAACTCTTCTTGCATTGCAATTGTCCACAAATCATCTTCACATGCTTCTTTGATATTCTTCGGTTCAATGAGTGATATGAAAGCAATTTGTGTCATGTAGTTCAACTTGGATCTCGTCTGAACGCCTTGATTTATATCTCCAATAACCAAATCATGTGGATGATTCCTTACTTCAACATATGCTTTAGGTAACTCGGTAGGAGTCTCATCAATATTAGAAATGTTAGTATCATCAGAAGATATACAGTATTATCAATAGAAGTATCTATGATATTATCATCATCATGTGAAGAAGTATTAGAAATAGGTTTAGTCAAAGATTCATCAAATTTAACATGTAATGATTCTTCAATAGTAAATGTTCTTATTAAATATTCTATATGCTTTACTTTGAGTAGAATATCCAACAAAAATACCTTCATTGGATCTAGCATCAAATTTATATAAAGCATCTCTTGTATTTAAGATAAAACATTTACATGCAAAAATCTTGAAATAAGAAACTTTTAAAATTCTGTTATAAAACAATTCATAAGATGTTTTGTTTAAAATAGGTCGAATAAGCACACGATTTAAAACATAACATGCAGTAGCAACAGCTTCAGGCCAAAAATATTTTGGTAATTGACTGTCCATAAGCATAGTTCAAGCACATTCTTGCAAGGTCCTATTCTTTCTCTCCACAACACCATTTTGAGGAGATGCTCTAGGAAATGCAAAGTTATGTGTAATACCATACTTATCACAGAAATTTGTAAGAAGACTCATTTTCAAATTCTCCTCCATGATTACTTCGAATAGTGACTATGTTTAGAGACTTTTGATTTTGAATTCTTTTACAAAAACTTGAAAACTCATCAAAAGTATCAGTTTTATTTTTTAGAAAAATTACCCACGAAAAACGTGAATAATCATCAACAATAACAAAAACATACCTAGTTTTGTTTAAAGAAGCAACACGAGTAGGACCAAATAAATCCAAATGTAACAGTTCTAAAGGTCTATTGGTAGAAACTGAATCTTTAGATTTAAAAGATGATTTAACTTGTTTCCCTAATTGACAAGAATCACAAAAATAATCCTTTTTAAAAGCTATTTTTGGAAGACCTTTAACTAAATCAAATTTAGAAATCTTAGAAATTGTTTTCATATTCAAATGACCAAATCTTTTATTCCATAAAAAATAATCATTATTAGAAGCAAGTAAACATAAGTTATCATTTGATGATATACAGGTTATTGATAACTCATAAATATTATTATTACGAAAACCTTTAAACAAAATATCTTTCATGTCAGTATCGTATATAAGACATGCATCCTTTCCAAAAATAATTTTATAACCCTTATCACATAACTGACTAATACTTAATAGATTGTGTTTTAAACCTCTTACAAAAAGAAAATTTTCAATAACGGGTTTTGAAATGTTACCAACCATGCCGGTACCAATAGCCTTTCCTTTGTTAATGTCTCCAAATATTACTGTACCTCCCTTTTTGATTTGAACAGAAGACAGTAGTTGAATGTGTCCGGTCATGTGTTTGGAACACCCACTATCAAGTATCCACTTTTTTTTATAAGGTACCTACAAGATAAAATAATTTGTATGGTACCCATCATGATAGGGTCCAAAAAGATTAGCCTTTAGGAACCCAAAACCAGTTGGAATTTGGTTTTCATTTGTTAGTATAAACATAATTACAAGAATTACACACATCATGTATGTAAGATGCAATATAAGCATTTTTATCAGCATTATTTAGATTCTTAGGAATCCATATATATTTGCATTTAATTCTTTTTGAAATAGTATTTCTTTTCACAAAAGAATTATGTGGATTATTATTATAAAGATGTGTAGATTTTAAAAAAATAGTTTTTGAAAATCCAAGACCAACATGTGTAGGTTTGTAAATCTTATCTTTTGAAAAACCAAGACCAAAATGATTATTTGACATCTGTTGATAAGATAATAAATCATTTAAATTCTCTTTTCCTTTATTAAATTTTGTCACATTTTTCAAAATTTCTTCATACTTAATTTTGAAACAGGTCATTTCTTTATCTAAAATTGTAATTCTAGAATTTAAAGAAATAGCTTCCTTTTTAAGCATAGAATTCTCTTTTAAGAAAATTTCATTATCCCTTTTTAAAGATGAAATAACTTTTTCAAAATCATCTTTTTGAGAATTTAAAGAAGATGTTTGAGGAAAAAAAATTGCATTTTCACTGTTGAGTCTTTCATTTTCCTTTGTTAAAACTTTATTTTTAATCTTTTCATTTTTGAAATTATTAAAAAGTTCATTAAATGCTTCTAATAATTCATTATAATCTTGTACCTTATCTTCTTGAGACATGAAGCAGATATTGGCGGTTTCAGTGGCTTCTTCTTCGTCAGAGGAAGATGAGTCGCTATCATCCCAAGTTGCTTGGAAGGCTTTCTTCTTCTTGTTGAGCTTATTGAAATTCTTGAAGTGTCCTTTTGATTTCATCAGTGGGCAATCCTTCTTTATGTGACCTGGTTTGTTAC
This sequence comes from Agave tequilana, assembly GCA_038442645.1. Classification (NCBI taxonomy): domain Eukaryota; kingdom Viridiplantae; phylum Streptophyta; class Magnoliopsida; order Asparagales; family Asparagaceae; genus Agave; species Agave tequilana. The sequence goes on along the minus strand of JAVJIF010033030.1, from coordinate 115,605 downwards.
ACTTAAAACAAATAGGATTATCATTAGTATCTTTATTCTTTTTAAACTTACCTTGTTTTAAGAACCTTTTGAATTTTCTTGAAAGCATCGCCATCTCCTCTTCATCGTCATCTGAATTGTCCATATCTGAGGATGTATGGAAGACAAGTACTTTTTTCTTAGATTGAAGTTGTTGTTCGTCCTTCTTTCTATCTTTGAGTTGCTCTTCATATGTCATTAAATTACCAATAAGGTTTTCTAATGACATTGTTGAGAGATCATTCGCTTCTTCTATTGCAGTAGTCTTCTTCTCCCAATCTGGTGTGAGTGCACGAAGGATCTTGCAAACTTTTTCGACTTGGGTGTATTCCTTTCCAAGGGATACTAATGAATTTGTTATGTCGGTGAACCTTGTAAACATCTCTGAGATGGTTTCATTCTCCTTCATTTAAAAAGTTCAAACTTATGGAAAAGAATAGAAATTTTAGATTTTTTAACCTTATTTGTGCCTTCATGTGTTACCTGTAGAGTGTGCCATATTTGATTTGCAGAAGTGGCTGTTGACACACGGTTGAATTCTTCTTTGGTTAAGGCACAGAATAAAGCATTCATCGCTTTGGCATCAAGGTTCGCATTCTTCTTTTGATCATCACTCCAAGCAGTGTAGTTGGTTGTTGGCTTGGTGTATGGTGCTTCTACTATGTTCCATAGTTTGTAGTTGAGCGATTGTAAGTAGATCTTCATTCTACACTTCCAATAATTGTAGTTGGATCCATCGAATAGCGGTGGACGTTGTGTAGAATGTCCTTCTTTTAATTGTGATGAAGGGAACTTCGTTGCCATTCTTGCTCTGATACCAAGTGTAGGATCTATATTCAAGCAACACAAACACTAGAGGGGGGTGAATAGTGTTTATAAAATTTTAAATAAAATACTTGCAGGAAATAAAAATTCACAAAATAAAACTCAAAAAAATGCAAACGCAAAGATAAGAGATTTATCCTAGTTCGGTCCTTGTGACTTACGTCCAGTCCCCAAGCAATCCGCTTGAGATTTTTCTTTCCTTATTTGGATTTACCCAAAACCAATACCTTGTACACCACTTGACAAAACACCCTTTGCCAAATGTGTACAACTCCTCTTACACCAAGAAGACAAACACCTTGTACAACTTCTTTTCTACACCAAGAAGACGCCCTTGTACAATGCTCCTCTTTGAATTATTACAATTGATCCTCTAGGCCTTGAATCTGTATGTGATTGTGGACAAGGTCTCTTATAGGTGGATTTTTAGAAATCTTCATAATAGAGTAGGAATTGGTGAAGAAACAGAAAGTGGAAGCAAGTTTTCAGAAAAACAGAATTTTGAACAGAATTTTTGGGCAGAAAACTTGAGTTTTGAATTAGTGAATTGATCCTAGCACAATATCCCTATTTATAGCTGAAATCTATTGTCAGTTAGGGAAGTTATCAATTCAAATTTGAAATTTAAAACATTGGATAAAACACCAGAAATCACTAACTGTACAACAGTCAGAAACTGCTATTAGTCGACTAGGATATGGAGGTTAGTCGACTAGAAGAACAAAATTTTCCAAAGTTAGTCGACTAATTTAGGAGGCAAGTCAGCTATACTTAAACTGATATGGATAACAAGTTTCTGGAAACTGTTTTTAGTCGACTATAAGAACAAGGTTAGTCGACTATGTCAGTGGCTAGTTGACTATACTTTAGCGGAAGTTGACTAATTCTTATGACAGACAATAAACAGACAGTTGGGATATTTTTGTGGAAGAACTTAGTCGACTGGGAAAATTGTCAAGTCGACTAGGGGATAGGTTAGTCGACTATAGGTTGGGTCAAGTCGACTATATAAGTATTGTGTGTGTATTCAAGGCTTTTAACAATAATTCTAAAAATACATATAAATACTCAAAGTCTTCATCTGAGGTTGAGCAATCAAAACTCTGTATAAATGCTTGAGATAGGCTCTAAATGCATCTGTATGTGATTGTGGACAAGGTCTCTTATAGGTGGATTTTTAGAAATCTTCATAATAGAGTAGGAATTGGTGAAGAAACAGAAAGTGGAAGCAAGTTTTCAGAAAAACAGAATTTTGAACAGAATTTTTGGGCAGAAAACTTGAGTTTTGAATTATTGAATTGATCCTAGCACAACATCCCTATTTATAGCTGAATCTATTGTCAGTTAGGGAAGTTATCAATTCAAATTTGAAATTTAAAACATTGGATAAAACACCAGAAATCACTAACTGTACAACAGTCAGAAACTGCTATTAGTCGACTAGGATATGGAGGTTAGTCGACTAGAAGAACAAATTTTCCAAAGTTAGTCGACTAATTTAGGAGGCAAGTCAGCTATACTTAAACTGATATGGATAACAAGTTTCTGGAAACTGTTTTTAGTCGACTATAAGAACAATGTTAGTCGACTATGTCAGTGGCTAGTTGGCTATACTTTAGCGGAAGTTGACTAATTCTTATGACAAACAATAAACAGACAGTTGGGATATTTTTGTGGAAGAACTTAGTCGACTGGGAAAATTGTCAAGTCGACTAGGGGATAGGTTAGTCGACTATAGGTTGGGTCAAGTCGACTATATAAGTATTGTGTGTGTATTCAAGGCTTTTAACAATAATTCTAAAAATACATATAAATACTCAAAGTCTTCATCTGAGGTTGAGCAATCAAAACTCTGTATAAATGCTTGAGATAGGCTCTAAATGCATCTGTATAACTTTGTTATTCATCATCAAAATCTTTAAATCTTGTAGGCTTCAACAATATTATCACATTAATCTTGTGTTGAGATTTAAAAGGTCAAAAATTACCATAAGAGCTCGCAGCGGAGCTAGCTCATAGCAGAGGTAAGAAAAAAACTTCATGTGAAGCTAAGCCCACAGCGGAGCTATTAAGCTTTGCGTGAAGCTGACAGTGAGCTCTTAAACAAAGCCTCCAGCAAATCTTAGAAATGAGCCCTATGCGGAGCTAGAAGATAGCTCTCAATTGAGCTAGTAAGAGCTTCGTGCGAAGCTAGAAAACAAGCTCACAATGGAGCTATGGATTTTGCTGCGAAGTTAAAATAGAGCTAGCAGCAAAGCTAAGTGTTAGTTTCTTTGGCTTTTCTTCAGAGACCATACTTGGCTCACTTTCTGCTGAGCAGTACGATTTTGTCACATTTTTCATGCCCATATTCATCTATTATTTGTCTATAAATAATGTTACTCAGGTATTTTTAATGGTGTTTTGCAGAGTAAGCTATCAGATGAAGTCTGGACCATAAAAGTATACTTTGGAGACTGTATAGCGTACAACAGGAGATTGAAGGCGAGATAGGATACTTGGCACAGCCGGTATTACTCTACCACACTCAAAACTGACATCAAATAAATCTACAGTCTATTCGGAGAAATTTGAAGCCAATTGGGGCGAAAACGTAATTTTATAGAATCCAGGGGCTTAAATGTAATGTTACATGAAATAGCTTTTCTGAGTAATTAAAAAATTGTTGTGAACGTTTGTGCAAAATAGCCAAACGCTAAGTCTATAAATATCCATGTGAGGCTAGGGTTTGGGAGGAGGCTGATTTTTTCTTCTGTAATCTAAGTTTTCAGAATTTAATTTAGACAACCAGATACTTTTTCTGAAATATTTTTCCTCGTTTCTGTCTCGTCCCACACGCTGAAGTATTGGCATCAACCTTTCCTTCTGTGTTCCAGGACATCCCTGCTTAGGGAAGAGCCTTCAAGGCACTCTCCCCAAGGCGCCTCTTAGGCGCTGACAAAAGGAGGAAAAAAACAAAAAAAAGGGGAGGAAGGGCGCCTTTTTTTTTCCAGGCGCCCTAAATAAGGGCACCTGTAGCGCCTTTTTTTTCAAGCGCCTTCAAATCAAGGTGCCTGCAGTGCCTTCAAAAGAAGGCGCTGCATTAAAGGAAGGGGGGCCACTATGCTATAAGCACCCCCATATCAAACCGCAACCACCGCCACCTATAGGCGCTTTTGTACAGCGCCCTGTTGCCACAGAGCGCAGATTTCAAGGCGCGAGTGCACGTGTCTCCCTGATCAGTCGGAGCGATCTTTCAGATCTGTCAACACGCTTAATTCAGGTTAGTATTTTAAATATTTATTTCAGTCCTAGTTTTATTTGTTTAGGGAATTATTTAGATCATTGATTAAATTAATAATTTAATTTTTAATTTATTAATAATTCATTTGTTAAACTGCATAATGATTAAATTTAATTGTAACTAAACAAATTTTATGTGCCTAGAGTGATGAGCCTAGGCTACTAGATTGTGGTGGACTTTTAAATCTCTCAGATAAAATATAAAAAACACATTAATTGAATTTTAATCAATGGGATTTATTGCTAGATATTTGAAAATTTGACAAGATATATTTAAATAATCGATATTGTATGCTTAGTGTTTTTCTTATTTGTTGCTTTAATTTTATTTTAGTACTTTGATAGAATATGCGATTAAATTTAATATCTTGTGCTTAGGACCATAGTCTAAGATTTTTACCATTTGAAACAAGAATTTATTATTGTGTATATCATTTAGTTGAGAGATAAATATCACCACATGAACAGTAGTCTAGGGGATTCAACCCTAGGTGCATGATCCTTCTCTTTGACAATTTGACAACTAAGTTAACACCAACTTCTCAATCTTTCCAACCCAATCTGCCTAAATTGTGTTAGGATAATTAAGAAACACCTTCCCGGTAGACCGACCCTCAAGTGCTACAACAACCTACCGTACACTTGCGGTATTTTAAACAAGGAGATAGAATCTCCTCATCAAGTTTTTGGTGCCATTACTGGGAACGGTGTTGTCTTAGTCTTAGCACTCTTACCAAAATATCATAAAAATAAAAATAAACAAAAATAAAAAAAATGTCAGTTTGGGTGTACGATTCAACATGACGTCTAGTCAGCATAGAATTGAACGAGACTAAGATGACTGACCCTGATCCACCTATGGTCCACATGAACCAATGTTACCTGCCTCGATCATCACACCCATCATGCATCAGATTGCAAGAAGCCACCGAGAAAAACTACGAGCTGAAGCCACAATACATAACGATGCTTCCCAAATTCTCCGGGATGGAATCTGAATATGCCTATAAGTTCATCAACGAGTTTGAGGAGGTTTGCACAATGATGAGAATTAGGCAGCTGAGTGACGATGGAGTCAAATTAAGGTTCATCCCTGTATCACTCAGGGACAATGCTAAAAAGTGGCTATACAGCCTCACAACAAACTCAGTCACCACATGGGCAGAGTTTGTTGCAGTCTTTCCGAAAAAGTTTTTCCCAACGCACAAGACAACAAGAATTCAGTCTAAAATTAATCAATTCAGATAACAGGATAAAGAACCATTTTGGAGATACCTAGAAAGGTTTAAGGACCTTCTAGCTCAATGTCCCCACCATGCAATAGAAAAGTGGCGTCTCTGTCAAATGATTTATGAGGGTGTCGATTACAGTTCAAAGACTCTTCTTGAATCTATGAGCCATGGTGACTTCATGAGGATGACAGATGATGCTGCATGGAAATTCCTTGAAGAAATGGTAGAGAAAATCATGCAGTGAGAAGGGTTCAATGAGAAGCCACCAACCGCAAACTCAACCACCACATCAAGGAGTGGCATACATTTGATTGAAAACTCCATTGCAATCAAAGCAAAGATGGCAGCACTGATGAGGAGGATTGAAGTGTTGGAAAGTAAGGGGACTCCTCAGCAGTTCGATAAAGTAAATCAGACCTTTGTACCAAGTTGTTTTAACTGTCAATCTCCAACTCATGCCATGAAAGATTGCCCGTTTTTCCAAACCCACTGATGAACAGTCAAGGACAACCGTTAAACGCCACCTATTAGTGACAAAGGAATAATCCATAAGCACCAACATACAATCCAGGGTGGAAGAATCACCCTAACTTTTCGTGGAATCAAGGAGGAGGATATCAAGGAGGGGCGACACGTGCAACCCAACCAAGCCGTTCACAGTATGCTTGGCCAAACGCATTCCCTTATCAACAACAACAACCGGCCTTTGTGACGACACAATCCACTCCAACATATGAAAATCCATCGATGCCACCACACGAATTTGGGAGCGAACAAAAGTTGAACACCATGGAGAAGAACTTAAATTCATTTATGCAATTGACAAATTAGCTGTTGCAGTCCAATCAAAAAACCATATAACAACTCACGTTGCAAATGAGTAAGATATCTTCTTAAATGAGTGAAAGAGAAAGAGGGACTTTCCCCAACCAACCTAAGATTAATCCCAGGGATACAAGAGCTAACAATAACACTTCAAATTCAACTCAACTGAATGTGGTCCACGTATTATGGTCGGGAAAAGAGGTGGGCAATAAGGTGAAAGTCCACAGTCCTACAAAATCAGCTGACCCGGTAACAGACCCATCATTCTCAGGCTCTAGCAAAGCAAATGACGAGGAAGCTAAGGAAGTTATTGAGCCTACATATGATCCACCGGCCCTTTCAAAATAGGCTCCATCCAAGAAGAACACAACGCAGATGGAGAAGATTCTAGAAATTTTCAAGCAAGTAAAAGTGAATATTCCTCTCCTTGAAGCTGTTTGAACAGGTTCCATCATATGCAAAGTTCTTGAAGAACCTGTGCACAAAGAAACGAGCTTATCAGACTCCTGAGAAGGCCTTCCTTGCTACGAATATCAGCGAGATCATAAAGAGCACAGTGCCAGTGAAATACAAGGACCCTGGATGTCCGACTCTATCTTGCACTATTGGAACCATAGTGATTGACAAGGCCTTACTAGATTTGGGGGCGAGTGTTAACTTGCTTCCATATTCAGTTTATAAGCAGTTAGGAGTGGGTGAGTTAAAACCCACAAGGATTACCTCACAATTGGCTGATAGATCGGTGAAAATTCCAAAGGGTGAGGTAGAAGACATGCTGATCAAGGTTGGAGAATTCATATTCCCAGTCAATTTTGTTGTCCTTGAAGTTGCACCGGTGGAGAACCCAAGAGGGAAAATTCTTGTGATTCTTGGCCGACCTTTCTTAGCAACATCAAATATTTTGATCAATTATCGCAGTGGGTTGATGAAACTCACCTTTAGGAACATGACTATCGATCTCAATATTTTCAATCTTGGAAAGCAGCCAAGCGATCACTCTGACCAACCTTTTGATGTCAACATGATCCAACGGATATCAAGCGAACATTTTGAAGATGAAGGGTCAGACATCGAGTATCTTGACCAAGGGTCATAGCCTGACGAAGTGGAGCTAGGGTTTGATAAGGTGTTTGAACGAGCTGATCAGGTGTTTACAACGCACTGTGAGCCTCACTCGATAAGGGAATTCGAGCACCACTTCGACCATCTATTGGGGAGCCACCTAACTTAGAGCTAAAACCACTCCCTGAAATATTAAAGTATGCCTATTTAGGTGAGGATGAAAAGCTCCAGGTCGCGATAGCTTCCAATCTTAGTAAGAACCAAGAGGAATCCCTCCTGTCTTTATTGAAGAAGAACAAGGAAGCTATATGCTGGACAATGACAGATGTAAGAGGGACAAATCCAACAATCGCCCAGTTTCGGATCCACCTAATTGAAATTGCCAAACCACGAAGAGAGCCCAAAAGCAGAATGAATCTTGTAATGATGGAGGCAGTAAGAACAAAAATTTTGAAATACCTCGACAATGGAATGATTTATCCAATCTCTGACAGTTCATGGGTGAGTCTAGTGCAAGTGGTGCCAAAAAAGTCAGGAATCACTGTGGTCAGGAACGATGAGATGAGCTTGTACCACATACAGGATGGCGAGTGTGTATTGATTACAGGAAGCTCAATGCAGAAATTGGAAAGGACCATTTCCCTCTGCCATTCATTGACCAGATGTAGGAATGCATAGTCGGGCATTAGTATTATTGTTTTCTTGATGGATACTCCAGCTATAATCAAATTCTGATAGCCCCTGAAGATTAGGAGAAAATCACATTCACATGTCCGTTTGGAACATTTGCATACGACGCTGATTAGTCTCTAAAACTACATATTTCATACGATATCTTCATATTTATTTAGTATTAAATTCTGCTAATAATACCTCTCTTGTGTGTTTCTAGGTCCATGGTATGAAATGAAGAAGAAGACCGTAAATCACCATTTAATGGGTGATTAAAGGCCTATAATATAGCAATTGACTTTGGAGAGCAGTTTCGTCAAAATCAGGGGCCCAAAACTAGAAACCGGAATATGCAGCCGACAGGGGGACAAACGAGCGGCGCGCAGCAAGCGGCGCAGCGCGCGTTGCCCAAGTACAACTGCGAAAACATGGCCTGGCCGCATTTCTGCGTCTCTGGTGTGGAGCCGCGTGCCAAGATTTGACGCGCGCTCCGTACTGACCCCTTGGTGCCCCAGTTTGCCTATAAATACATGGGGCTTTCCAGAGCTCAAGAGGAGGAGTTTTTAATTATTTTTAGGTTAGTTTTTAGTTTTTTTTTCATGTTATAGTTTAGGATAGTTTAGTATAGTTCTTCTTCTTCTTCCTTTTTGTATTTTTATTTCTTTTGGATCTTATAATAGGAGAGAGAGTGATACATGGGTGGAAAGTAAGAGTGCTTGTAATAGAAGGTGATAAGCTATGAAAGGTTCTCTCTTTACCTCTCTTTGTTTTCTTCTCTAACTCTTTTTACATGTTTAGCTAATTTTCTCTCATGGCAACTAGCTAATAACCACTAACTTGCTAACTTCTTACCTGATAATCCACATGAATCTAATAGCCTCTACTTGGCCTTACTCTTGCAAGAGACATTGATGGCTCATTGATCGAGACGGAATGATCACTTGAAAATGTGTAGTTATGAAATCAATGAAAATGCATATGTGCTAATGTTCCCTCGATAGTTCCGTTATAGCATTGGCTCAACGGGTCGAATCCACAGGGACGGGAGGCGATAGAAGCATTAACAGTCTTTTTTCACGTCGGTTGTTAACAGTTCTTCTTTGTTAAAGAATGAAAAAGAAAATAAAAGAAAAGAAATCCAAAAGTGATGGAGGAGGAGAGTGATAAAAATGGCGATATGAAAACAAAGAAAAAGTGATGTGAAGAAAATGAAACAAAGACGAACTAAGAAAGCGGTGAAGACATCGATAGGAAAATAATAAAAAAAGTTTTGAAAATGATTCTTAAAACAAAGTAAAAAGAAAGGAATGCAATGAAAGAAGTCTCATGGTTTCTAACTACTAATTACACCACTAACATGCTATCTCTTAGTGATAGTTGCCTCACATGGATCCTTAGCCATCACTAATCCTTAGCTTCAAGAGATGATACAAAGCATGACAAATAAGATGGATCTTCACATTCAAACTTGCATCAAGAGCAAGCTAATACAATCATTAGATCATCTAACCATTAGAAGCAAGCATGAAATAAGAGAGTTAGCTTGGTTAGCAAATTAGCAAGTTAGATGTTAGAACCCATCATCATGAGCCATCAATGGCTCTTGCAAGAGCAAGGCTTTGTAGAGGCTACTAGATCATGTGGATTATGAAGTAAGTGGTTAGCTAGTTAGTGGTTAGTAGTTAGTCACCATGAGAAAAAAATCTAGTTAAGCATCATGTAGAAGATGAACAGAAGATTACATTGGAGAAGAAAGGAGGCACCTTTACATAGATTGTCACCATCTATTACATCAATCCCTCTCTATCTCTCTCTGAATCTCTCAGCCCTACTAGAAGATCGAAAAACAAAATAAAAATACAGAAGAAAGAAGAAGAAGAATACCTACACTACCTTATACTAAAACATAGAAACCCTAGCCTAAAATCAAAAACTGCTTCATTTCGGCCAACTCCTGCCCTTTTATAGGCAAAGGTAGGTTCCAAAAGACGAGACGGGGCCACGCGTCAAAGATCGATGCGTGACCCCACCAAATTGCCGCGGAAATGCGGCATTTGCCACATTTTCGTGGCAAAACCAAGGAGTTAAATCCCTGGTTTTGGCGAGAAACATCTCTGGGCTTCGAGGACCTTCTTCGTATATTCGGTTTTGGTATTTTCGCCCGAATATTCGTCTGACGTGTGCAAAGTCTAGATTCAATGCATCTTCTAGAAGTTCCCTTACTTGACCTCCAAGAATTACGGATTTAATTACTCGAAAATGGGGTTAATTAAGGTCTTATTACTTCTTTGCCCTTAATCTTTTGATTTATCTGCAAGAGAGACCAAAACACGGTTTAGACCGACAATTTATTCATAAATCGGTAGGGAATGGGATATAATAATGTATAATTGTAGACTAATCACACCCCCACACTAATCTTTTGCTCGTCCCGAGCAAAACAAGAAAAGAAAAACTATACTACAAATGTTATTACACCACTTTCGCAGGTGACGCGATTGCACTGAGCGTGTGCAACAAGCCGTTAAACCTCTAGGTTACCCCTAGAGGAGGAGTGTTGTCTCCTGAGAGTTTTCAGCAGATTGCACCCATAAAATCTATAAAGAAAGAAGACAAATGTTAGTATTTTGAAAACACATTTTGAAATAGAGACAAGTTTTTGAAATATTTTTGTAAAAATATAAGCGATCTAAGGTCATAAGTCCACCAAAAATCATTCTTCCTTAAACTTAGTCTATGTGCAAGATCTTGTCTTCAATTAAGATAAGAATTCAAAATTGGATTGAATATTTTATCCTTCATAAAACCTAGATAATATGCACTTTGTGATAGTGAAGATTTCTGGGATTTCAACTCTAACCATCAAGCCATTTATTTTTATATTTTTCTTTTTCTTCTTTTTTCTTCCCTTAGTTTTCTTAGGCTTTCTAATTTACCAGGCTAATGAGCCTTTAACCGATAACTCCCAGACCAGACGGTTTTAGGGCACCAGATGAGAAAATATCCCTCGGGTTTAAGGACTCGAGGAAATAAGGCCACAAAACTAAGGGGGATTATTTGTTTCTTTGGACTACCGTTAGGCGTGAATAATCATGCTTCTTGAGGCATAATTATCCAGCTTAATAAGTGATTTTTTTCTTCATATATATATATATATATATATATATATATATATATATTTCTTTTTATTTATTTTTGCTTTATGGCATTTTAGGTCTTTGTATCCATCCCAAAAATTGTGTAAGTGTGAAGTGCATACTATCTAAGGCAAAAAATTCAAGATAAAACAATCTCCCCAATTTATCTTACTTAGCCTATAATTTAAAACAAGATCCATTATTTCGACTAGGTTTAAGATATCATAATTAAGGCTTTCTTAACATCTAAGATCATCTTAATTTTCTTGAAAATAGATCAAAACTTGTCTCTTGTTTCAAAAATTTTTAAAGAAAGAGAAAAATCCTATACAAAAGGGAAGATTTCTAAAAGTAAAAAAGAAGTGTAAAAGAAAGAAAATCTAAAAGCTCTACGTTAGTAAACCCTCCCCCACACTTATCTCATGCATTGTCCTCAATGCATCGTGATGTATGTATGCATGAAACAAATAGAGAGGGAAGGAAAAATCACCTCAAGGTGGTGGTTCTGATGGTGGTCTGATTGGTCCACGAAATGCGGCCTAATCCAATGTGCGTGGAATCCGGAGGAACCCACCAGAGACCTCTAAAATACAACCCACTAGAATGATGTATATATGTATGATTTTTATTAAGAATTTAACCCTATCTTATTTTCAAATTTTTAAAATAATTTCAGAGTCAAATTTATCAAGACCCTTGTCCCAAAATAGAATGATTGATTTGGACTCAGAAAGTACAGGAACTAATACCGACTCAGGAAAAGACTTAAGTCAAGTAAAGGTTCAAGAGTCGAGATTGATTCAGGAAGTGGGTCCAAATCAAGAAGTTGAAACTCAAGTCCGCATTCATTTTCCCATGATGGAATGTGACTTTCAAGGATTGGTGATTCAAGTTCAAGAATGATAGGTATGGGAATCATAACTGACTCTAAAATGTTGCTCAAATTGGGTAACAAAATAGGAGTCAATATTTATTTAGAAATTTAAACTGGATCACAAATTTGAGAATCGAAGTCACATTCCTCATTGTGTTCAATTCTATAAAAATGAGAACTTGCTAATTTATCAATGAGACTTTCAAAAGTATGAAATTGGTCAAGTTTAATATGTGATCATAAAAGATTGGTGATTTAATTTCACGGCACTGGATCCAATACTGACTTGGTAAAAGGCCTGAATTCAGGTAAAAATACCTCAGTCAATATTGAATCAGGAAGTGAAATTGAATTACCAAGTTGAAGTTCAGGATCATATTCATGCTCAAGTTCAATCTCAGGAAAAGGATAACTTGCCAAAATGTCAATGGGATTTTCAACATTTGGAGTATGGTCAAGTTCATATGGGTGTGCTGAAATTGACACTTGGTGTCCAAAATGACAAGAGTCCTGGGTCAGATCAATAGAGTTAGGGATAGCTGAATTGGTCACAGATTGATAAGATAGAGTTTCCTCTTTCCTATAAATGCTAACCAATTGACTCAGTTGTGTTTTCAACCTACTGATAGACTCGGCAGAAGATTTTTGAAATTATAGTGTTGACTCTTGCAAGACTTTTATACTCTTTTCTAGATGTGATGTATCTTCAAGTGGTTGTTGTAGAAAAGGAGTGTAGGAATCTTGGTTTCCAAAACAATAAGAGTCATGGGAAAAATTGATAGAGTTAGAGATATTTGAATTGGTCAAAGGTGGAGAAGAGAGTGTTTCTTCATTCTTATAAATGTTCACCAATTTACCTAATTGTGTTTCCAACCTATCAATAGACTGAGAAGAAGATTTTTGAAATTGTAACGCAGACTCCTGCAAGATTTCTATACTCTTTTCTAGACTTGATTTTTCTGTAAGTGGATGTTCCAGAGAGGGAGTATAAGAATCTTGTTTTTGGAAAGATAGTGAAGATTGTGAGTCCAACATGTTTTGAGATTATAGCTCGGACTCACGCAAGAGTTCCTTACGCGTTTTTGGGGCAGATGTTTGTTCATTATGAGGAGGTGGAACTGAGTAAGACTCTTGAAAATATTGTAGAATTGGAAAGGCCAACATTTTTTGAAGTTGTCGCTCGGCCTCTTGTAGATTGGTTTCTAGACTCTTTTCTAACTCAAATTTTTTTTTAAGTGGTAGTTCTAGGAAAGGAGTATAGGAAGCAAAATTGAGGAATGAAGATTGTGGACATTGTGAAAATTGTGAACAAGGTGGTGGAAAATTTGACTCGGAGGAGGTGAATCCCTATTGACTCTGTGAAGAGTTAAAATTATTTTGAAAATTATGGCTAAAAGATTGGGGGTATGGGTTGTAATGATTCGGATAAGGCCAACCTGGTGTATCTGGTTGGTTTATACTGTGAAAAACTGGGTTGGAATTATTCGAAACGAATGGAGTCGGTGTGAAATATGGATTCATATTAGGATTGAAAGAATTCTTATTGTTGAATTCCATTTCACAAACAATCACAAAAAAGAAAAATCAAACAACAAACAAAAAGAAAGAAAATATCAAAACCAAGCCTATATTAAGGTTGACCTAGACCTAGACGACTCCTAACTGGTCGATTACTCGGGGGAGGTTGTTGCTTGAATCCGACCACAAGCTAATCGGCTAGGTAGGGGAAAAATACTGTGGGAGGTATCCGTGCGTAAGCAAAGGGCCTTAATTACGCCAAACCACGGTATCTTTGAGGCGTAACCTCTTAATCCCCAACCTTAGACACCGATTTCAAAAGAGTAAGATTCAAAACAAGTTCCAACCTAGGTCAATCTCTTAATAAGTCTGAGATGTTCCTAGGGGCCAACGTCTATAAATTTTTATTAGGGTTGGGTTGTGTGAGTGGGGAGGTGATTTTTGGGCTAAGGAAGGGTGATGAAATCCCTACCTTATCTTGTATGTGTTTTGCCCTTAATTTCAATTCGTGCAAGTGTGCAATATAGATAAGAGTATAACACAAAGCGATAAATTACCCACGAGTTTATCTGATGCTATATGCAATGTCATATATACACCTCAATCCAAATCACAACAACAGAAAAAAAATACAGTATATTGGAATTGAATTGACACGTGCCTAAATGCAAATGTCTAAACCATTTTAAAAGCATCCAAATACCGTATTTTAGTTCTTTAGTTTATTGCGGTGTTTAGGCAATCAAAGTAGGAAAGTAATAGTACAGATCCACTAGCTATTACAATGAACACATCCCAGCATAACAAGATACACAATGATTACAAAATAGCCGCGTTGGCGCGGCCAATGTCACGTTTGTGCGGCTTTTCTTTAGAAGCTGGGTCCCTGCTTTCTAGAACAGGGAGATGCAAAGCTAGTTTTTGTTCCGCAATGTTAAGATCCTGTAAAGAATGTCCTGCACACCAAAACAGAGAAGAAAATATTAACAAAAACATGAAATCAAAACCATTCTCGTCCCCGGCAACGGCGCCAAAAATTTGAACGGGACGGACGAGCACTTGAAAATGTGTAGTTATGAAATCAATGAAAATGCATATGTACTAATGTTCCCTCGATACTTCCGTTATAGCATTGGCTCAACGGGTCGAATCCACAAGGACGGGAGGCGATAGAAGCATTAACAGTCTTTATTCACATTGGTTGTTAACAGTTCTTCTTTGTTAAAGAATGAAAAAGAAAATAAAATAAAAGAAATCCAGAAGTGATGGAGGAGGAGAGTGATAAAAATGGCGATGTGAAAACAAAGAAAAAGTGATGGTGAAGGAAATGAAACAAAGATGAACTAAGAAAGCGGTGAAGGCATCGATATGAAAATAATAAAAAAGTTTTGAAAATGATTCTTAAAATAAAGTAAAAAGTAAGGAATGCTATGAAAGAAGTCTCATGGTTTCTATCTACTAATTACTCCACTAACATGCTAACCTCTTAGTGATAGTTGCCTCACATGGATCCTTGGCTATCACTAATCCTTGGCTTCAAGAGACGATACAAAGCATGGCAAATAAGATGGTTCTTCAAATTCAAACTTGCATCAAGAGCAAGTTAATACAAACATTAGATCATCAAACCATTAGAAGCAAGCATGAAAAAAGAGAGTTAGCTGGGTTAGCAAGTTAGATGTTAGAACCCATCATCATGAGCCATCAATGGCTCTTGCAAGAACAAGGCCTTGTAGAGGCTACTAGATTCATGTGGATTATCAAGTTAGTGGTTAGCTAGTTAGTGGTTAGTAGTTAGTCACCATGAGAAGAAAATCTAGCTAAGCATCATGTAGAAGATGGAGAAGATTACATTGGAGAAGAAAAAAGGCACCTTTACATAGATTGTCACCATCTATTACATCAATCTCTCTCTATCTCTCTCTGAATCTCTCAGCCCTACTACATGATCTAAAAACAAAATAAAAATACAAAAGAAAGAAGAAGAAGAACACCTACACTACCCTACACTAAAACATAGAAATCCTATCTTAAAATGAAAAACTGCTTCATTTCGGCCAACTCCTGCCCTTTTTATAGGCAAAGGTAGGTTCCAGAAGACGAGACGGGGCCACGCGTTGACGATTGACGCGTGGCCCCACCAAATTGCCATGGAAACGCGGTATTTGCCGCGTTTTCGTGGTAAAACTAGGGAGTTAAATCCCTGGTTTTGGCGAGAAACATCTCCGGGCTTCGAGGACCTTCTTGGTATATTCGGTTTTGGTGTTTTCGTCCGAATATTCGTCTGACGTGCGCAAAGATCTAGATTCAATGCATCTTCTAGAAGTTCCCTTACTTGACCTCCAAGAATTACGGATTTAATTACCCAAAAATGGGGTTAATTATGCTCTTATTACTTCTTTGCCCTTAATCTTTTGATTTATCTGCAAGAGAGACCAAAACACTGCTTAGACCGACAATTTATTCATAACTCGGTAGGGAATGCGATATAATAATGCATAATTGTAGACTAATCACTCATGATGATGGATTCAAACACTCTAACATCCTAACTCTCTAATAAGCTAACATTACTTTACTCCATGCTTACTCTTGTTTAGTTTTGATGGTTTAAGTGTACCTTGCACTTGTTGTGTTGAGTTTTGATGTGAAAGTTATCGCATGGGTCATACTTTGAAACTCTCTTGAACCAAGGACTAGTGATGGCCAAGGATACATGTGAGGCAACTATCACTAAGAGGTTAGCATGGTTAGTAGAGCCATTAGTAGTTAGTAGCCATGTGTTTTCTTTTTTTCACTTTATTTTAGAAACAATATCAAAAACCAAATATATTCTTTTCTATGTTTCACACTTCTTTGTGTTTCACCGTACTTCTCTTTTTATTCTTTATTTTCTTTTCTTTTCATTCGTTCAAACATTGAAGAAATTTTAACATACATGTGAACATACCGTGTAAGCTTCTATCGCCTCCCGTCCTTGTGGATTCGACTCGTTTTATCCTTTATGCTATAACGGAAGTATCAAGGACGCCAAAGCACACATACATTAACTCTTGATTCCAAAACATACATTTTTTATGTTCGGTTTCCTCCGATCAAATTTTGGCGCCGCTATCGGGGATGGGAACCGTTTGATTTCACGTTTTTGTTAACTTTTCTTCTTTGTCTTTTGGTGTGCAGGTTAAAGTTTTAGCATTGCAGAGGTCTACAGTTGCTCCTGTGTGTTTGGGTAAATTCTTATATATTATTATATTCTGTTGCTAATATTTGCTACCTGGGCACTATAATAACTTAAGAACTAAAATACGGAAGTTGGATGCTTTAAAATTGTTTAGACATTTGCATCTAGGCACGTGTCAATTTTCATTCTAATGTACTGTATTTTATTCTTGTATTGTTGTGATCTTGATGGAGGTGTACATATTGCATTGCATATAGTTAGGACAAACACTTCAGTGATTTACTCGCCTTTTGTGTTCATTCTTATCTATATTGCATACTTGCACGAATTAAACTTAAGGGCAAAACCCAAAATAATATAAGGTGGGAAAGTCATTACCCTCCCTTAGCCCAAAAATCACCTCCCCACTTACACAACCTAAGCCTATATAAAATTTACTAGACATTGGCCCTTAGGGACACCTCGGACTTATTTAGGAGATTGACCTAAAGGGAAAGTTGTTAGAAGTTGACTCTTATCAAATCGGTGTCTATAGTTGGAAATTGAGAGGCGAAACCTCAAAGAATAGTGGTTTGGCATAATTAGGCCCATTACTCCGGCATGGATACCTCCCACTGATCTTGCCCCTACCTGGCCAATTAACTCGTGGTCAGATTCTGACAATGTAACTCCCGTGAACAGTCTAACGAGTTAGCAGTCGTCTAAGTCTAAGTCAACCCTAACATAGGCTTGTTTTCTTTTTGTTTGTTTGTTTGTCTGTTTGTTTGTTTGTTTTCTTTTTGTAAATTGTGAAATGGATTTTAACAACAACAATTTTTTCAATCATAATATGAATTCATATTTCACCCCGACCTCATTTGACTCGGATAACTCTGACCCGACTATATACAACATGAACCAATAATATATGCCGAGTTGGGATTATCCGACTCAATATGACTCATATCCCCAATCTTCTTACAATAATTTTCAAAATAATTTCAACTCTTCACAGAGTCAATGGGAATTCACCACCCCCGAGTCAAATTGTCAACTATATTGTCAACAATTTTCACAATATTCATTCTCTGATTCTGCTTCATATCCTCCTTTTTTTGCACCACCAATTGAAGAAAAATCATCAACAAAGGACTTTGGAAGTAGCAATAGAGGCCCAAAAATAATTTGAAAATATGATGGCCTCATCATGTCCACAAAATTTCAAAATTCATATAGTTTTTTTCAGAACCAATCAAAGAAAAATCATTGTGGGAAAAAATTATGGAATTCGTGCAAGAGACCGAGCGAATAATACAAAATATGAATAAGTTCTCATATCCATCAGATGTTCATATGACTTAAGAATCATGCCATTTTTTGAATCCAGCTTCAATTTCATCACACCAACCTGAACATGACTAACATCAAATTCTTGATAGTTTGACAAGTTATCCAATTCCTGAAATTGAAATTGAAGATGAATGTGAATCTGAGCTTCAATTTAGCAATTCAAGTCCAATCCTTGAATCAATATTGACTCCTGTAGTATTCCTGAACTAAATAACGTTCTTGAGCCAGTTTTGATTCCCATAATTCCTGATACTGAATCGATCATTTCACCCACTCACATTCCTTCTGTGGACGAAAATCAAGATTCAATTTCCTTACATCTTTTTGAACTTGCCTAAAATTTTGAAAACCACCTTTACATTTTGGCAAGTTATCCTTTTTCTGAAATTGAACTTGAGCTTCAAAGTGATCCTGAACCTCAAGTTGGTAATTCCACTTCACTTTTTGATTCAACAATGACTCCGGTATCTTTACCAGATTTTTTCTCTATTCCGGAGTCAACATTGAACCCTATACCAGTACACTGTGAAATTGAATCACTAATATCTATGATCACACATCATTGATGAGGAAAGTGTGTGAACATCAATTCTTTGGTTTGGACCCCATTTTTAAATCAATTTCGACTTGCCCTTTTGAATCTCGACTTGATCTGAGTCAAATTCCCGAGTCGGTATCAGTTTTTGTTCCTGCTCTATTTGAGTCCAAATCAATCATCTTCTAAAATCACACTTCATTGTTGGACAACGATGTTGAAGAAATGATTCAGTAATTATTTTTGAAAATTGAAAATTAGATGGGGATATATTTTTAAATAAGACCATTCACTCAATCATTCTTTTACTGGGTCATATTAGAGAGGTTACTAGTGGGTTTCTGCAAAATCTACGTTTTCTTGATTGGGTAGCAACACTTTGCCCAGTCAAACCACCACCGGAACCACCACCATGAGGTAATCTTCCTTCCCTCTTCATTTGTTTCACGTATATACACATTCACGATGCATTGAGGACAAGGCATGAGATAAGTGTGGGGGAGGGTTTACTAACATAGGTAGTTTTATATTTTCTTTCTTTTACACTTCTTTAGGAGATTTTAAAATTTTCTTTTGTATAAAAAAATCTTTTCTTTTCTTTTTACAAAACTCTTTGAAACAAGATAAATAGTTTTGATTTATTTTTAAGAAAATTAAGATTATCTTATGAATTAGGAAGAACTAAAATTATGAATTTTTAAACCAAGTCAAAATAATAGATCTTGTTTAAATTTTAGGATAAGGAAGTAAGTTTGAAAAGATAATTTGATCTTGAATTTTTTGCCTTAAATTTATGTACTTCACACTTACACAATTTTTGAGATTGAAACAAAGACTGAAAATGCCATAAAAAATATATTAAAAAATGATGATAATAAAAATCACTTATTAAAGTTGAATAATTATGCCTCAGGGAGCATGATTATTCACACCTAAAGCGGTGGACAAAAATAAAATAATCCCCTTTAGTTTTGTGGCCTTGTTTCCTCGAGTCCTTAAGTCCGAGGGATGTTTTCTCATCTGGTGCCCTAAGATCATCTAGTTTAGGAGTCATCGGCTAAAGGCTTACTACCGGGCAAATTAGAAAGCCTAAGAAAATTGAGGGAAGAAGGAAAAAGAAGAAAAAAAAATAAATATACACAAATCAAAAGTACGAAAGTTTGAGTCAATATCCCAAAAATCTTTATAAAGTGCATATTTTTCTAAGACTTTTATGAAAGATCAAAGAATCGATTCAATTTTAAATTCATACATTTAATTTGTAACAAGATTTTTCATTTCGACTTAGTTTAAGGAAGAATAATTTCTGGTTAACCTATGACCTTGGATCACTTATATTTTAAAAATACTTTAACACTTTTCTCTATTTCAAAATGCATTTTTAAAAATACTAACATTTGATTTCTTTTGTTATGGATTTTGTGGGTGAAATCCGCTAAAAATCTTCAGGAGACAAAACTCCTCCTCTAGGGGAAACCTAGAGGTTTAACGGCTTGTTGTACATGCTCAGTGCAATCGCGTCACCTGCGACAATAGTGTAATAACCTTCTTAGTTAGTTTTTTGTTTTGCTTGGGATGAGCAAAAGATAAGTGTGGGGTGTGATTAGTCTCTAAAACTGTATATTTTATACCACATCTTCACATTTATTTAATATTAAATTTTACTAATAATACCTCTCTTGTGTGTTTCTAGGCCCATGGTATGAAATGAAGAAGAAGACCTTAAATCACTATTTAATGGGTGATTAAAGGCCTATAATATAGCCATTGACTTTGGAAAGCAGTTTCGTTAAAACCAGGGGCCCAAAATCAGAAACCAGAATATGCAGCCGACAAGGGGACAAACGAGCGGCGCGCAGCAGGCGTGTGGCGCCGTCCAGGAACGCAGCTCTGGTATGGAGCCACGCGCCAGGATTTGACGCGCGGCTCCATACTGACCCCTTGGTGCCCCAGTTTGCCTATAAATACCTGGGGCTTTCTAGAGCTCAAGAGGAGGAGTTTTTGAAGTGTTTTTAGGTTAGTTTTTAGTTTTTTTCATATTGTAGTTTAGGGTAGTTCAGTGCAGTTCTTATTTTTCTTCCTCTTTGTATTTTCTATTTCTTTTAGATCTTGTAATCGGAGAGAGAGTGGTACATGGGCGAAAAGTAAGAGTTCTTGTAATAGAAGGTGACAACCTATGAAAGGTTCTCTCTTTACCTCTCTTTATTTTCTTCTCTAACTCTTTTTACATGTTTAGCTAATTTTCTCTCATGGCAACTAACTACTAATCACTAACTTGCTAACTTCTTACTTGATAATCCATATAAATCTAATAGCCTCTACTTGGCCTTGCTCTTGCAAGAACCATTGATGACTCAAGATGATGGATTCTAACACTCTAACATTCTAACTCTCTAACAAGCTAATATTACTTTACTCCCTGCTTACTCTTGTTTAGTTTTGATGGTTTAAGTGTAGCTTGCACTTGTTGTGTTGAGTTTTGATGTGAAAGTTATCGCATGGGTCATGCTTTGAAACGCTCTTGAATTAAGGACTAGTGATGGCCAAGGATACATGTGAGGCAACTATCACTAAGAGGTTAGAATGGTTAGTAGAGCCATTAGTAGTTAGTAGCCATGGGTTTTCTTTCTTTTTCACTTTGTTTTAGAAACAATATCAAAAACCATATATATTCTTTTCTATGTTTTTCACTTCTTTGTGTTTTACCGTACTTCTCTTTTCATTCTTTATTTTCTTTTCTTTTCATTCTTTCAAACATTGAAGAACTTTTAATATACACATGAACATATTGTGTAAGCTTCTATCGCCTCCCGTCCTCGTAGATTCGACTCGTTTTAGCCTTTATGCTATAACGGAAGTATTGAGGAAGCCAAAGCCCACACACATTAACTCTTGATTTTAAAACATACACTTGTTTGTGCGTGGTTTCCCCCGATTAGACGCATGCCCTTTAGGTTGTGCAATGCACTTGCAACATTCCAATGATGTATGCTCAGTATTTTTTCCAACATGATGGAAAGATTCCTCGAGGTGTTCATGGATGATTTTTCCATCTTTGGAGATTCCTTCTCATAATGACTTCACCATCTCAGTCTTGTTCTCGCTCGATGCAGAGAAAAGAATCTGATATTGAATTGGGAGAAGTGCCACTTTATGGTTCAACAAGGTATTATTTTGGGTCATGTAATCTCCAAGAAAGGGATTGAGGTGGACAAAGCAAAAGTGCATTTGATAGCTCATCTCCCACCTCCTAGATTAGTTAAGGATATCAGATCATTTCTGGGGCATGCTAGTTTTTATCTGCGGTTCACATAAAACTTCAGCAAGATTGCTCGCCCATTAACCAACCTTCTCGCTAAAGGACATCCCATTTGTTTTCACCCCAGAATGCCTTGAGACATTTGAGATCTAAAAGAAGGAGCTAATCTCAGCTCCTATAATTCATGCACCGGACTGGAGCCAACCCTTCGAACTAATGTGTGACGCGTCTGATTACGCGATCGGTGCAGTCCTCGGGCAGTAGATTGACAAGTAGCCTCATGTGATCTATTATGCCAGTAGGACACTGAAAGATGCGCAACTTAACTTCTCCACAACAGAGAAAGAATTCTTAGTTGTAGTCTTTGCGCTTGAAAAGTTTAGGTCTTACCTGATTGGCTCACAAATCACTGTTTACACTGACCACGCTGCTTTATAGTATTTGTTGACAAAGAAGGATGCGAAGGCAAGACTGATAAGATGGGTATTGCTACTTCAGGAATTTGACCTTTAAATCAGGGACAAAAAGGGGACCAATAATCTGGTGGCTCATCACATGTCCCGTCTACCAAACGCTCCATCCTCGAATGAACCCATAAACGAACATTTTCCTGACGAATAATTGTTTGTTGTGATAAGAGAGCCATGGTTCGCTGATATTGTCAATTTCCTTGTGACTAGGAAAACACCTGAAGAATGGTCAAGACAATACAAATATAAGTTTCACTCTCAATTGAAGTACTTCTATTGGGATGATCCATATCTGTGAAAGTACTGTCCTGATCAGATCTTTAGGAGGTATTTTCCTGAAGAAGAACACAAAAACATCGTGTCATTCTGTCATGATCAAGCTTGTGGGGGACACTTCGGAGCAAAGAAGACTTCAGAGAAGATCTTGCAATGTGATTTTTATTAGCCCACCCTCTTTAAAGACGCTCACGAATTTTGCAAATACTGCACTTGCTGTCAACATGCGGGCCAGATCAGAAGGAGGAACATGATGCCGTTACACCTAATATTAACAGTTAAAATATTTGATGTGTGGGGCATTGACTTCATGGGACCATTCCCAAACTCATTTGAAAATCTCTACATTTTAGTTACTGTCGATTATATGTCCAAATGGGTAGAAGCGATTATATGTCCAAATGGGTAGAAGCTGTGGCAAGCAGGACCAATGATAAAAAGCTTGTTGTCAAATTCTTAAAGGAGAATATTTTTTCTCGATTTGCTGCACCACATGCAATTATTAGCGATAATGGCATCCACTTCTGTAACCGTTCTTTTGAGGCTCTAATGAGAAAATGCTCGATTACCCATAAACTGTCAACTCCTTATCATTCACAAACAGGCGATCAAGTGAAAGTGAGCAACAGGCAAATCAAGTAGATTCTAGAGAAAACAGTAAATTTGAATCACAAAGATAGGTCATTAAAATTAGTAGATGCCTTATGGGCATACTGAACTGCTTTCAAAACCAATCTTGAAATGTCTCCGTATCGGCTTGTTTTTGGGAAAGCAAGCCCTCTACCAGTAGAATTGGAGTACAAAGCCACGTGGGCCATAAAACAGCTCAATTTGACCTTGACTTGGCAGAAGAACATAGAAAGCTTCAACTGAACGAGTTGGAGGAAATCAGGAATGAAGCATATAAGAACGCCAGAATCTATAAGGAAAAGACAAAGGTGTTTCATGACAAAGCAATTTTGCGAAATCATTCACACCAGGTCAGAAAGTCTTATTATATGATTCTAGGCTACATTTATTTCCTGGTAATTTGAGATCCAGATGGACGGGACCATTCGTGGTGCGTGTGGTGTTTCCTCATGGAGCAGTGGAGATAGAAGATTCAAAAAATGATGCAGTGTTCAAGGTTAATGGGCAACATTCAAAGCCATTCTTGGAAATGCCTGTGAGCGATAATTAGGAGGTTATGAGTTTTCATGACCCCCAATATGCTGGATGAGCAGTTCATGTATTGTATCTGTATAATTGTATATTATTAAAAAAAACTAACTTACTGATTCTCTGTCTTAGACACTAACAAAGCAAGTAGGAGAATTAAGAATATGGCAGACCCAGATATGGACCACGGACTATGGGATGACGAGAATGGGTTTCTGTACTACAACTCGCCGTTTTTGGAATTTGGTTTTGATGAAGGAGAGTCGGTGAATGAATATGTTAATCAAATTATGCAACCAATTGCTACCGACACAAAATTTCGTCTGGGTATTCATAATTGCCAACACAGGCTCTATTCACACATGCCAATGCATGAGAATTTTGTTGGGTTGCAAAACCTTACAATGCCATCACATATGGAAAGCAGAGATGAGTAAGAACGAGCATTGAGATTCCTGCTACCAATCCCGAATGGTGAATCCGACCAGGAACCTTCATTTGCTAATCAAGGTAGCTCAGGTGAAGGTATGTATATTTTCACTATAGCTTATTTCATTTTCATCCACTTGTTTAAGGATTTCTCATAAGTTTAGGGAGTCAGTGTAGTATTTAGAGTCTTTTATTTATCTCTTTCTCTAACTTTGGTATCAAGTTATCTATAAGTGTTACAGGATAAGCAGGGATGCACACACAGGGAGCAGTCTTTTGATTGTTTCTACGGTGATATTCTTCTTGGTGCACTGTGAGTTATCTATAATTATAGCATATTTTATAAATTCATCATTATCCTTGTATGCGTGGATTGTCTGATTATTATGATCATGTGCATAATTTAAGAGCGTATCTGTTATCTCTGTATTCATTTGCATGCATGAGGGCATGACACATTTTAAGGGGGGAATTCACATATTTCTTTTGTTTTAGAAGTCTTTTTGGTTTTGTTTTGGTTTTAGGGTTTTTACTTTATTTCTCTTTTCTTTCTTTATTTTTATTTTATTTTAGTAGTCTTTTAAAATAATAATAATAATAATAATAAGAAGTAAAATAATAATAATAATAATTTTGAAATTTTTAAAAAGTTTCTACTAATAGCTAGCTAGTATATGAGTGATTTGGTATCCATGAGTAGATTTTAAAGGTAAGATAAAAGTGAAAGAGTCGTAAAGTCTAAAAATAAAGATTAGAATTTAAAACAGACATGCCATCTAAACTTAGTCTAAGTGATTATGTACCCAATAGCACTTACACTATTAAGTTCAGAGGCTTGGGATACTGATTCCTACAAGAGTACTAAAAAAAAGTGTGAAAAAAAATTATTATATTAGTAAAATATTATTAATAAGTCTTGTCTTATGGCCTCAGTTGCTTGAATAATTAAGTCCGTAGGAGTGTTTTTACACATATTGTCCTAAGACCGTGTGATTTGGGAGCATTGGCTCAAAGCTCGCTACATGGGTAGCTGAGAAAGCGTAATAGGAAAAGACAACATAAAATATAATAATTTTGATTATCAATTTGCTAGGTGTCTTGGCCTCAGGAAGCCTCGATATATATGCGAAAGATAGTTAAAAGGTCCAAAAAATTATATATATATGTTATAAATTTGAAAAAAAAGCTACAAAAGTTGTAGTTAAATATTCCCAAGCTTGAGAACTATATCATGATCACAGGGTACATAAGATCTAAAACTTAGAACAGGTGGTGTAAAATTTTAGATTTTAGACTTTATTTTATAGCCGATATGATTTTTTAAATCCAGGTCGTACTTGGAAATGAAACTCTTGAAAACTTGTGATTTTTCTAACTGGTTAACTTAAGTAGATAAAAAAATTGAATATTCTGTTCTTGATTTTCAGTTATTCTTATTTTACTTTTATTTATTCCTTAACCTCATTTTTATGGACTGTGTGGGTGTAATCCACTGAAAACTCTCACGAGACAAAACTCGTCCTCAAGGGGGTAACCTAGGGGTTTAACGGCTTATTGCACGTGCTAAGTGTAACCGTGATTCCTACGAAAGTGAGTTAGGATGGTTTAGTTTTTTTTTCTATTTGTTTGTTTATAGTTTTTCTTTTTATTAGTTTTGCTCGAGGACTAGCAAAAGATAGGTGTGGGGATATTTGATCAGTACGATTTTGTCACATTTTTCATGCCCATATTCATCTATTATTTGACTATAAATAATGTTACTTGGATATTTTTTGTGGTGTTTTGCAAAGTAAGCTATCAGATGAAAACTAGACCATAAAATTATACTTTGGAGGCTGTAAAGCGTGCAACATGAGATTGAAGGTGAGATAGGATTCTGGGCACAGCCGGTATTGTTCTACCACGCTCAAAATGGACATCAAATAAATCTACAGTCTATTCAGAGAAGTTTGAAACCAGTTGGGGTAAAAATGAATTTTTATAGCATCAAGAGGCTTAAATGTAATTTGATATGAAATAGCTTTTCTGAGTAATTAAATAATTGTTGTGGACGTTTGTGCGAAATAGCCAAACCTTAAGTCTATAAATAGCCATGTGAGGCTAGGGTTTGGGAGGAGGTTGATTTTTTTTTCTGTAATCTAAGTTTTCAGAATTTAATTTAGACGACCGGATACTTTTTCTGAATTATTTTTCTTTGTTTCTATTTCGTCCCACATGCCAAAGAATTGGCGTCAGTCTTTTCTTCTGTTTTCCAAGACATCCCTGCTTAGGGAAGAGCCTTCAAGGCAATCTCCCCAAGGCGCCTCTTAGGCGCCGACAAAAAGAAAAAAAAACAAAGAAAGGGGAGGAAGGGCGCCCTTTTTTTTCAGGTGCCCCAAATCAATGTGCCTGTAGCGCCTTCAAACCAAGGCACCTGCAGCGCCTTTTTTTCAAGCACCTTCAAATCAAGGCGCCTGCAGCGCCTTCAAAAGAAGGTGCTGCATTAAAGGAAGGGGCCCACTATGATATAGGCACCCCCATATCAAGCCGCATCCACCGCCACCCACATGCGCTTTTGTACGGCTCCCTATTGCCACATAGTGCGGATTTCGAGGAGCTAGCGCTCGCGTCTCCCTGATCAGTCAGAGCAATCTTTCAAATTTGTCAACATGCTTAATTCAGGTTAGTACTTTAAATATTTAATTCAGTCCCAGATATATTTGTTTTGGGAATTATTAAGATCAATGATTTAATTAATAATTTAGTTTTTAATTGATTAATAATTCATTTGTTAAACTGCATAATGATTAAATTTAACATGTGTAACTAAACAAATTTCATGTTCCTAGGGTGATGAGCTTAGGCTACTAGATTGTGGTGATCTTTTAAATCTCTCAGATAAGATATGAAAAGCACATTAATTGATTTTTAATCAATGAGATTTATTACTAGATATTTGAAAATTTGACAAGGTATGTTTAAATAATCGATATTTCATGCTTAGTGGTTTTCTTATTTATTGCTTTAATTTTATTTTAGTACTTTGATGGAATATGCAATTAAATTTAATATCTTGTGCTTAGGACCACAGCCTAGGATTTTTACCATTTGAAACAAGAATCTATTATTGTGTAAATCATTTAGTTGAGGATATATCCACCGCATGAACAGTAGTCTGGGGGATTCAACCCTAAGTGCATGATCTTTCTCTTTGACAACTTAGTTAACACCAACTTCTCAATCTTCCCAACCCAATTCGCCTAAATTATGTTAGGATCATTAAGAAACACCTTCCATGTGGATCGACCCTCAAGTGCTACAATAACCTACCGTGTACTTGTGGTATTTTAGACGAGGAGACAGAATCTCCTCATCATTTGCTTCACTAGATCAGTGGAGTCTAAATCACTATTTTGTCCATCAGGGATGGGCACGTCTTCATCTTATCTGCAACTTGTGTTTTGGAAGTGTCGACAAGTTAGATATTGTTCGGACTGGTTGAAGTGTTGTCTAGGAGTTCTTCTTTTTAGAGTGTCAACAAGAAACGAAACAGAGTTGGCCTCTTCCATTAGTGTCGACAGCTTTGCCATGTCATTGCTTGAATTGTCATTTTATTATATGTGTGTGGGGCTAGCACACATGAAACGAACCTTGTCTATTCATCCTTTTCTAGTTGTATGCAGCCAAAATAATAGCAAAAAGTTAAATAGAAATGACTCATCGTGATCGCTTGGTCTAGAGGATGCGTGAGACTCATTCTATGAACTCTAGTCTATTGAGTCGGATGTCAAACAAGTAGTCCCACATCGGTTAGACATGGGGATGGTTGTGAAAAACACCTAGAGGGGGGGTGAATAGGTGTAAATGCTAATCTAGAACTAAATTAAAACTAAATGCTCTAAATGCGGAAGCTAATGCAAATGTTGCACAAACTTGATACAATACAATAAGTGTAGCCGAATTCCCCTTGCGAGGCTCTGGACTAACTCCTCTTGATTCCCCTTGAAATGGGTTGAGGTGCTATGTGAAGCTCTTGTTGGATGAGTACAAATTAGGCCCACACACACAAGCAATCCAAGCAATATGAAATATGTGCACACACAATCAAGCCAAGCATATAAGAATGAATTGCAATATAAAAGATGCAAGGCAACATAAGCAATGTATAAGATATGTATGCAATGAATGAATGATGCTTGCACAAAGTAAAGAGAGTAAGGGTTAGAGAGACAATGGATCAAACGCTAACACAAAGATTTGTTTCGAGGTTCGAGTACCCAACTCTACATCCCCGCCTACACCACCGTGTAGGATTTCCCAATCCACTATAGGAGTACCAAACTCCTCTCTCAACCTTACAAAGCCACCGAGGCTATACAACCACAATCCACTTCTACCGAAGAGGGATACGGCCCGTAGCCAACTACAACAAACACCTCTACCTAAGAGGCTCACAAACCAATCACCCGATCACCTCTACCGAAGAGGGATACAACAAGAATAAGGGTGTACAACTTAGAGGTTTACAACAACAACCTCAAACACTCTCTTTTCTCTTTTTCCACAAAAACAAGATCCTAATAGTTTAGGATAGAAGATATGGCTCAAGTGTGGAAACTAAGTGTTTTTGGAAACAAGCAACAAAGAAAAACTACTGGGAAATCTCTTGTATATGATAGAAATAAAAGATCAAATCAAAATCCCAAAACCTAGTTCTCTTTGATTTTCCAAAAACCCAAAACAATAAAGATTAGAAGTTTTAAAGCCCAAAAACTATTTTTTAAAACTCTTTTAAACACTTCAGAAAACTGGAATTTTTCCTCTTAAAAATCTTGGCCAAAATCCCCAAAGAGATGGGGTTTATATAGCCCCTATACAAAACTAGCCGTTAGGCTGAGCTGGCAGCTCTGACAGGCATCGGTCGACCGGCCCGGTCGACCGCCAACGGTCAAAAATGTGACCGTTGGGCAATAGCGGTCGACCGGCCCGGTCGACCGAAACATCCTGAGAGTTGAACTCTCAACTCGGTCGACCGGTCCGGTCGACCGACTACAATGTGTAGCCAGCGTGCATGTCTGTGCACATCGGTCGACCGACCCGGTCGACCGGCCACTTGGTGCGGTCGACCGGTCCGGTCGACCGAACTGGCTGGCAGGCACAGTGCAGATCTGCACAGATACGGGATTTGAAAATAGGTCTTTTCACTCAATAAAAATCCCATAAATTCACAGTAAATCTAAAAAATAGTTTTAATCACAATAAAAACTGTTTTTCTAAAAAACATGTCTTTCTAAAACTTGTTTTATCATTTTACTTTTATAACCAAACTTGTGATAAAAATTTCAAGACATATATCAATCATATCAATTCATTTTTGTGTCTTGCCAATTTTATCATAAACAAAACTTGTATTTTTATCAAACTTGATTTTTCCAAAACATGAATAGAAACGTCAAAATAAGTTTGTCTATAAGTTAAGCATGTATGTATACATAGAAAACATCTACTATACATATAAATCATGAAAACTTGTTTTGATCAAACTATTCATGAAAACCAAATATCAAAACATAAAACGTGTGTGTTTGTGCACTTGAGCATATCCACTAAACTAAGCTTTACAAAAGGATCTAAAACTCTATCTAAACTAGGATACCTAAGTCTTCTTGACGATCTTCATCTTCAAGTAGACTTGCTCCAAAACTCCGTGATTCTCCAAGTGCAAAGGTATGATCTTTAAGCTTTGGCACCGGAATCATCATGAATAGCTTCTAAACTTCTTGTTGAAGCTAATCACCAACTAATATCCTGTTAATGATCTGAAACTTAGAAACACAAGAATATTAGTAAACATAACTACATGAGTGTTGATCATCATCAAAACTAGAGTGGAAGGCCATTGGGCCAACAGGTTGGGTATATAATGATTTGGGCAACTCCAGCTAGAAGGCTAGTTTTTTTAGATGGTGCCCTAAATCCTTACAAGTGGTATTAGAGCCATGCCCCAAACTTAGTTGTGTGGGTGGGTGATGTTCAACCCCCCAAATGGACGCATAGGCGCAGTAGGCTCTTGTAAAGCTAGTTGGCCTCTCGAGGATTTGGCACCGGTGCTCTTGCTTCACATAAGGTGTGTCCACCCTATACACAGGGGGATTGTTGAGTTTGTTGTCAAACAAATAGTCTCATATCGGCTAGACATGGGGATGCTCTTGGTATATAAGGATTTGGGCAGCTCTATTTAGAATACTAGTCTTTTGAGATGGTTCCCCAAGTCCTTACACAATCAACAAACTACAAAAATGAAAATTTTAAATCGAAACAAGTAGCGTATGTTCCCTTTCATCAACCGAATACCATTGACTCGCTACTTCTATATAAATCCAAAAAAAAAGAAGCCCATTTCACTCACACCTTCATGCTCTATACAAACAATTACATAATCCTATAGGTAGCAATTTAGAGAAGAGAACTACGGTAATGGCAGAGCCAGTGGTCCTGTACCCCTCCCGAGACTGTTAGGATTTTGACTGGAATACATCATGGAGGTAGATGAAACGTCAAAAATCAATGAACGGACATGCACAAGGAGCTGTGCACATTATCAGTTGACAAATCATATAGATTAATCAAATTAGTCAACTTATTCATTGTATAGTCAACTAGGTTGGCCAAGAGAGAGTTGGGATTCTCAAATTTTGTCAGAGTAGTCAACTAGTATTTGGGCCTAGTCGACTAATTCATGGTATAAATCGACTAATATCCTGGCCTACTGATCGAGGCGAAACATGCACAGAAATTAAAGTTTAGAAATGGAATAATAAGATAGTGCTAGGTTTCCTCAATACTACCTCTATAGCAAGTGTTTATGCGGGTCGTGACCCATAAGCAGAGACTGCGATGGAAGCGTTTAGGTAATTATTTCTAAGTTACTTAAAACTGGTTAAAAACTTTCTTCTTTGTTTTGAAATTAAAGAAAATAAATTTGAATTAAGTTAGAAAAAGAAAGTGAAAGTTAGAAGAAGAAGATGGTGGATGTATTTGAAATCATTTTAAGTTAGAAGAATGAAATGAAAAGAGTAAGGAAAAGAGTAAGGAAAAGAGTTGGTTTAAATGTGTTTCAAAACTAAGACATAAAGAAAGAAAAACTAAAGAATACTTACCTCTTTTGTTGATTATCGTACCTTGAATCATTTGTGAAGGTTTACCTAAGAGTAAAGTGAAGCAAAACAAGAAAATCAATAACATAAAAGTAATGCTCTACTAAATTGAGTAACAATGAAGAAAATAAAAAAATTCATTGACTGTCACTCTCAATACAACTCTCTCTGAAGAAAATCACATTTAGTGTCACTCTAAATACAATTCTTCTCCTCCTTCTCTCATGAATCTCTCTCTAACTTAAGATACAAAGAGATCATAAAATTACATTTAAAAAGAAAAAGAAAAACCTAAGCTAAATTAAAAACAAAAACCTAAACCTAGATCTCTGCCAGAGTGGTCCCCTTTTACCTTCGATACTGCTGGTATTTATAGCAAAAATAGAGTGGGGAGAAGCGTCTGAAGATAGAGGAGCAAATGCTCCATTAACTGAACAAACCAAGCCATGAAAACGTGGCTCTTACCGCATTTCCATAGCCAGGATCTAGCCATTGGGCAGATCCGAAAGGCCATGGTTTGTTAGTTGTAGATACGCTTTCATCTTTAAATAGGTTTTCAGTTTGGGATGTAGATTTGATGTAATCTTTGTTGATTCTTCAGCTAACGAAATGCATCGATAGAAATATGAATTTAATTGGTTTTCATTTAGTGTTATCTTCTCTGATTTGCTCTGATATACATTTATCCCCTTAAATCTTTTGTCTCAATTCTTGATTTTGATTTAATCTAAATTTAAGTGGGCTTTTGGGCTCATTTTCTTTTAGTAAAGACCTGCACAAATTTAGACAATAATTAGGATTAAATAACGTAGTTTATTATGAAACAAATGTGGAAATGTGACAATAAATGATGCGATATTACTGACTGATCACACCCCACACCTATCTTTTGCTCATCTTCGAGCAAAACAAACAAAAAGAAAATAGAGCTAACTTATGCTAACTCACTTTCGTAGGAATCACGGTTGCACATAGAACGTGCAACAAGCCGTTAAACCTCTAAGTTATTCTTAGAGGATGAGTTTATCTTGTGAAGTTTTTCAGTAAATTACACCCATAAAATCTATAAAGAAAGAAAAATAAAGTATTAGTATTTTTGAAAACGCATTTTGAAAAGAAGAAAAAATTTTGAAGTATTTTTGCAAGAATTAAGCAACCTATAAGTCATAGGAAAATCAAACTATTCATCCCTAAACCTAGTCTCTATTCAAAAACTTGTTATTAATCAAGGTAAGGATTAAAACTGTATTTCTCACCTAATCTATTATTTTACCCTTAGTCATACACATCTTTGTATTCGTGAATATTTGACTCGAGATTCCTCAACTCTAACTCTTATACCTTATTTTTATATATTATGGTGGAATATCTCTTAGTTCTATTAGGCGATCTAATTCACCCATGTAATTTTTGGCCCAAAGGCCCATCGCTCTAGTTTTAATGATGATTAACTCATGTAGTTATAATACTAATGATCTTGTGTTTAAATTAGTCTTAAATATTTGATGAAGATCTTATTTGGTGTTTAGCTTCAACAAAGAATTTAAAGTCAAGTTTTGGAGCTAGCACGTGTCGATTCAAGAGCTCGTGCATCAAGATTGCATCAAGTACTTAAGAGGAGTCTAAATCATTGGATCAAGGTTCGGACCAAATCAAGAAGAAGAAGAAGACCTTCAAGAGAAGACTTGTGTCATGTTTCTAAGTATCAAGATTTTGTTTTTAGATAAAATGTAAAGGATAGATTAGTTGGTGGATTGCTAAGTCCATATACACTCACACACAAGATTTATAGGTGTTTTCATAAAAGAGTTTTCGTTTTGAAAAATACCAATTTTGTTTTTAAGCTTTAAAATATACATGTTGGAAAATACCGGTTTAGTTTTCAAGCTTCAAAATATACATGTGTTTTATCAAAACTTATTTTAGAGCTTATTATTAAAAATATAGATATTTCATCATATATGTAGTGGATTATATCCATGCACACTAAGCTTCAAAAATGTTTAAAATATCTTATTTTTATATTTGGAGAAGTTTTGAAAAAATTGTTTTTGAAACATACAGATTTTTATTTAAGGCAAAACTTCCATATTACAAAAATAGTTCAAAATGTTAGTAACATGTTTTGATTTTGACTCAAACATATTTGTATATCAAATTATATCAATGAACTTATTTTTGTAGAATTTATGAGAATTTATGGGATTTATTGAAGGAAAAAGAACAAGTTTTTAATCCCTGAAAATAGTTGGACTTGCCTTATGTCGGTCGACAGGCGGGTCGACCGAGCCAGAAGTCGGTCGATCGGGCGGTCGACCGATGCGCACAAACGTGCACAGCCAAGGGCCGGTCTACCGTCAGAGAGCCTTTGCTCTCTGCAAATGGCCCAGTCGACCGTTGGGTCATTTGCCAGTTTACGGTCGACCGCTAGCACAACGATCAGAAATCTGACCGTTGAATGGTCGAACGGGCGGTCGACCGACAGCAGACCAGGCTGCTGAGTTGGCCTCCAATGGTCATATTTTGAGAGCCTATAAAAGGGGCTTCCCTTGGACTGTTTTATACAAGATTTCAAGAGAGTTTCTGGGCTAGTTTTTCCTACCTATCTCAGTATTTTATCTCCACATGTTTTAGAGCTAAAATTTTCGTATCAAAAGGAGAGTTTTTCAAGAGTATTTTGAAAAAGAGATTTCTTGAGTTTTTCACCACCAAATAATCCTAATTTTCTCACACATACTTGAGCTATCCATTGCTATATCAATCCTATAGGGATCTTTGTTATGAGAGTATTTTAGGTGATCAAAGTGTTTAGATCACCAAGTATTCATTCTTGTATTTGAGGAGGCAGACTTACGGGTTCGCGTTGTTTCGAGTTCTATTGAGAGCTCGATGCAGAGGTGTGGCCTCAGCAAGCTACTGTGTTTGCGGTGTGTAGTTCTTGCGGGAACAAGAGAGGGACTAGTGAGTCCAAGGAGTTCTAGTGTGAACTCGTTGTAGGTGTTGCGGCACCGAGTGATCTGGTGGGATCGTTTATAGTGAAAATCATTTATAGTGTTGAGGGCGGGGACATAGAGCAAGGGTGCTCAAACCTCGAAACAAATCTCCCGTGTTTGCGATTGCTCTTTCTATCTCTCACTTGTGTTTATATCTTGCATGCTTATATTGCCTTTATCTTTACTTGCTTGATATACTTGTGCCAATATTGTTATATGCTTGGGGATTGTTTGCTCACACTTGTATTCAACCAAGAGAGTTATAGTGGCTCCTCAACTCTAATCTAGAGGAATCTTGAGGAGTTAATCCAGAGCCCTTCACCGGGAATTCGGCTACGTACTTTGGTTATACCTTGTGTGTTTAGCTTAATAGTTTTTAGTTTGCATAAATAGTTTTAATTTTGCATTAATTCATCATTAGATTAGCTAGTCACCTATTCACCCCCCTCTAGGTGATTTCAATTGGTATCAGAGCTTGGTGCTCTTGATTTGGGTCTAATAACCTTGAGTTAGAGACCCCCATTTATAGCTAATCACAATATTTATACTCGCATATGGATTTCATGTCACCTCCCACTTTTGATATTTTTAACATCCAAACTTGGAAGGTTAAGATGTCATTGTACCTCAAAGCCCTAAGTATTCATGTTTATTTTACCACTATTAAAGATTCTTATTATTTAATCAGCAAACATCTAGAGGCTAATGCAAAAGCCATCAATGCTCTAAAGTCAACCCTAAATGATGAATATTTATCTAGGGTTACTAACTTTGATTCGACTTTTGTAGTATGAAACACTATAGTCTCCCTTGGTGAACAAGAGCAATATTATGCAGGGATCAACTCGGATGATGGAAGTAATACTTCCAACTTGTGCTACATGGTCCAAGGGATAACCCCCTTGAGGTAAATTCTAAATCCGAGTTAGAAGAAGATATTGACATGTCTTATGATGAGCTTGAATCTTTTTGTTAATAACTTCTTGAAAAATATGAGTTGCTTAAAAAGGATAATAAGAAATTGAAAAATAAATTTGATTCCATGTTAAAAGAAAAAGATTCTTTTCAAAATAAATTGAAATGCATTTCAAAAGAAAATGATATGTAGAAAAAGGATAATATTTCCTTAACTTTTAAATTAAGTGATCTTTGTGAAGGAAATACTTCTTTGAAAAATAAGATTATTTTGGTGGAAAAAGAAAAGGAAATTGCTTTGAAAGAAAACAACTCTTTAAAAAGAAAAATTGTTTCAAAGGAAAAGGAAAATGTTTCTAAAAAGAACAAGATTGTTGATTCTCATTCTCACCATGCTTTTCATGTAACCATTGATAAAAATGAGAATAAATTTTTAAAAAATAGAATAGATTGTTTGAGCACAACTTTGAGCAATTGTGCATTTAATCATAATAGATTGGAAACCTTATTTCAAAAGAAACAAGTTCCACATGTACATGCACGTCATCCACGACACACATATGTACACTTTGCCCATCATGATCACACTCATCCTCATGTGCATGTTAGAGTGTACAAATGTGACATTGCGGCTGCAAAGGCCATCTTATAAGTTTTTGCTATGATAGAGTAAATTCTTTAAATTTTGCAAATAAAAATGTTTGGGTTCTAAATAATACTAACCCCTGTGGACCCAAAGAAAATGGGTACCAAAATCCCCACCTCTTGTGTTTGATGTTGGTAATGGCTCTCATATGACTGAAAGAGTTGGTGGCTTGGTGGTGGATGCATGGGCTGGATGGACATACAAAATTGATGTACCGCTATCAAGGTTGTTTTGGTTGGAAGACCACCATGTTTGGAGATATAGAGATGTGCCCTAATGATTTTGGTAACTATCTCTGAACTCCTATTTTTTTTACATGCTTTTACATTGATGATTTTTAGCATGTTCATGTTTTGTGTTTATGCATCATAAGGTGAATGCTTGTTTAGATGTAGCTTTCATTAAAACTTGTATCTATATTTGTGCAAGAGTGAGCAACATTTGATTCTTATATGTTTGTACTTCATTACTCATTTATACTCATTACATGTACATGTATAGCCCAGGTTTGATGATTCGTGCATTTTAACTTGTTTTTCCTATTCTTATGCATGTTTTGCTTCATGTATATGTTATTCTTGTCTAAAACTAATAAATATACATGTATACCCTTGAGTCTCTTTCCTTCATGCAAATTATATCATAGACTCTTTTATGTTTAGGATATGTATGTATATTGTTAGTTTTGATAAATCATACATATACCTTGAAGTTTGTTTTAAATGAAAAATGAACTTTCACGATTTTCATATGTTTGAAATTTTTGAACCTCATTGACTATTTTTTATGATTATGTTAATCACATAACCTTTGTACAGTCACATTATTTTTGTTTACTCATGATTTCATTTCTTGAGCAATTTTTTTTTTGAGCTTTATAGATTTCGAGTGTCAACTTTTGTGTATTTAGTATGATTTATGAGATATATATATATATATGTTTTATTTTCATGTTTGAAGGATCTTTAACTAATTTTTCAAAAATTACTTTAAACTAGTTATTTATTCTTCAATGGGTAGAGTTTTAAAATTTTGCAACATATTTTCAAACTCTTATTTTTGAAAACTCCTACCAACCCTTTCAAGGGCGGATGGATGGGTGACCATGCCTTGTATGCTCAAATTAAATATCTTTTATTATGTGCATGAATAGGGTGGATAGTTATGAGTTATACACATGAACTTCATGGAATTCAATTTTTGTATACTCATATATGTTTTCTTGTATATGTATGCTTCAAATTTCAAATAATATCAATTTCAATTGGTATTTTCATTTTCATACATATATATGATTTGATTGTGCTTGATTTATAATATCTTTATATGTTTAAAGTATAAATTATGTTTATGCTAAGCTTGATTTAACTCTTGTTTTCAATTGGTATCTCAATTGATATTTTAATGAGCTTATGCATTATTTTCAATTAGTATTTCAATTGGTATCAAAATATACTTCATATTTTACCATTTATTTGATATCAGAATTTACAATATACTTCATTTGGTATCAATATGTTTCGATTTCAATCGGGTTTCGATTTCATTGGTATCAATAATGTTTTACCCTTTATTTGGTATCAAAATTTACCATATATTTCAATTGGTACCAAGAAATAAAATATTTTACTTTAATTGGTATCAAAATTTACAAATGTTTCAATTTCAATTGGTATCAAAATTTTTAATTTCATTTGGTATCAAATATCTTGTGATATCTTAAAATTTTGTTTACTTACAAGTGGTATATAAAAATTTGATTTAATAAAATTTAAAATTTATCTTTAAAGTGATTTTAAATATGTTTTGATATGTATTGCCTATATGCAAGGGGAGCTTAACATCTCTCCTATATATAAATTCATGTTGAGTGTATCTTGTATTGAGAAGCTTGACATCTCTTATTTATGTAGTACACGTGTGTAGGGGGAGCTTAACATCTCCACTTATGCATTGTATATTATGCTTTATGTGAGTTAGGGTTTTGTCATCCCTTCTTCATGCAATGCATGTATACAGGAAAGCTAACTTAACGTCTTCCTCTTCATGAATGTATATCGCATATACATCCTTATTGTTGATTTATTTTTTTACCCCTTTGTTGATGATTGACAAAAAGGGGGAGAATGATTTTGAGTTTATATATGCATTTTTTTTATGTTTATACAAAAAGGGTGAGAAGGTTTTTGGGAAAAAGATTTTTTGAATTATACATGTTTCTCTCACCTTGTGTATGCATATATATTTATTTAGTTTTATGCATTTCATTGCAATATCTATTTGTTTATTATTGTGAAAGGGTTAAGGGGGAGCTTCTATGAAGCTTGACTTTAATCCATGCATATATAACTCCATGAGTTTTATCATCATCAAAAAGGGGGAGATTGTTGGCCCAAAGGCCCATCGCTCTGTTTTGATGATGATTAACTCATGTAGTTATAATACTAATGATCTTGTGTTTAAATTAGTCTCAGATATTTGATCAAGATCTTAGTTGGTGTTTAGCTTCAATAAAGGATTTAAAGTCAAGTTTTAGAGCTAGCACGTATCGATTCAAGAGCTTGCTCATCAAGTACTCAAGAGGAGTCTAGCTCATTGGATTAAGGATTGGACCAAGTTAAGAAGAAGATGAAGACCTTCAAGAGAAGACTTGTGTAATGTTTGCAAGTATCAAGATTTTATTTTTAAATAAAATAAAAGGATAGATTAGTTGATGGATTGCTCAAGTTCATATACACTCACACAAGATTTATATGTGTTTTTATAAAAGAGTTTTCGTTTTGAAAAATACCAGTTTGGTTTTTAAGCTTCAAAATATACATGTTGGAAAATACGGTCTGGTTTTCAAGCTTCAAAATATACATGTGCTTTATCAAAACTTATTTTAGAGCTAATTATCAAAAATATAGATATTTCATCATATATGTGTAGTGGATCATATCCATACACACTAAGCTTCAAATGTGTTTAGAATATCTTATTTTTGTATTTGGAAAAGTTTTGAAAAAATCGTTTTTGAAAAATACAGATTTTTTTTAAGGCAAAACTTCCATATTACAAAAATAGTTCAAAATGTTTGTAGTATGTTTTGATTTTGACTCAAACATATTTGTATATCAAATTATATCAATAAACTTATTTTTGTAGAGTTTATGAGATTTTATTGAAGGAAAAAGAACAAGTTTTTAATCCCTTAAAATAGTTGGACTGGCCTTCTGCCGGTCGACCGAGCCAAAAGTCGGTCAACCGATGTACACAAACGTACACAGCCAAGGGTCGGTCGACTGCACGGTCGACCGCCAGAGAGCCTCTGCTATTTGGAAATGGCCCGGTCGACCGGGCGGTCATTTTCAGTTTACGATCAACCGACCGGTCGACTGGCACAACGGTCAAAAATCTGACCGTTGAACGGTCGAGCGGGCGGTCGACCGACAGCAGACCAGGCTGCTGAGTTGGCCTCCAACGACCATATTTTGGGTGCCTATAAAAAGGGCTTCCCTTGGACGGTTTTATACAAGATTTCAAGAGAGTTTTTGGGCTAGTTTTTCCTACCTATCTCAGTATTTATCTCCACATGTTTTAGAGCTAAAACTTTCATATCCAAAGGAGAGTTTTTCAAGAGTGTTTTGAAAAAGAGATTTATTGAGTTTTTCACCACCAAATCAATCCTAGTTTTCTCACACACACTTGATCTATCCATTGCTATATCAATCCTATAGGGATCTTTGTTGTGAGGGTATTTTAGGTGATCAAAGTATTTAGATCACCAAGTGTTCATTCTTGTATTTGAGGAGGAGGACTTGCAGGTTCGCGTTGTTTCGAGTTCTAGTGAGAGCTCAGTGTAGAGGTGCGGCCTCGGCAAGCTAGTGTGTTTGCGATGTGTAGTTTTTAGGGGAACAAGAGAAGGACTAGTGAGTCCAAGGAGTTCTAGTGTGAACTCGTTATAGGTGTTGTGGCACCGAGTGATCTGGTGGGATTGTTTATAGTGGAAATCCTTTATAGTGTTGAGGGCGGGGACGTAGAGCAAGGGTGCTCAAACCTCGAAACAAATCTCCCGTGTTTGCGATTGCTCTCTCTATCTCTCACTTGTGTTTATATCTTGCATGCTTATGTTGCCTTTATCTTTACTTGCTTGATATACTTGTGCCAATATTGTTTTATGCTTGGGGATTGTTTGCTCACACTTGTATTCAACCAAGAGAGCCATAGCGGCACCTCAACTCTTATCTAGAGGAATCTTGAGGAGTTAATCCAGAGCCCTTCACCGGGAATTCGGCTACGTACTTTGGTTATACCTTGTGTGTTTAGCTTAATAGTTTTTAGTTTGCATAAATAGTTTTAATTCTGTATTAATTCATCATTAGATTAGCTAGTCACCTATTTATCCGCCTCTAGGTGATTTCAATTGGTATCAGAGATTGGTGCTCTTGATTTGGGTCTAATAACCTTGAGTTAAAGATCCACATTTATAGATAATCACAATATTTATACACACATATGGATTTCATGTCACCTCCTACTTTTGATATTCTTAACATCTAAACTTTGAAGGTTAAGATATCATTGTACCTCAAAGCCCTAATTATTCATGTTTATTTTGTCACTATTAAAGATTCTTATTGTTTAAATGACAAACATCTAGAGGCTAATGAAAAAGCTATTCATGCTCTAAAGTCAACCCTAAATGATGAATATTTATCTAGAGTTTCTAACTTTGATTCGACTTTTATAGTATGGAACACTATAGTCTCCCTTGGCGAACAAGAGCAATACTATGCGGGGAGCTAATCGGATGATGGAAGTGATACTTTCAACTTGTTCTACTGGTCCAAGGGGATAACCCCCTTGAGGTAATTTCTGAATCCGAGTTAGAAGAAGATATTGACATGTCTTATGATGAGCTTGAATCTTTTTGTCAACAACTTCTTGAAAAATATGAGTTGCTTAAAAAGAATAATAAGAAATTGAAAAATAAATTTGATTCCATGTTTAAAGAAAAATATTCTTTTCAAAATAAATTGGAATGCTTTTAAAAGAAAATGATATGTTGAAAAAGGATAATATTTCCTTGACTTCTAAATTAAATGATCTTTGTGAAGTAAATACTTCTTTGAAAAATAAGATTATTTTGGTGGAAAAAGAAAAGGAAATTGCTTTGAAAAGAAATAACTCTTTAAAAAGAATAATTATTTCAAAGGAAAAGGAAAATATTTTTAAAAAGAACAAGATTGTTGATTCTCATTCTCACCATGCTTTTCATGCAACCATTGATAAAAATGTGATTAAATTTTTGAAAAATAGAATAGATTGTTTGAGCTCAACTTTGAGCAATTGTGCATTTAAACATAATAGATTGAAAATCTTGTTTCAAAAGAAAAATTACAAATTTAGAGAAGGCTTTGGAAAAGGTGATTTTTTTATAAAGCTTGAAGAGTGATTTGTTGTGTTTTAATATACGAAGAAGATCTGGGCTCACTATCTCGCTACTCAACGATGTGTTCTTCTCTTGAAATCCTTAGTGCCTCAACTTGATCATAGGCAAAAACATAAGATTGAGTTTAGAAAGTGAAGGTTCACCTAAAGGGGGGGTGAATAGGTGATGGCTAATCTAATGGTCACTTAATGCCAAATGATGCAAATAATGCGGAAGCAAAAAGCAATTATGACCTAATTAAAACTTTTACACTAAACACTATGTATAACACAAGAGTGTTGCCGAATTCCCCGTGAAGGGCTCTGGACAAACTCCTCTAGATTCCCCTTGAATGGGTTGAGGTGTCGCGTTGGCTCTCTTGGTTGAATACAAGTGTTAGCAACAATCCCAAGCAAGTATATCAAAATGAGCACAAAAGTATATCAAGCATATAAAGATTTACACTATAATTGAATGCAAGATATAAAAGAGACAAAGAGAGAGAGTGAGCAATCGCAAACACAAAGGGTTTGTTTCGAGGTTCGAGCACACTTGCTCTACATTCCCGCCTTCGACACACGAAGGATTTCCACTATGCAAGATCCCACTGGATCTCTCCTCGGTGCCGCAGCACCTACAAGCCCTCAGACTCTCTAGTCCCGTACACACCGCAAGCTCACTAGCTCGCCGAGGCCGCACCTCAAATAATGAGCTCGCACCCGAACTCAAAACACCAAGTCCACACTAGGACTCGAAACAATCACGAGCACACTTGCCCGTCTTCTCAAAGAACAAGAAAAGATCTCTTGGTGATCTAAACACTTTGATCACCAATTACAAACTCTCACAACACAATCCTATGGATAGATAAGACAATGGATAGCTCAAGTGATTGTGAGAAAAACAAGGAAGAGAATGGTGGTGAAAAACTCAAAGACTTTCTTTTAAACACTCTTGATAAACTCTCCTTTTAATTGGAAATATTTGCTCTAATTTTGTGGAGAAAAACCTCTGGAATGAATGGGAAAAACTGGCTCTAAGAGTCTCCAAAATCTTCTGTCAAAACAATGACAAAACCCCCAATTTATAGGCTGCCAGAAAACTAGCCGTTGGGGTATGTCAGAGCGGCCGGTCGACGGGTCAGTCGACCGCCAACGGTCAGAAAACTGACCGTTGGAGCCACGGTCGACCGCCAGGGTCGACCGACCTACTGGAGCTGAGAGTCCAACTCTCTGTCGGTCGACCCGTGCGGTCGGCCGAGCTTTCCAGAGAGCTCTGCTCTCTAGAGCGGTCGACCGGCACGGTCGGCCGTCCTCCAGTACACAAAGGCGTGCACGTTTGTACACGTCGGTCGACCAGTCCGGTCGGCCGACTCCAAGATTAGTCGACTATAAAGGTAGGCAAGTCGACTAGCTGAAGCCTGAAAACAGTTTTCTGGGATTTAAAACATGGTCTTTTTGGCTCAAATAAAATCCCATAAAATACATAAAAATCTACAAAAATAGTTTAACCAATATACTTTGATATACAAACATGCTTGCACAAAATCAAGGCATGTTATAAAAGATTTGGACTATTTTTGTAACTTGGAAATATTTGGCTCAATATTAAAACTGTTTTTCCAAAACAATATTTTCCAAAACATATTTTTCCAAATCTTCATCAAATACAAAAACAAGATATACTTTTAAGGCATAGTGTGTATGGATATGATCCACTACACAATCATAATGAAATATCTATGTTTTTGTCATAAAGCTCTAAACTTGGTTTTGGTTAAAAGATAAGTATATGAGAAACACCAAAAACCCAACTTGTATTTTTCCAAAATGAAAAATCTTTTCTAAACCAAAAAATCTTTTATAAAACAAAACTAACAAGAGTGTGTGTGCATGGTATACTTGAGCAATCCACCAACTATCTATCCTTTACATTTTATCTAAAACAAAAATAAAATTTTATACCTAGACACAAGTCTTCATCTTCTTGAAGTCTTCACTTGAAGTCTTCTCATCTTCTTGACTTGGTCCAAGCTTGATCCAAAAGCTCCTTGGATCACACCGTGCTAGCTCCAAATCTTGACATAATATCCTTTGTTGAGCTATGCGCCTACTAAGATCTTGATAATGAATCTGTCACTAATTAAACACAAGATCATTAGTAAACATAACTTCATGAGTTGATCATCATCAAAACTAGGGTGATAGGCCTTTGGGCCAACAATCTCCCCCTTTTTGATGATGACAAAACTCATGGAGTTATATATGCATGGATTAAAGTAAAGCTTCAAAGAAGCTCCCCCTTAACTCATGCATAACACATAAACAATAATATATGACAATGAAGCTCATAAATATGTATGCAAGTATGGAGATAAAACATGCAACAAGCATAAATCAAAATCTTTTTCTCCTATTTGCAATACAAAACATATATGCATAAATAACAAGGAAGACAAATACCAAATACTTCTCCCCCTTTAAGCAATGAAAATATGCATATATACTCAAATACTTCTCCCCTTTTTGTCACTCATCAACAAAGGGTTCAAAGTAAAATCAAATCAAATAAATTTTCTCTCCCTTTTTGTCATAAACAAAGAGATCAATAAGGGGTCAAATCAAACATATCAACAAAATGTTTTTTTTTTAAATTTTTCTTAAACAAATTTTGAAAGGTATCTGAGCTTTTGTAAAACAAACAAATTTTTAAGATACCAAATTGAAAGCAATCATTATTGTAAATCATATTGATACCAATTGAAATTTAACAAATATGAAGTTGAAGCATTTTGATATCAATGGTAAACATAATGATCCAAACAAAATTTTTATTTTTCATCAAAAACTTTGTGCTTTTAAAAATGTGAGCCAATTGTAAGTTAAGCACATGAAAATCATATATATGTATGAAATAAGTATACCAATTGAAATTTACACATACATATATAAGCAAACAAAATATGAGTATATACAAAAATTATCAATTTAGATACCAATTGAAAGAGTCCAATGATGCCAATTGACATAACAATAAGATCAAGTGTATAACTCATAACCTACCACCCTTCATATGCTCAAGATAGAAGATTTTCAATGAAGCATACAAGACATAATCGCCCATCCATCCTCCCATAGATGGTAGGGGTTTTCAAAAATAGATTTGAAAAATAAGCTTTGTTTGAAAAACTCTACCAAATGAAGAACAATTAACTAGTTAAAATAATTTTTGAAAAACTAGTTAAAGATTCTTCAAAACATGAAATCAAACCATATGTATTCCATGAATCATACCAAATACATAAATATGACACTCAAGATCTATAAAGCTCATAAAAAGGTGTTCATGAAACAAGGTCATGACAAAATGAATAAAATGTGAGTGTACAAGAGTCATGAAATAGCATTTTCATGAAAATAGACATTGAAGCTCAATAGTGATCATGTATCAAATTTTTACAAAAACATGAAAAATCATTTTTCAATAAAACACTAATCTTCATGGTATATGTATGATTTATCCAAAACTAACAATACACATACATATCCCAAACATAAAAGAGTCTATCAAATGTATTTGCATGAAAGCAAGAGACTCACGGGTATACATGTATATTTATTAGATTTGAATTAAAAATACATATACATGAAGTAAAGCATAAAAAAT
Source organism: Agave tequilana (assembly GCA_038442645.1). NCBI lineage: Eukaryota > Viridiplantae > Streptophyta > Magnoliopsida > Asparagales > Asparagaceae > Agave > Agave tequilana. Next base: position 70,754 of record JAVJIF010033030.1, on the reverse strand, counting down.
TGGTAAAGCATGTATAAATGAGAATCATCAAAACTAGCCTATACATGTGCATATAGTGGGTACAAATGAGCATGAAGTGCAAACGTATGTAAGTCACGTGTAACTCACTATTTGTACATGTATAATACAAGTTTTGATAAAAACTACATCTAAGCATGTTATTACCACATGAAGCACAAAGATACATAAAACATGAACATGCTATATGATATCAAATGAATAAGCATGTAAATAAATAAAATGGGAGTTTAGAGATTGTTACCAATTCCAAAGCTCCAAACATGGTGGTCATCCCACCAAAACTCCCTTGATAGCGATGCGTCTAAAGTGTGTCCATCCAATCCATGTGCATCCACTACCAAGGCACCAAATCTCTCACGTCTTGTGAGAGCCCTCACCTACAACAAAAACAAAAGGTGGGGACTTTGGTACCCATTTTTTCTTGGGTCTACGGGGGTTAGCATTTAATGGAACCCAACAATTTTTCTTAGCAAAATTTAAAGCATATATCTTATCATAACAAAATTTTGTTAAATGGCCTTTGCGGCCACAACGTGTACATACGTACACCTTAGTATGCTTATGTGAGTGTGTATGATCATGGTGTGCAACATAAGCATGATGATGTGCATGAATGGATGGAGTTTGTTTCTTAGAAAACATAGACTCCAATTTCTTATGATTAAATGCACAATTGCTCAAAGTTGAGCTCAGACAATTAATCCTATTTTTCAAAACATTTACTTCATTTTGATCAATAGAAGTGGTGGAATGTAAAGCATGATCAAAAGTCTTTTTCTTTCTAGAAACTTTTTTTTTTCAAAAATTTTCTTCTTTAAAGAAGTGTTTTCTTGCAAAACAATTTCTTTTTGTTTTTCCACCAAAATAATTTTATCTTTCAAAATAGTGTTCCCTTTACATAAATCATTTAATTTAGACATCAAGGAAACATTCTCATTTTTCAAATCATCTTTTTCTTTTTCTAAACATGCAATCTTAGATTTAAATGAATCTTGTTCTATATGCATGCAATCAAGTTTCTTTTTCAAATTTTTATTATCTTTCTTAATCATGTCATATTTCTCAAGCAATAGTTGACAAAAAGTAGATAGCTCATCATATGACATGTTATTATCCTCATCCTCGGATTCGGAAGTTACCTCAAGGGGGTTATCCCCTTGGACCATATAGCACTTGTTGGAGGTGTCGCTTCCAACGTCCGAATCACTCCCCGCATAGTATAGATCTTTTTCGTCAAGGGAGAGGAGGGTGTTCCAAACTACAAAAGCCAAATCAAGATTAGCAACCCTAGATAGATAAACATCATCTAGGCTAGATCTTAAAGCACTTAGGGCTTTTGCATTAGCCTCAAAATTCTTACCATCTAAACAATATGCATTATTAGTAGTGGCAAGATAAACATGATAACCTAGGGCTTTGAGGTACAAGGACATCTTCACCTTCCATATATGGATGTTAACAATGTCAAACATGGGTGGTGACATGAAGTCCATGGTGTGTGTACAAATAAAGTGATTAGCCTAAAATGAGGATCTTTTACTCTAGGTTGTTAGACCAAATCAGAGTACCAAGCTCTGATACCAATTGAAGGTTCACCTAGAGGGGGGTGAATAGGTGATGGCTAATCTAATGGTCACTTAATGCCAAATGATGCAAATAATGCGGAAGCAAAAAGCAATTATGACCTAATTAAAACTTTTTCACTAAACACTATGTATAACACAAGAGTGTTGTCGAATTTCCTGTGAAGGGCTCTGGACAAACTCCTCTAGATTCCCCTTGAATGGGCTGAGGTGCCGCGTTGGCTCTCTTGGTTGAATACAAGTGTTAGCAACAATCCCAAGCAAGTATATCAAAATGAGCACAAAAGTATATCAAGCATATAAAGATTTACACTATAATTGAATGCAAGATATAAAAGAGACAAAGAGAGAGAGAGTGAGCAATCGCAAACACAAAGGGTTTGTTTCGAGGTTCGAGCACACTTGCTCTACATCCCCGCCTTCGACACACGAAGGATTTCCACTATGCAAGATCCTACTGGATCTCTCCTCGGTGCCGCAACACCTACAAGCCCTCGGACTCTCTAGTCCCGTACACACGCAAGCTTACTAGCTCGCCGAGGCCGCACCTCAAACAATGAGCTCGCACCCGAACTCAGAACACCAAGTCCACACTAGGACCCGAAACAATCACGAGCACACTTGCCCGTCTTCTCAAAGAACAAGAAAAGATCTCTTGGTTATCTAAACACTTTGATCACCAATTACAAACTCTCACAACACAATCCTATGGATAGATAAGACAATGGATAGCTCAAGTGATTGTGAGAAAAACAAGGAAGAGAATGGTGGTGAAAAACTCAAAGACTATCTTTTAAACACTCTTGATAAACTCTCCTTTTAATTGGAAATATTTGCTCTAATTTTGTGGAGAAAAACCTCTAGAATGAATGGGAAAAACTGGCTCTAAGAGTCTCCAAAATCTTCTGTCAAAACAATGACAAAACCCCAATTTATAGGCTGCCAGAAAACTAGCCGTTGGGGTCTGTCAGAGCGGCCGGCCGACCGGGTCGGTCGACTGCCAACGGTCAGAAATCTGACCGTTGGAGCCACGGTCGACCGCCAGGGTCGACCGACCTACTGGAGTTGAGAGTCCAACTCTCTGTCGGTCGACCCGTGCGGTCGGCCGAACTTTCCAGAGAGCTCTGCTCTCTGGAGCGGTCGACCGGCACGGTCGGCCGTCCTCCAGTACACAAAGGCGTGCACGTTTGTGCACGTCGGTCGACCGGTCCGGTCGGCCGACTCCAGGATTAGTCGACTATAAAGGTAGGCAAGTCGACTAGCTGAAGCCTGAAAACAGTTTTCTGAGATTTAAAACATGGTCTTTTTGGCTCAAATAAAATCCCATAAAATACATAAAAATCTACAAAAATAGTTTAACCAATATACTTTGATATACAAACATGCTTGCACAAAATCAAGGCATGTTATAAAAGATTTGGACTATTTTGTAACTTGAAAATATTTGGCTCAATATTAAAACTGTTTTTCCAAAACATATTTTTCAAATCTTCATCAAATACAAAAACAAGATATACTTTTAAGGCATAGTGTGTATGGATATGATCCACTACACAATCATAATGAAATATCTATGTTTTTGTCATAAAGCTCTAAACTTGGTTTTGGTTAAAAAATAAGTATATGAGAAACACCAAAAACCCAACTTGTATTTTTCCAAAATGAAAAATCTTTTCTAAACCAAAAAATCTTTTATAAAACAAAACTAACAAGAGTGTGTGTGCATGGTATACTTGAGCAATCCACCAACTATCTATCCTTTACATTTTATCTAAAACAAAAACAAAATCTTATACCTAGACACAAGTCTTCATCTTCTTGAAGTCTTCACTTGAAGTCTTCTCATCTTCTTGACTTGGTCCAAGCTTGATCCAAAAGCTCCTGGATCACACCGTGCTAACTCCAAATCTTGACATATTATCCTTTGTTGAGCTATGCACCTACTAAGATCTTGATAATGAATCTGTCACTAATTAAACACAAGATCATTAGTAAACATAACTTCATGAGTTGATCATCATCAAAACTAGGGTGATAGGCCTTTGGGCTAACAGAAAGTTTTAAGCAAAGCACATAAGATAGTTTGAAAAAGTTAAGTCTTTTCTTTAAGAAATCGTCTTGAATTGAATGTTAAATCATCAAGTAGTTCAAGTATGAGATAAAAACAAATTCAAGAAACGTTTTTAAAAGAAGTAGAAGTTTAAAAATCCAAACCCATTCTCATGTGCCATCAAGAACACTTTCAACAAGAAAGGCTTAGTTTAGGCATGTAAATGATTTATTGGGTCTTTTCATCAAAAACCATTCAAAAAGAAGAGGGATCAGAGAGAGGAGGGATAGTAAGCCCAGAAAATGAAATTAGCTACTCGTGGAAGACAAAAAACAATGCAAGTAAATAAAGCAAGACATACCGTGAAATGGAGTGGAAGAAGAGAAAACGTGATCTTTTTATTGATGTCACTTTAATCTTCAGAATCCAATCACTCAATTCCTCTCTCTCACTGGTATTTAAACTGAACTACAATTTACAAAACAGAGTTACAACTTCTATACTATCTAATAAAGAGCCTAAATCCTAAAGAATAAACAAGAATTCTAATCCTAGTCTTCACTCTTTTCTTCTCTGTTGAAAATGGTATTTATAGGAAAAAACAAGAGGGAAGAGGTCGTAGGAAGATTGGGGGAGCAAACACTCCCCTAACAAATACTAAACATCTGCGGAAACACGGCCAAAGACGCAGCTTTGGCCGTGTTTCCGCGGCCATGGTGTGACCAGGTGGCCACACCAGGTTGGAGGAGCTTCTTCGTTTGGTGATTCTCTTTTATCTCCTGGTAGTTTTCCCGTTTCTGCTCCAGGATTTGAGAAAACAGCCTTTGATTATTGGCTTCAACCGCTTGATTTGGGAAGATTCATTTTAACCGATTTCAACCTCTCTAATTAGCCAAGATCTGCCCTAACTCCTTGATTTCGAATTTATTTTGAATTAAATTAGAATTTGATGGGCTTTTGGGCTCGTTTCTCTTTCCTATCCTTTAGCAATGGGCCTACATTCAACAAAGAAGAATAAGACTTATTAATAGCATTTATTAAATGAAAAACATGGTAATGTGACAATATATATGCAATATATGTGGCCGATCACACCCCTACACTTATCTTTTGCTCGCCCTCGAGCAAAACATCAAATCTAATCCTAATCAATTATTATACCATATTCGCAGGTCACTCGATTGCACTGGGCATATTCAACAAGCCGTTATACCTCTATGTTACCCCTAGAGGACGAGTTTTATCTCGTGAGGGTTTTCAGTGGATTGCACCCACAAAATACATAAAGAAAGCAAAAAAAATGTTAGTATTTTCGAAAAGCATTTCGAAGAAAGAAAATATTTGAAGTATATTTGTGAGAGTTTAAGTAATTTATAAGCTATAGGGATATCAAATTTTTCATTCCTAAACATAGTCTCTATTCAAAAACATGTCATCAATCAAAGTAAGAAGTCAAATTGTATTTCTCATTTAGTCTATTACTTTACCCCGAGTCATATGCACCATCGTGACTGTGAAGTTTGACCAAGGGTTCTTAACATTAATTCCTATGCCTTATTATATTTATTTTTGGTGTTATTTATTCCTCAATTCTATTAGGTTTTCTAATATGCCCATGTAACGAGCCTTTAGTCGGTGACACCCAAATCGGATAGTTTTAGGGCACTAGGTGAGAAAACACCCCTAAGGACTTAAACACTTGAGCAAACAAGGCCACGAAACTAAGCGTTTTTATTTATAAAATGTACCCCTTTTAGGCGTGAATACTTATGCTTCATGAGGCACAAATACCCAGCTTAATCAGAGGATTTATATATATATTTTTCCAAACTTATCTAATTATCTTTTGCATAAATACCAAGGTTTACTTAGGCCAAAACACCTAGCTAATCAATAATTAGATTTGTTTATTTTTTATACATATATAGTTTTTTCTTTTTTCTTTTTTTATAAGGCATAAGAATCTTTATTTTTGAACCCTAAAGTGTGTAAGTGTATAAAGTGTGCACATTTCATCAAGGTAAAGATCAAGACTAAATTACTTTTACAAATTTTCTTCCTAACCTAAAAATCAAACAAGTCATCTTATTTTGACCAAGTGTAAGAAATACTAATTATGATTTTCTTATTTCTTAAAATTGACTTAATTTCTTTAAAAAATATGTCAAAATATTGTTTCTATTTTCAAAAAGTTTTTAAAAGTAAAGAAAATGTTAATTTTTTTTATATAATAAAAAGGAAAACCTAAGTTATGTTTGACCCTCCCCACACCTATCTCATGCATTATCCTCAATGTATGAATTAATGCATAGATGCATGAAAAAGAAGAAAGGGAAGAAAAATATTACCTTAAGGTGGTGGTCTGATTGGTCCACGAAATGCGGCCCAATCGAATTTTGTGGAGTTCGGAGGAACCCACCAGATATCTCTCTTATATAACCCACTAAAAAGATATATATATATATGACCGATTTTATTAAATATTTTACCCCATTTAATTTTCAAATTTCATAATTAATTTTGGAGTCAATTTTGTCAACCGCCTTGTCCCAAAATGGAGTGTGAAAAGATGAAATGATTGACTTGGAGTAAGGAAGTATGGAAACTAATACCGACTCAGGAAAGTGACTTAAGTCAGGTAAAGGTTCAGGAGTCGAGATCGGTTCAGGAAGTGGGTCCAAATCAAGAAGTTAAAACTCAAGTTTACATTCATTTGCCCATGATGGAATGTGATTTTAATATTGGTGATTTAAGTTCAAGAAGGACAGGTGTGAGAATCAAAACTGACTCTAAAATATTACTCAAGTTGGGTAACAAAACAGGAGTCAATATTGATTCGGGAATTTGAACTGGATCACAGATTTGAGAATCTAGGTCACATTTCTCATTGAGTTCAATTTCATAAAAATGAGAACTTACCAATTTGTCAATGGGACTTTTAAAAGCATAAAATTTGTCAAGTTCAATATGATGATCATAAAAGATTGGTGATTCAATTTCATGATGAATTGGCACAGGATCCAATGTTGACTCGGGAAAAAGATTAAAATCAGGTAAAAACACTGGAGTCATTGTTGAACCAAGAAGTAAAATTGAATCACCAAGTTGAGGTTCAGGATCATATTCATTCTCAAGTTCAATTTCAGGAAAGGGATAGCTTGCCAAACTGTCAATGTCATTTTCAAAATTTAGAGTTTGGGCCAGTTCGAATGGTTGTACTGAAATGGAATCTTGTTTTCCAAAAAACAACATGACTCTTCGGCTCTAACAGAATGGTTAGCTACATCAGAAATGGTCAAACGGTGAGAACGGAAAGTTTGGACCATCATATCTATGTCAGGATTACAAGCGATTTGAGCTTGAGTCATGGCTTAAAGCGTCTTTTCATAGTTGATTGGTTCATCATTTTATTGCGGTTGGACTTGAAAAGATGAAGTTTTGTTTTAGAATTTGTGATGAAATTGTGAGTCCGTTAGATTTTGTGATTGTTGCTTGGACTCACGCATACTCATTTCCAAGATTGATGGTTTTCTATTTTGAACTGGTGAAACTGAGTATGATTCTTGAATATATTGTGGACAAGGTGGATAAGGAGGATAAGTTGGTTGAAAATTAGACTCGGGGGAGGTGAATCCCCATTAACTCTGTGAAGATTTGAAATTATTCTGGAAATTATGGTTATAAGATTGGGAGCATGGGTTATATTGATTCGATAAGACCAATCCCGCACACTAGGTTGGTTAAAGTTATAATATGTCAGGTTGGTAATATTCGAAAAGAGGTCGGGGTGTAATATGGATTACCATTAAAATTGAAAAAATTATTGTTATAAGCCATATCACACAGGAAATGTCAAACACAAACAAAGAAAAACAAACAAAAAAGAAAGAAAAAATTCTAAACTAAGTTAGGGTAGACCTTGACCTAGACGACTCCTAACTGGTTAGATTGTTCACGGGAGTTATAATGTAGACTTTGACCACAAGCTAATCAGCCAGGTCAGGGCAAGATTGGTGGGAGGTATCCGCGCAAAAGCGACGGGCCTAATTAAGCCAAACCACCAGCCTTCAGGGTTTCGCCCCTCAATCCCTTTCCTTAGACACTGATTTGGCAGGAGTCAAATTCTAACACCTTCCCCTTAGGATAATCTCCTAATTGAGTCTGAGGTATCCCTAGGGCCAACGTCTACTCAGTTTTAATTAGGTTGGGTTAGTGAGTGAGGAGATTGTTTGTGGGCTAAGGGAGGGTAATAACTTTCCACCTTATCTTGTTTATAGGACAAGACCTTAAGATTGATTGTGCAAAGCGTGCAAGATAAAGAAAAGTAACATTCAACAAGCAAATAATCACTCAAGAATGTTTCCTAAACTATATGCCATGCATACGTACCTTTTGCTCCAACACACTTCAACAGTAATGTAAAATATAAACGAATTAGACACGTGCCTAAATGAAAAGTCTAAACCATTTTTAACATTTAACAAACATCATTTACTGTTGAGGTTAGAAAGTAAGTACAGTAAGACAAATAAGAAAATAGATAGCTACGGATGTTAAACTTTACAATACAGCCAACCTGCAGAAAATACAGGTTAGTAGTTCACTCGGATTACCACATAAATGTAGCAAATCTGAGAGCTTCTGGGCTCTGCATTCTTGAGCAAAGTCCAGGGCCACTTATATGTCCACTACAGCAAAAATTCCTTGTTGTCAAACCTGTACACCAAGAACAAAGAAGAAAGTTAACCAAAAATATAAATCTGAAAAGAGAAAAACTTACCGTCCCTCCCCGGTAACGGCGCCAAAAATTGGTTGTAAAATGAAAGTGATAAGCGAGAATTACCGTGTAGCTTTTAGCTAATGGGTCATGTCCACGAGGAGGAATGCAATATAAGCTTTTCGGTGCTTTCGTTAAGTAACAAAAATGGAGTTTTATTTTTTAGTTAAAAAAGAGAATGGAGAGAAGGGAGATGATTAAAAGAAAATTTGCAAATTTAGAGAAGGCTTTGGAAAAGGTGATTTTTTTATAGAGCTTGAAGAGTGATTTGTTATTTTTAATATATGAAAAAGATCTGGGCTCACTATTTCGCTACTCAACGATGTGTTCTTCTCTTGAAATCCTTAGTGCCTCAACTTGATCATAGGCAAAAATATAAGATTGAGTTTTGAATGTTTTAAGCAAAGCACATAAGATAGTTTGAAAAAGTTAATTCTTTTCTTTAAGAAATCGTCTTGAATTGAATGTTAAATCATCAAGTATTTCAAGTATGAGATAAAAACAAGTTCAAGAAACATTTTTAAAAGAAGTAGAAGTTTAAAAATCCAAACCCATCCTCATGTGCCTTCAAGAACACTTTCAACAAGAAAGGCTTAGCTTAGGCATGCAAATGATTCATTAGGTCTTTTCATCAAAAATAATTCAAAAAGAAGAGGGATCAGAGAGAGGAGCAATAGTGAGCCCAAAAAATGAAATTAGCTACTCATGAAAGACAAAAAACAATGCAAGTAAATAAAGTAAGACATACCGTGAAATGGAGTGGAAGAAGAGAAAGCTTGATCCTTTTATTGATGTCACTTCAATCTTCAGAATACAATCACTCAATTCCTCTCTCACTGGTATTTTAACTAAACTACAATTTACAAAACAGAGTTACAACTTCTATACTATCTAACAAAGAGCCAAAAATCCTAAAGAATAAACAAGAATTCTAATCCTAGTCTCGCTCTTTTCTTCTTTGTTGAAAATGGTATTTATAGGGAAAAACCAGAGGGGAGAGGACGTAGGAAGATTGGGGGAGCAAACGCTCCCCTAACAAATATTAAACGGTCACGAAAACACAGATTTGGCCGCATTTTCGCGGCCATGGTGTGGCCAGGTGGCCACACCAGGTTGGAGGAGCTTCTTCGTTTGGTGATTCTCCTTTATCTCCTGCTGGTTTTCCCATTTCTGCTCCAGGATTTGACGAAACAGCCTTTGATTGTTGGCTTCAACAGCTTGATTTGGGAAGATTCATTTCAACCAGTTTTCAACCTCTCTGATTTGCTAAAATCTGCCCTGATTTCTGATTTGAATTTATTCTAAATTAAATCAGAATTGATGGGCTTTTGGGCTCGTTCCTCTTTCCTATCCTTTAGCAATGGGCCTACAATCAACAAAGAAGAATAAGACTTATTAATAGAATTTATTAGATGAAAAACATGATAATGTGACAATATATATGCAATATATATGACCAATCAATGATTTTTAACATGTTCATGTTTTGTGTTTATGCTTCATGAGGTAAATGCTTGTTTAGATGTAGCTTTCATTAAAACTTGTGTCTATATTTGTACAAGTAGTGAGCTACATTTGATTCTTATATGTTTGTACTTCATTGCTCATTTGTACTCATATGTGTACATGTATAGCCTAGTTTTGATGATTCATGTATTTTAACTTGTTTTCCCTATTCTTATACATATTTGCTTCATGTATATGTTATTCTTATCTAAAACTAATAAATATACATGTATACTCTTAAGTCTCTTGCCTTCATACAAATTATATCATGGACTCTTTTATGTTTAGGATTTGTATGTATATTGTTAGTTTTGATAAATCATACATATACCTTGAAGTTTGTTTTAAATGAAAAATGAACTTTCACGATTTTCATATGTTTGACATTTTTTAGCCTCATTGACTATTTTTCATGATTATGCTAATCACATAACCCAGGCCAGGTCTGCGCAGCGGGTCTGCACCCGACCGGGTGCAGACCCGCGCCTGGTTAGCCCAGGCCCAATGGCCTGGGCAGCCACTGGGCCAAAGCCAAAAAAAAAACATTGGGCCTGCTCTCAGTCAGGCCCGAGAGTAGACCCTGGGCCTGGTTCATTGGGCCAGGCCAAAAACCAGAATTCAGAAACCATGAACCAAAAAAAAGAGTTAAATTCAGAGCCCATATTTAGAAGCCCAAATTGCAGTGCAGCTCACAGATTTTGGGTTTTAATTCATTTAACCCAACCCAAATACAAAAACAGACCCGTTAAGTTATTGAAAAACAAAATTTTTTGGCTAGATAAAAATTTGAAAAAAATAAATAAAAATAGGAATGAATATCTAGATAACCCCTCACATCTACTGAAAAATTTTAGCGTTAATTGTAAATGATATTGGACTAAACTACTTGCCTCAAAGTTGAAACCCGCTATTCTAACTTTCAAACCCGTTAAGAAAATACATGTTTTAAACCACACAAAAATAAGTAAATAAAATTTGAATAATCCCATAAACTCTATACTTCATTATGCAACCTTGTTTAAAGATCTGGATTGTCCATATTTGATTTAAAATACTGAATAAATAGAATATTTCATGTAAAATTTGACATATGCAAAGTTCGATAAATTCTAATTCGAATATATATTAATGTAGATTTCTTCAAATTGGTGTTTAGACGCGCGATAAGCCCAAGTGAGTGTTCTTTTATTCATATATATATATATATATATATATATCATTTTGTTTGTTTTGGGATGTTTATTGTTGCTATTATTGAATGGTTGATTTAGTAAATTGATTGTTAAATTTTCTAGAACTTAGAATTTGTTCAGAAAAGTATAAGACTACAAATATCAATGTTGCATAAATAGATTGTTATTTTCTGGAATCACTAAATTACTTTTGACTAGAATTTATTGAATATTTAATAGAAGTAGAAATTATTTACAATTGTGAAACTGTTATTTGTTGAAAAGTAGTCTAAATTGTTGGAAATTGCAAAAAAGGAATGTGATACTGAATTCTTATATTATATATTGACTATATAGTAGGAGTGATCATATTGTATTGGATCATAAGAACATTGAAAAAAAAAAAGAGATCATGTACTATTGTCACTGGGTAAGACATTGTTTATTGTCACATAATCATTGTTATTGTTATTGTTCATACTAAGTAACCTAGATGACATAATCATTTGATAACTTACACCTGAGGATGGGGAAATTGATAAAGGAGACGGTGTTGGTATTTTGGGTGGACTTAGGATATAGGTTACGCAGCCGAAATACAGTTCTACTGCAGGGTTCCGGGGGATGACTGACATCCCGTATTGTTCATATTGTTATTGTTATTGATACATTATTATCGTTATTGATATTGACTACCTAGCTATAGGACCTGGTTCAGCGCCAGGTGATTGGACCGTGGTTCCGGGTATGTACGGAACCCACTTAAAGCACGAATTACCGTCTCCAATTATCAGTTTCAAATAACAAGACATTAAGAATAAACATGCACAGACATATTGACAATATGACTCTATCTGAACAAATTATAATTTATAAATAGTTACGTGGTGTATATTACAACATGGCTCTGATATGCTAGTTGTTAGTATGATAAACTATATTTAGCTATGCATGTTGTTGTTACTTCTGCATGTTGCATTATATTCCCTCTTTTTATCACTCACTTAGGTTGCTATTGACGACCTTGAGTTTGCTTGCTCAGGTTCTGATCCAGAGACTCTGCAGGAGCAGGAGTACTTCGAGTACCTTGCTGATCTCCAGTAGACTATCCTCATATGTGAGAGACGTTTATGGTTATGTTTCCTATGATTTCATTATGTTGTAATAAGTGAAACCTTTGGTGACATTATGTATTTGATTTCTTCTAGCTGGAATAATTGATAAACCTTGTCTTATTTGAATTAATGTACTGAAGCTTAATGTATTTGTTTTGAAAATACGTCGCTAGCTCTCGTCACGTACCCCTTTTTATGAGTATTATGATTGCGGAGCGTGACAGGGTTTCTTTGGTATCAGAGCCAGGTTTTTAAGTATATAATATCATAAATGGACACGCTCTTACCAATAATACAAGGATTAGTAATCCAGCTACAAGTACAAGTATGTCTACAATATTTTTAATTAATATTTTTATTTTATTCTCAGAGTAATGGCTGAACGAATTCCCTCCGCCTGCATCGCTGCTCGCAAAGATGCCACTGATTTAATGGGAGTACTCCTGGGCCAGGTAGAATCACAGCAGCAGCAGACAGCACTTCTTCAGGATGGGTTGATGGCAGCACAACAAACAGCCACAGAGGTCATGGAGAGGTCTGCGACTCCTCGGGGACAAAAACCCGGGAACATTTCAGACTTCAGGAGGTTGCAGCCAGCCACTTTTACCGGTACAGAAAAGCCGTTGGAAGCAGAGCAATGGTTAGCTATATGACCAATCTCCTGAATGCAGCTCGTGCTTCGACGGAAGATCAGGTGGAGGTAGTTAAGGCCTAAATGACTGATGTGGCTCGAACATGGTGGCTGGTTGAGGAGGAACGATTGGAGAAGCCGGTCACATGGGAGAGGTTCTCAAAAAGCTTCTATGAGCGGTTCTTCCCCAAGACTGCTAGGAGGGAGATGAGCAGCAATTCATCAACTTACGACAAGGGAGTCAGACGGTGGATAAGTATGCTACAGAGTTCCTGAGGCTAAGCCGGTTCGCTCCACATATTGTAGCAGAAGATGAAGACCGGGCAAACCGATTCCAGCAAGGACTGAGGCTGGACATTCAGAAAAATTTTTGATCACACAGCAGTTGAGGACTTACTCTCAGGTTCTTGGTGTTGCTCGTGGTCTGGAGCAGGTGATGAAAAAGGAGAGCATGAGCAGATTGCAGACGAGGCCATTCAAGCGTCCTTTCGACCGGTGTTCCAGGGGACCCACAACCAGACCTAGTAATGCCTTACAGAGCAAGCATCCATTCACTCCGTCCCCATCGAGATGATTTGTGGATTCTGTCAGAAACTGGGGCATGGACGGAAGGAATGTAGATGGGTAAACCGGCAATGCTTGTGTTGTAGGTCTAAAGATCATCTGGTGACAACCTGTCCATTCAATAAGCAGAGAAGTATCATGCCTGCCCCTTCAGCATCAGATGCAGCTAGGAGGAACCAAGTGCCCGTAGGTAGAGAAGCTCCATCGAACAGGCCCAGAGGAGGGCAAGAACTGGACGTGGAAGAGGCCAGGCTTTCAACCTGACTACAGAGCAAGCTGAGGCATCAGAGGAAGTCATAGCAGGTACCATATTCTGGTTCATTCCATTCTGGTTGAATCGTTATCTGATTCTGGTGCTTCCCATTACTACATATCTACTAGATTCGTTATGATGCATGCTATACCCTATAATGATATGGATACCCAGTGGGAAATTAGTACCGGGAAAGGGGTTATAACCACTAGTAGGTATGTAAGCCTTGTTCTGTGGAGATTTGCGGAAGGCAGTTAAGGGCAGATATGTTTATGATAGACACGGGTGAGTATGATGTGATCCTAGGTGATTAGGACGAGAAAGGTGTATGTAAATGTGTTTGATGTATCCTTTCCTATCTCCGCTATAGCATAAGGCTATACCGAGTCGATTCTCAGGGAGAGCTAGCGATAGAAGCGTTACGAATCGTAGTGAAGAAATGTAAACGAGAATTCTTCTATGCTTAATAGAATAAAACAATCATGGAACAAGAAATGAAAGAATGGATGGATATGTTCATGATGGAAAAGTGGAAAGAAATCAAAGATTGGCTTTGGTATTCACACTAGAAAGAAAAGGAAACTTAAAGAATCAAACCATGACTAGCTTACCTTACTACCTTACCAATACTTACTAAACTCCGTGATAGTGAAGGCGTGCCTCATGTTGTCACTCCATCGGCGTAGGTTTCGTCTTGCGTGTTGATCTAATTACTTTCTCACTTGGAAGACGGGAGGTTTTACCATCGGAGAAGAGAAGACCATCACACTTGCAAGATGAAATAAAGCGATCACCCATGAGTTAGTGAAGATGGCAAGGCTAGTGGTTAGCTAGTACATGGTAGAAGAATTAGCTACAAGCCATTAAAAGCAAATGAAAGCAAAGCATGAAGTAAATTGCAAGGAAATTAAAGCAAGCAAGTAAAGAAAGCAAGTAAAGAAAGCAAGTAAACTAGAACCAAGCTCAAGTAGAGGAAGGAGAATGGATGAATCCTTGTTGCTTCAAGTTGTCACACCTTGATTACACAAGCTCTCTCTCTCTCACAATCTCTCTCTTTTACAAAGTATCTAGGAAGAGAAGAGGGATCTAAAGAACTAAAACCTAGAGAAAAATCCTACTAAAAATTACAACAAACATACTAATTTTCCTCTCTTCTCCATTCTGTCTTTTCTCGCAGGTCCATGTCCAGTATTTATAGCCTCAGGTGAAGGATCCAGAACCTAGTTTGTTGGCGCAAAATCCGGGATCCAACGGCCTCCAAACTGCCGCAGATCCTCAAGGATCTCCCAGATTCCACCGCAAAATCTGGGCCGTTGAGCCCAGATTTTCTGTTGGGATCTTCTTGTTAGGTGGTTATCCACGTGGCCTTCTGGATTCTTCATTGGGCGCGCGGATCTCTCTGGATCTTGAATTCAAATCTTTGGCTTATCTTAATCTTGAATTTAATCACTTTAATTATTGCTAATTAAAGTGATTAATTTGCTATCTCTCCATTAGAGTGTGTACCTGCAAATATGTAGAGAAGATGAGTAAAAATCATATATTTATTTATTAAATGCATGGGAATTATGAGGTAAAATATGCAATATTGAGTTACAATCACACCCCCACACTTATTCTTTTGCTCGTCCCGAGCAAAACAAAGAAGAAAAAAGAAAAACTGTACTACCAATTTATTACACCACTTTCGCAGGTGACGCGATTGCACTGAGCGTGTGCAACAAGCCGTTAAACCTCTAGGTTACCCTAGAGGAGGAGTGTTGTCTCCTGAGGGTTTTCAGCGGATTACACCCACAAAATCCATAAAGAAAGAAGACAAATGTTAGTATTTTGAAAACTCATTTTGAACAAGAGACATGTTTACGAACTATTTTTGCAAAATATAAGTGATCCTAGGTCATAAGTCCACCTATAATCATTCTTCCTTAAACTTAGTCTCCATGCAAGATCTTGTTTTCAGTTAAGGTAAGAATTCAAAATTGGATTGAATATTTTATCTTTCATAAAACCTAGATAATATGCACACCGTCCTTAGTGAAATTTCTGGGATTTCAACTCCAACCATCAAGCCATTTATTTATTTATTTATTTTTCTTTTTCTCTGTTTTTTTTCTTTTTCTTCCCTTAGTTTTCTTAGGCTTTCTAGTTCACCCATGTAACGAGCCTATAACCGATGACTCCCAAACCAGATGGTTCTAGGGCACCAAATGAGAAAACATCCCTCGGGTTAAAGGACTCGAGTGAAAAAGGCCACAAAACTAAAGGGGATTATTTATAATCACCGTTAGGCGTGAATAATCATGCTTCTTGAGGCACAATTATCCAGCTTAATAAGTGAGATCACGTTAGGCGTGAGTAACCATGCTTCTTGAGGCATAGTTATCCAGCTTAATAAGTGATCTTTTATTTATATTTTTTTTTTCTCTTTTTTTTATTTATATGGCATTTTTAGTCTTTGTCTCCATCCCAAGAAATGTGTAAGTGTAAAGTGCATATTATCTAAGGCAAAAAATTCAAGATAAAAATATCTCACCAATTTTACTTACTTAGCCTATAATCTCAAACAAGATCTATTATTTCAACTAGGTTTAAGATGTCATAATTAAGGCTTTCTTAATTCCTAAGATACATCTTAATCTTCTTAAAAATAGATCAAAACTTTGTCTCTTATTTCAAAAAGTTTTTATTTTTATATTTTTTATTATTTATTTCTAAAAAGAAGTGTAAAAGAATGAAGATCTAAAAATTCTATGTTAGTAAACCCTCCCCCACACTTATTTCATGCATTGTCCTTAATGCATCATGATATATGTAAGCATGAAACAAAAATGAAGAGGGAAGGAAAAAAATTACCTTAAGGTGGTGGTTCCGGTGGTGGTCTGATTGGTCCACGGAACATGGCCCAATCAACTTTACGTTGGGTTTTCAGGAACCCACCAGAAATTTCAAGAATATGACCCACAAGAATGATGTGTGCATGTATGATTTTTATTATGTACATGACCCCATCTAATTTCCATTTTCCATAATAAATTTCTGAGTCAAATTTATCAAGATCCCTGTCCCAGAATGGTATATGAAATGATAGAACAGTTGACTTAGACTCGGAATGAACAGGAACTAACACCGACTCAGGAAAGTGACTGAAGTCAAGTAAAGGTGCAGGAGTCGAAGTGAGTTCAGGAATTTGGTCCAAGTCAAGAAAATGAAGCTCAAGTCCACAATCATTGTCCAATGATGGAATGTGACTTTCTAAAGGTGATATCTCTTTACTTCCAATATTAAGGAATTCAAGCTCATCGCCATACAATTCTTCAAAACTAAGGTCAATGTTTTCCGTCAGAATTGTACAATCAGTTTCAGAAGTAAAGAGATTGAGAAAATCAAGGTCACATTCCTCATGTAGTTCAATAAATGGAGAACTTGCCAATTTGTCAATAGGATCATCAAAAGTGTATAATTGGTCAAGTTCTATGTGATCCTCAAAGATGGGTGATTCAACTTCATTATGAATTGGGACAGGATCCAATGTCGACTCCGGGAAAAGATTGAAGTCAGGTAAAGATACCGGAGTCATTATTGAATCAGAAAAAGAAGTGAATCAAGAAGTTGGGGTTCAAGATCACATCCTCATGAAGTTCATTCCACAAAAATGTGAACTTACCAATTTATCAATGGGATTTTCAAAAGCAATGAATTGGTCAAGTTCAACATGATCATCAAGGAAGATTGGTGATTCAATTTCACAATGAATGGGTACTGGATGCAATAATGACTCGGGAAATGAAGTGAATTTATGTGAAGATACTGAAGTCATAATTGAATCAGGAAGTAGAATAGAATCATCAAGTGAAAGTTCAGGATCATGTTCAATTTCAATTTCAGGAAAAGGAAAACTTGCCAAAATGTCAATGGGATCTGAATTTTGGACAAGTTCAGGTGATTGTGCTGAAATTGAATCTGGATTTCCAAGACTACATGACTCTTTGGTTTTAACAGAGTGGCTAGTGACATTAGAAATATGATGAGAATGAAGAGTTTGGATCATCAAATCTATGTCACGATTCCTAGAATTTTGAGCATTAGTCATGTCTTCAAGCATCTTCCCATAATTGATGACTTTATTGTTTTGATGGAAAGATGAAGTATTGTCTAGGAATTGGTGATGAAATTGTGAGTCAAAAATGTGTGGTGATGGAAAAATGGACTCACACAAGAAATCTTTACTCGTTTCCATGACAAATGGTTATTCATTAGGAAAAGGTGGAACTGAGTAAGACTCTTGAAAATATGGTGGAATTGGAGGGGCAAATGTTTCTTGAAGTTGTTGCTCGACCCTCTGTAAATTGGCTTCTATACTCCTTAGTAACTCAGATTTTTCTTCAATTGGTGATTCAGAAAAAGGAGTATATGAAGCGGAATCGGGACATGAATACTGTGGACAAGGTGAATATTGTGGACAAGGAATTTGAGAATTTGACTCAGGGTACGTGAATCCCCAATTACTCGGTGAAGAGTTGAAATTATTATGAAAATTATAATTATTAGATGGGGGTATGGGTCATATTGATTCGGATAAGGCCAACCGGTGTATTTGGTTGGTGCGTATTGTAAAACACCGGGTTGGAATTATCCGAATATGATGGAGTCGGTGTGAAATATGGATTATTATTAGGATAGAAAGAATTGTTAAATGCCATATCACACAAAAAAATCACAAACAAAAAGAAAAATCAAACAACAAACAAAAAGAAAAGAAAAAAAAATCAAAACCAAGCCAAAAGAATGGTTGACCTAGACCTAGACGACTCCTAACTGATTAGATCGTCCACGGGAGGTTTAGTGTAGACGTAGACCACAAGTTAATCAGCCAGGGAAGGGCAAGGTTGGTGGGAGGTTTTCCGTCAGAGACGTTCCTTAATTAAGTAACCAGCAACCTTCGGGCTTTCGGCCCTCAATCCCTTTCCTAGACACTGATTTTGCAAGAGTCTATTTCCAACACTTTTCCCCCTTAGGATAATCTCCTAGATGAGTCCGAGATGTCCCTAGGGCCAACGTTTTTTTTTTAATTAAATTAGGCTTGGGTTAGTGAGTGCTGGGATGGTGGTTTTTGGGCTAAGGAAAGGGTAATGAAATCCCCACCTTATCTTTTTTATGGGTTATGCCTTAGAATTGATTTGTGCAAGTGTACAAGAAATATAACTAGAATTCACTCAAGCATGAAAATCAAGCAAGAAATGATTCCTAGTCTATATGCAATGCGAAACGTACCTTGCCTCCAACACTCTTCAACAGTAAAAGTAAAGAATTGAAAGACACGTGCCTAGAATGCAAATGTCTAAACAATTTTTAACAATTTCAACCAATTTTTTACTGTTGATTAAATTAGCAGGTAATAGGTGAAAAATACAGGATTTCAAGTATAGCAGCAGATGTATTTTGCAGAATCAGAGCCCCTGCAGAAAATTTGTAAGTAGTGATCTCCTCTTTGCCGCAATTCTACGGCAAAAACCCAGAAATTACGGCAATTTGGAGGGATCCTGGTCTCTGCTTTCGAGAGCAGAGGCCCAGGTCCACTTATATGTTACTGCAATGAAAATTTTCCTGTTCTTCAACCTGTAACCTGCAACAGAGAAGAAAATTCGTTTAGTTCTTCACTTTAAAGAAAATCCGTTGCTCTCCCCGGCAACGGCGCCATTTTGATTAGGACGAGAAAGGTGTATGTAATGTGTTTGATGTATCCTTTCCTATCTCCGCTATAGCATAAGGCTATACCGAGTCGATTCTCAGGGAGAGCTAGCGATAGAAGCGTTACGAATCGTAGTGAAGAAATGTAAACGAGAATTCTTCTATGCTTAATAGAATAAAACAATCATGGAACAAGAAATGAAAGAATGGATGGATATGTTCATGATGGAAAAGTGAAAGAAATCAAAGATTGGCTTTGGTATTCACACTAGAAAGAAAAGGAAACTTGAAGAATCAAACCATGACTAGTTTACCTTACTACCTTACCAATACTTACTAAACTCCGTGATAGTGAAGGCGTGCCTCATGTTGTCACTCCATCGGCGTAGGTTTCGTCTTGCGTGTTGATCTAATTACTTTCTCACTTGGAAGACGGGAGGTTTTACCCATCGGAGAAGAGAAGACCATCCAACTTGCAAGATGAAATAAAGCGATCACCCATGAGTTAGTGAAGATGGCAAGGCTAGTGGTTAGCTAGTACATGGTAGAAGAATTAGCTACAAGCCATTAAAAGCAAATGAAAGCAAAGCATGAAGTAAATTGCAAGGAAATTAAAGCAAGCAAGTAAAGAAAGCAAGTAAAGAAAGCAAGTAAACTAGAACCAAGCTCAAGTAGAGGAAGGAGAATGGATGAATCCTTGTTGCTTCAAGTTGTCACACCTTGATTACACAAGCTCTCTCTCTCTCTCACAATCTCTCTCTTTTACAAAGTATCTAGGGAAGAAGAAGAGGGATCTAAAGAACTAAAACCTAGAGAAAAATCCTACTAAAAATTACAACAACATACTAATTTTCCTCTCTTCCCCATTCTGTCTTTTCTCGCAGGTCCATGTCCAGTATTTATAGGCCTCAGGTGAAGGATCCAGAATCTAGTTTGTTGGCGCAAAATCCGGGATCCAACGGCCTCCAAACTGCCGCAGATCCTCAAGGATCTCCCAGATTCCACCGCAAAATCTGGGCCGTTGAGCCCAGATTTTCTGTTGGGATCTTCTTGTTAGGTGGTTATCCACGTGGCCTTCTGGATTCTTCATTGGGCGCGCGGATCTCTCTGGATCTTGAATTCAAATCTTTGGCTTATCTTAATCTTGAATTTAATCACTTTAATTATTGCTAATTAAAGTGATTAATTTGCTATCTCTCCATTAGAGTGTGTACCTGCAAATATGTAGAGAAGATGAGTAAAAATCATATATTTATTTATTAAATGCATGGGAATTATGAGGTAAAATATGCAATATTGAGTTACAATCACTAGGCATGACATGGCTTAGTAAGTATTATGCGGTGATCGATTGCCAGAATAAGAGCGTGATCTTCAAGATTCCATACCAGTCCGAGTACCAGTTCATTGGGGAGTCGAACGCATCCAGACAGAAGTAGCAAGGGGACTATGCTACTGCAGAAATTTAAGAGAAGCTGATACTGGTTGTGGAGGAATTTTTAGATGTGTTTCCAGAGGATCTACCAAGACTTCCGCCAGATCGAAATTTGGAGTTCGCTATTGAAGTCATCACAGGTACTGCCCCTATTTCTAAAGCACCATATCGGATGGCACCGATGTAGCTAGTAGAATTGAGCAATTGCAGGAATACTTGGATAAAGGCTTCATCAGGCCCAATATTTCACCTTGGGGAGCACCGGTGTTGTTGGTAAAGAAGAAGGATGGTAGCAGAAGGATGTGCATTGATTATTGGGAGTTGAACAAGGTTATTATAAAGAATTGATATCTTTGCCTAGGATAGATGACTTGTTTGATCAACTAATTGGGGCTAAGGTGTTCTCGAAGTTAGATCTTCGGTCTGGATATCATCAACTGAAGGTGAAGGAGGAGGACATTCCAAAGATGGCTTTTAGGACTCGTTATGGTCATTACGAGTTCTTCGTCATGCCATTTGGAGTGATCAATGCTCAAGCAATCTTTATGGATTTGATGAATCGAGTGTTCTCTCCATTCTTAGATAAATTTGTAGTAATATTCATTGATGATATTCTAATTTATTCTAAGAACGAAGAAGAACATACTGAGCACTTAAGAATCGTGTTGCAGACACTTCGGCAGGAGAAGCTCTATGCCAAACTAAGCAAGTGTGAATTATGGCTTAAGAGTGTGGCATTTTTGGGGCATATTGTTTTGGGAGAAGGCATCTCAGTGGATCCCAGAAAAGTTCAAGAAGTGAAAGATTGGCCTACCCCGAAATCAGTAACCGAAATTAGTAGTTTTGGGGTTAGCTGGATACTACCAGAGATTCGTGCAAGACTTCTCAAGGATTGCAGGACCTCTGACCAAGCTTACCCAGAAGGGAGAGAAGTATGTATGGACAGCGGAGTATGCCAGTGCTTTCGAAGATTTGAAGAAGAGGTTGATGACGGCTCCAATTTTGAAGATGTCTGATGGAACTGGTGGTATGGTCATTTACTGCGATGTGTCAGGGAAAGGATTGGGGTGTGTGCTAATGCAACATGGACATGTGATAGCATATGCATCCAGGCAACTCAAGCCCTACGAGAAGAACTACCCTACGCATGATCTGGAGTTGGCAACAGTGATTTTCACCTTGAAAATTTGGAGGCACTATCTGTTGGGTGACCAGGTGCTGATCTACACCGATCACAAGAGCTTGAAGTACATCTTCACTCAGAAGGAGCTAAACATGAGGCAGAGGAGATGGCTGGAGATGATGACTGATTACGATATTGATCTACACTATCACCTTGGAAAGATCAATATAGTACCAGATGCCTTGAGCAGAAAGCAGGAAGTGTCTATAGTTATGCAGATCACTCAACAGAGAGAATTATTAGAGGAGATGAGGCGTATGGACCTGGGTGTGATTAGAAGGGCAATATCTCCCAGCCAAATGATATTTATACAGATTCAACCAAACTTATTGGAGAAGATCAGGGAAGCTCAAAGTGAAGATATCAAGTTCCAAGAATTCAGGGAACAAGTGGAAGCCGGGTTGAGGTCAGATATGCAGATCTATGCAGATGGGACGCTCCGTTTTGGTAACAGAATTTGTGTACCAAAGGGAGTGGTTAGGCTAGAAGTGTTGGTTGAAGCTCATAGCTTGGCTTATTCCATACATCTAGGGGGACAAAGATGTACCAAGACCAGAAGCAACAATTCTGGTGGCATGGGATGAAAAGGGAGATTGCTCGAAATGTGGCAAAGTACCTAGTATGTCAGCAGGTGAAGGCAGAACATCAGAGGACAGCTGGACTTCATCAACCTCTGCCAATTCCAGAATGGAAGTGGGAGCACATCACTATGGATTTCATCACTGCTTTACCTCGCAACCAGAAGGGGAATAATACAGTATGCGTTGTAGTGGATCGTCTCACGAAGTCAGCACATTTTATTTCTTTCAGACTGGGACAGTCTACGAAATTGTTGGCAGAGAAGTATATGTAGGAGGTGGTGAGGCTCCATGGTGTGCCAGTAAGCATTGTGTCTGACAGAGACACTAGATTTCTATCCCACTTTGGAGAAGTCTTCAAGAAAGCTTGGGAACCCGCTTGAAGTTCAGCACTGCATATCATCCGCAGACTGATGGGCAATCGGAGCGGATGATTCAGATTCTCAAAGACATGTTGAGGGTATGTATGCTAGATTTCAAGGGATCTTGGGAGAATCATTTGCATTTGGCGGCGTTTGCTTATAACTACAGCTACCAGGCTAGTATTAAGATCGCGCCTTTTGAAGCCTTGTATAGGAGGAAGTGTAGGTCTCCTTTATGAAAGTACACCTAGAGGGGGGGTGAATAAGTGTAAGGCTAATCTAATGACAATGATGCGAAATTAAAAACTAATTGCAATGCACTTAGTGTAACCAAAGAGTGTAGCCGAATTCCTGGTGAAGGGCTCTGGACTAACTCCTCTTGATTCCTCTGAATAAGAGTTGAGGTTCTATATGAAGCTCTCTTGGTTAACATAAGTATGGCACACAAACAAACCAAGCATGTATATGATATGAACAATATGAATCAATGCACAATGAGAGAGAGAGAGTTAGAGAAAGTGGATCAAACGCAAACACAAGGATATATTTCGATGTTCGAGCACCCAGCTCTATGTCCCCGCCTTCACACAGAAGGATTTCCACTAACTTGTCCACACAGGACTTCCCACATAAGGAACCTCCATTGAGGATTTGGGCAAATACAATTTGGGAGTACACAACTCCTCTCTCCAACAAAATATAACCTCTACACTTAGAGGCAAGGCACAAAGCCTTCACAATATCAACCTCACAAATGAGGGATAGGCACGTAGCCAAACAACCAAAATCACCTCACACTTGTGGGATTCCAACACAACCTCCACTATCACCTCTCACTAGAGGGATACCAACACAATCACCTCTCACTAGAGGGATATCACAAATCAAGGAGGGTTTACAACTTGGTGGTTTCCACAACCACAAACCAATTTTCTCACTAAAACAAAGATCCTATAGATAGGATAGAATGATAATCTCAAGTGTGATAAAATAAAGTATTTTGAACAAAGAAAATCACTGGGAAAAACTCCAAATAGATATAGAAATTTAGATCAAAAACCAATTCCCAAAGGACTTTATTTTCTTTGAAATTTCCAACACATTAAAACAAATAAAGAATGATATTTTTAAACCCAAAAACTCTTTTGAAAACTTGTTGTTAAACACTTGTAAAGGTGGGAAAAATTGCTCTCTAAAAACTTGTTAAAAACTAGTTCAAATGGGGGGTATTTATAGCCCCAAATGAATCTGCCCGTTGGTAGCTGGAAAGGACAGATTTGCCCTTCCGGTCGACCAGTCTAACGGTCAGATTTTTGACCGTTGTGCCTCCGGTTGACCGCCCGATCGACCGGGACTGGATACAGAGAGCAGCAGCTCTCTGCCGGTCGACTGGCCCGGTCGACCGGGGCAATTTCCAGAGAGCAGAGCTCTTTGGACGGTCGACCGCCCGGTCGACCGGCCCACCAGCCCCGGCTGCGTGCACGTCTGTGCACATCGGTCGATCGGACCGGTCGACCGACTTCTGCTACGGTCGACTTGTCCGGTCGACTGGCAGACAGCTAGGTCAGATTTTTAGGATTTAAAAACTTGTCTTTTTATTATCAATTAAATCCCATAAAATCACATAAATTTCACAAAAATCAGTTCTTACTATATCTTTGAAATACAAATATGTGTGATAAAAATTCAACACATATTATAAACAATTTGAACCTTATTTGTGAGATAGAAATTTTGTCGTAAACCAAAAACCGTATTTTCTAAAACTTGGATTTTTGAAATGGAAATCCGATTTTTTCAAAACACATGTAAATATAAAAACATGATATTTAAACAACTTTGAAGCATATTGTATGTAGATAGAATCCAATATATATGTAAAGAATTATATCTATATTTTTGACATTAAATCCAAAAATAAGTTTCGTTTAAGTACAAAACTCCAAACACATGAATAGGCTTATCAAAATAAGTTTTTCTAAATAGATGAAGCATAGATGTATATAGATCAAATATAATATATATTAAACCATGTAAACTTGTTTTGATTCTATCTATTCATGAAAACCAAGATCGGTTAAACCAAAAACCAAAACATGAAACTTGTGTGTATTGTGAACTTGAGCATATCACACTATCTAATCTTTACAATGAGATCTAAACAATCTTAAACTAAACAAACCGTTGTCTTCTTGTAGAACTCCGTCTCTAAGTCGACTCCATCCAAACGCGATCCAACGAGTTTGACTCCAACCAAGTGCTAGATGTGAACTTGACGCTCGAGCTCTTGAATCACCATGCGAAAGCTCCAAAACACCTTTGTTGAACCTAATCACCTACTAATATCTTGATCAAATATCTGAAATTAAATATCACAAGATTATTAGTAAACTATAATTACATGAGTTAATCATCATCAAAACTAGAGTGAAGGGCCTCTTGGCCAATAATCTACCCCTTTTTGATGATGATAAAACTCATGGAGTTATATATGCATGGATTAAAGTTAAGCTTCATAGAAGCTCCCACTTAACTCATGCATAGCAATAAACATAAAGATATGTCATGAATGCTTAACATAAATATGCATAAACATGATATTTGATATCAATGAAATAAACATGCTTTTGATTCCAATTTTAAAATAAACATGTTCTTAAAAAATGTTACTCTTAATGCCAACAAAAACACTTGATACTAACAAAACAACAAAATATGCTTTGATACCAATACCAACAAAAAATGCTTTTGATATACCAATGGTAAAAGATAACAAACTTAAACAAACATGCATATATCAAACTCCAAAATATCTCTCCCCCTTTTTGTCAATTCATCAACAAAGGGGCACAAACATAAAACAATAAAGTACATAAAACAAACAATAAAGGTATATATGCTATATGCATTCATGAAGAGGAGAGACGTGAAGTTAACTCCCCCTGCATACATGCATTTATATGAAAAGATATGACTAAACCCTAATCACATAAAGCACAATATGCAATGTATAAAAGAAGATGTGAAGCTCCTACTACACACGTGTACTACATACCAAAGAAATATCAATCACTTTAATATGACATATACTCAACATGAATATATATAGAGAGAGAGAAGATGTTAAGCTTCCCTTGCATTTAAGCAATACAAATCAAAACATTATGATACCCAATTGAAAAATATATCAATTTAGCATGAAGGTATACATAGAAACATCATGATACCAATTGAAAATAAACAAAACATTTTGAAGATAACCAACAAAAATTTTGATATCAATTGAAAGATATAAATATACATAGGCAATCTTGATATCAATTGTAAAACTTAGTACCAATTGAAAATATTTTATACTTTTGATACTAATTGAAAAACATAAACCAATCCTTTTTGGTTAAACACTAAAATTATTTTGCAATAAAGATACCAAATAGTGAATAATATCAATTTAAGATTCTTGATACAATATTGAAAATGAAACATATACCAATTAAAAATAATTTTCATTAGGAGCGTAGGAAACCAAAAGAAAACTAAGATATCATTTTTCAACATAAAGAGTGAGAGTAAGATACCAATTGTAAATAAAACCGATTGAAATGTAAAACATGAATTTTCTCTCCCTTTATGAAATACTAATGAAAGCGATGCATAAGCTTGTATAAGATACCAATTGAAAAATAATTATCATTAAGGACTAAATCAAGCTTAGCATGGTAAAATTTGTACTGAAAGATATAAAGATATAGTAAACACAATCAAAAACACATATATATGTATGGAAGATTAAATACCAATCGAAATTGATACTATTTGAAGTTAAAGCATACATATATAGAAACAAATATGAGTATACAAAATAAATGTCAATTGTGGTACCATTGAAAACACAATGAGAATCAAGTGTATAACTCATACTCCCTACCACCCATTTCATGCACATGTTTAAAAAGATTTTTAATTAAACTCACAAGGCATAGTCGCCCATCCAACCACCCATTATGGGTAGGGGTTTTCAAAAATAAGTTTAGTATATTTGAAAACTCTACAAAATGAAGAATCTAAACTAGTTTTATGACAAACTTGAAAACTAGTACGAAATCTTTTAAGCAAGGAATAAAACAATAACATTTTTCATGAAAATATGAAAATCACATAATTAACACTCAAGGTCAATATAGCACATATAATACTAATGAAAACAAAATCATGAGAAAACATCACGTAATGTGAGTGTACAAGTTTTGTGTGAAAGACATAATCATGGAAATAGGCAATTAAGCTCAAATATGAACTTTCTTTATAAACATGAAAATTTATTTTTTATCAAAATAATATTAACTTCAAGGTTTATATATGTTTAGTCTAAACTAAAGGTATACATACATATCCAAACCTGAACGAGTCCACAAAAATATATGCATGAAGGCAAGTGGCTCAAGGATGTATATGTATAACTAATAGTTTAGACAAAATAGACATATATATGAAGTTAAACACATATTAATGAAAACATATACAAAATAGGGAATACAAGTCAAAATATATGAATCATCAAAACTAGGCTATACTAGTGCATTTAAAGTGTACAAATTAGCAATCAAGCATAAACATATAATAATATATTTGTGGCTCATTAGTTGTACAAGTATTGACATGAGTTTTAATGAAAGCTACATCTTAAACATGTAAACAAAACATGAAGCTCAAAACAAAACATAAATCAACATGATCATTATGTAAATGCACATGTCTTAGATCTATGATATACATGATAGCTAAACAAATGTGAGAACATCAATGTATAATTTCATATAAACATGGGTGTATCTCAAATACTATACATGTATGTCACTAATCTAAATATCATGTCATTTAACGTAAAAATCAAGAAACATCAAAACATGCTAAAAATTAATGACATGAAAAGCTTGTAAACATAATGGGAGATAGAGATTGTTACCAAAATAATGAGGGCACATCTCTAAGTCTCCAAACCAAGGTGATCCTCCCACCAAACTCCCTTGAAAGTGATGCTTCCATAATAGTAACCATTAAGCTCGAAACGCATCCATCTCAAGGCACCATCATTCTCACGTCATGTGAGAGCCCATACCTACATTAAATAAAATAGAAGTGGTCTTTGGTACCCATACTCTTTTGGGTCCATGGGGGTTAGCTCCTTTTCTAACCCAAACAAACTTATTTGCTAAATTTTCATCATGTACTCTATCATAACAAAACTTAGCAAGGTGGCCCTTACGCTCACAATGTGTACAAGTGTACACATGAGCATACAAAGTGTTATGAGTGTGAACGTGAGGAGCATGTGTATGCCGTGGTTTGTGGGCATGCATATTTAGAACTTGTTTCTTTCGAAACATGGATTCCAACCGTGTATGGTTCATGACACGTTGGCTCAAAGTGGAGCCCAAACAATCAACGCTCTTCTTTAAAACATTTATATCATTTTTAACCATGAAAGAAGGGGTTGAGCATGCAATAGGAGGTGAAGCTATACTAGCATGGCAAACATGTGTAGATACATCATTTTTTAAAGAAATGTTTTTCTTAGAAACCAAATCTAGCTCTTTTGAAATAGAAATAACTTTGTTTTTCAAAGATTCATTTTATTTTACAACAAAATCAAATTTTAAAGATAAGGCCTCATTTTTCTTCAAAGCATTTTCACAATCATTTCTATTTTTTAAAATTTCATTTTCTTTTAGGACAAGGTTAAGTTGGGATTTAAGTGAGTCACGTTTACTTGAAATCTCTTCCTTCTCTTGCAAAATCAAATTAAGTTTCGAACATAAATCCTTATTTTCTTTGTTAAGTCCAAAACTTTTCTTTTTCAAGGCTTTATATTTTTTAATAATTTTTCACAAATAATTGATAGTTCTTCATTTAAAGCATCGGCATCAACTAAATCATCGCCGGAAGAACTAGCACAATCATCTAGGTGAGTTTTCGAACGTACCTCAAGGGAGTCAGTCCCTTGGAGCACACAGCAATGTTGTTCGGATTCATCCTCACTAGATTCTATCTCCACATGAGTCGTCTTTTGGAGCGCAAGAGAGGTCAACGTGCTCTACACTGCAAAGGCGGAATCACAATAAGAAATCATACACAAATGTTCTTTGTTAAGCGTGCTTCTAAGTGCCGTTAGGGCTTGTGCATTGGCCTCTATATGCTCACTATTACCAAGATAGGATTTCTTGGTAGCGGCAAGGAAAACATGCAAACCTATGGTCTTGAGGTACATACTCATCTTAATCTTCCATACGTCGATGTTAGAAACATCAAACATATGATGGGTCATGAAATCCATGAGTGTGTGTATAAACAAATATATGTGCAAATGCAAATCTAGATTAGCTAACCAAGATCACACTCCTAGGTGGTTAAACCTAATATCAAGAGCGAAGGCTTTGATACCAATTGAAACTACACCTAGAGGGGGGTGAATAGGTGTAAGGGTAATCTAATGACAAATTATGCGGAAATAAAAACTAATTGCAACACACTTAGTGCAACCAAAGAGTGTAGCCGAATTCCCGGTGAAGGGCTCTGAACTAACTCCTCTTGATTCCTCTGAATAAGAGTTGAGGTGCTATATGAAGATCTCTTGGTTAACACAAGTATGGCACATAAACAAACCAAGCATGTATATGATATGACCAATATGAATCAATACACAATGTAAGAGAGAGAGTTAGAGAAAATAGATCAAATGCAAGCACAAGGAAATGTTTCGAGGTTCGAGCACCCAGCTCTACGTCCCCGCCTTCACACAGAAGAATTTCCACTAACTTGTCCACACAGGACTTCCCACACAGGGAACCTCCACTAAGGATTTGAGCAAATACAATTTGGGAGTACACAACTCCTCTCTCCAACAAAATACAATCTCTACACTTAGAGGCAAGGCACAAAGCCTACACAATATCAACCACACAAATGAGAGATAGGCACTTAGCCAAACAACTACAATCACCTCACACTTGAGGGATTCCAACACAACCTCTACTATCACCTCTCACTAGAGGGATACCAACACAATCACCTCTCACTAGAGGGATATCACAAATCAGTGAGGGTTTACAACTTGGTGGTTTCCGCAACCACAAACTAATTTTCTCACTAAAACAAAGATCCTATAGATAAGATAGAATGATAAGCTCAAGTGTGAGAAAATAAACTGTTTTGAACAAGAAAATCACTTGGGAAAAACTCCAAATAGATATAGAAATTTAGATCAAAAATCAATTCCCAAAGGACTCTATTTTCTTTGAAATTTCCAACACTTTAAATCAAATAAAGAATGATCATTTTAAACCCAAAAACTCTTCTGAAAACTTGTTGTTAAATACTTGTAAAGGTGGAAAAAATTGCTTTCTAAAAACTTGTTAAAAAACTAGTTAAAATGGGTGGTATTTAAAGCCCCAAATGAATTTACCTGTTGGCAGCTAAAAAGGACAAATTTGCCCTTCTGGTCGACCCCCTGGTCGACCGGCCCAACGGCCAGATTTCTGACCATTGTGCCTCCGGTCGACCGCCCAGTCGACCGGGACTAGATATAGAGAGCAGTAGCTCTCTACCGGCCGACCGGGGCCATTTTCAGATAGCAGAGCTCTCTAGACGGTCGACCGCCCAGTCGACCGGCCCAACCGCCCAGGCTGCGTGCACGTCTGTGCACGCCGGTCGACCGGTCTGGTCGACCGGCAGACAGTCAGGTCAGATTTTTATGATTTAAAAACTTATCTTTTTATTATCAATTAAATCCCATAAAATCACATAAATTTCACAAAAATCAGTTCTTATTATATTTTTGAAATACAAATATGTGTGACAAAAATTCAACACATATTATAAACAATTTGAACCATTTTTGTGAGGTAGAAATTTTGCCGTAAACCAAAAATCATTTTTTCCAAAACTAGGATTTTTGAAATGGAAATCCGGTTTTTTCAAAACACATGTTAATAAAAAAAGATAATATTTAAACAACTTTGAAGCATATTGTATATGAACAGAATCCAATATACATGTAAAGAATTATATCTACGTTTTTGACATTAAATCCAAAAATAAGTTTTGTTTAAGTACAAAACTCCAAACACACGAATAGGCTTATCAAAATAAGTTTTTCTAAATAGATGAAGCATAGATGTATATAGATCAAATCTAATATACATTAAACCATGTAAACTTGTTTTGATTCTATCTATTCATGAAAACCAAGATCGGTTAAATCGAAAACCAAAAACATGAAACTTGTGTGTGTATTGTGAACTTGAGCATATCACACTATCTAATCTTTACAATGAGATCTAATTAATCTTAAACTAAACAAGCTGATGTCTTCTTGTAGAGCTCCGTCTCCAAGTCGACTCGATCCAAACGCGATCCAATGAGCTTGACTCCAACCGAGTACTAGATGTGAACTTGACGCTCGAGCTCTTGAATCACCATGTGAATGCTCCAAAATATCTTTGTTGAAGCTAATCACCTACTAGTATCTTGATCAAATATCTGAGACTAAATATCACAAGATTATTAGTACACTATAACTACATGAGTTAATCATCATCAAAACTAGAGTGAAGGTCCTCTGGGCCAACACTTTATGTTGGGACGACATTGGTGATAGGCGGCTGTTGGGGCCCGAGATTATAATTCAGACTGTGGAGAAAGATAAGGTCATCCACGAGCGTCTCAAGGCAGCTCAGGATAGACAGAAACAGTGAGCGGATTTGAGCAGAAGGCCGCTGGTGTTCGAGGCTGGAGATAAGGTATTCTTGAAGATATCTCCAACGAGAGGAGTGATCAAATTTGGTAGTTGGGGGAAGCTGAGTCCCAGGTTCATTGGACCTTTTGAGGTTCTAGAGCGTCTGGGGGAAGTGGCTTATAGACTGGCATTACCCCCATCTTTGGATGGCGTGAATGATGTCTTCCATGTTCCTCAGTTGAGGAGGTATGTCTGATATGACAATCATGTTTTGGATCATATTGAGCTGGAGTTTCGGCCGAATTTATCCTACACTGAAAAACCAATGGCTATTCTGGACTGGACTACCAAAGAACTGAAGAAGCAGATCATCCCACTTGTTCTGGTGTCTTGGGGCAGGCGATCTCCAGGAGAAGCAACGTAGGAGCGAGAGGACATTATTCGCGATCGCTAGCCTCACTTATTTCATGGCGATTAGGTAACTTCTTTCTTCCAATTTAAATTTTGAGGACGAAATTTTCTTATTAGGTGGGTAGAATGTAATACTCTTGTTTTGTAATACCTTAAATAAAATATAATAAAATAAAAATAAAAATATATATATATATATATATATATATATATATATACATATATTTGTTTGTGCTAAGTTTCAAACTCTGTTCCTTTGTACTAAATCCTAATACCTAAACCATAATGCCACATTGGAGTGTAGTTAAGTAGGAGATCTAATTTATTTAAACAAGCCTAAAGCCAAATTTAAAACTCAAATTTCTAACTGAAAGATCTCAAGAGATCTTTAGGGATTTATATCCTAACAACTCGATTTCTTATCTTAACAACCTAAATTCTTATCTTAACAAACTGATTGCTAAAAATCCTAATCTAAAAAATTCTATCCTATTATATTACCGTAACTCTTTTCTCATGTTTCTTTACAAAAAAGAAAGAAAGAAAAGAGCGATAGTTAGAAAGAAATCTAAACCCAGCATTCTTCCTCATCCCTTCACCGCTTCTTGGAGCTGATCGTGACGGAAGAACGTGTTCGAGGCTTGGAGATTGAGGAGCAGACGAAGGGGATCTATCCAAGTAGGTTTAAATTTTTATGAAGTAAAAATTTTATTTTAAAGTGTCATGATTTGATTTGGTTTCTTATTTTCCAACAAGAATTCTTATCTAGATTAAATTGTTGAACTAGAATTTAATAATCTATCATGTTTAAAAATTCTCTTATGAAACGTAAATTCCCCTAAGATCTAGATAATTGAATGAATTATAAATTAATGATATACCATGTTTAAATTTCTCCTTGTCATGAATTTTGATCTCATCCAATATATATATAAAGAAAATAAATTGTATGAAAAAAAATCAATTAAATTTAATTTACCATGCTTAATTTATTTTTTCCAGGAATCATTACTACATCACCGTGGTTTAAATAAAACATATATAAGTAATGAATTACTACCCCAATTAGATTATAGAAAACTTTAAGGAAAAAAAGGGGGAAATTTTGGAATATTAAAAAGAAAAAGAATTGGTTTGGATCTAATAATTTGCATATTAAATAAATAAGCAAATAAATAAATTTCCTTCCACAAAGAAGAAATTTTAGAACCTAACCATAACAATCTAAATTAAATATATATGGTAATGTATCAATGTATTTATTTATGGAGAAAAATTAGAAAAGATTCGAAGTTTATCTATATATGTATATATATAGGTATGTATGTATGTATATAAAATAAACTAAAAAAAAATATGGAGCAAACTGCTCTTGGCCAAAAGGCCGAGAGCAGTAAGGGCTGCACAGACCTAGGCCGGGTCTGTGTAGCCGAGTCTACACCCGACCTCGGTGCAGACCCGCACCTGGTTAGCCCAGGGCCAGTGGCCTAGGCAGCCACTAGGCCAAAGCCAAAAAAAAAAAAACATTGGGCCTGCACTCGGCCAGGCCTAAGAGCAGACCCAGGGCCTGGTTCATTGGGCCAGGCCAGAAACCAGAATCCAGAAACTAGAATCAAGAAACCAGAAAAAGAAAAAAAATAGTTAAATTCAGATCCCATATTCAGAAGCCCAAATTGCAGTGCAGCCCACAGATTTTGGGTTCTAATTCATTTAACCTGATTAGACGGAAAAGGTATACTTATTATGTAGTAAATGTATTCAATGTACCCTTTCTTGTCTCCGCTATAGCCTAGGGCTATACCGAGTCGGATCTCAGGGAGAGCTAGTGTAGAAACGTTACGATACACGTGAGAAGATAAAACGAGAACTCTTCTTTGCTTTTACAAGAATAAAGAATCAAAAGAAAAACAAATAAAAGAATTGGTGGCTATGTTCATGGTGGAAATCGGGAGAAATCAAGATTGAGATGGATTTGAACTAACAACTAAAAAGAAAGTAAAATCAAGAAAACTTTGAATGCAAGAAATCCATGACTAGCTAACCTTAACTACCTTGCTAAACTAACTAAACTCCGTGATAGTGATGCGTGCCTCATGTTGATTCATCGGCATGTATTTGTCTTGCTTGTGATCTAATTACTTTCCCACTAAGATGATGGGGAAACATTCTTGGACTTGTCTTGTAGCCTCCATAGATGGTCATCGGCCTACAAGATAGACTTTCACTAATGGAATCACAAGAGATACACTCAAGGGATGCAAATGAAGAACATACAACTTTCACTAATGGAAGTAGTGAAGTTATACATCAAATAGCATATTGGTGCTCCATCTCCATGTTCCATCAAGGCACTAGTTCAAAGACTAGGCTCTACATGAGGCACACATGAATCATATGGAGAATTACAACAAGATTCTTGCCAAGAAATGAAACAAAACCCATCGGAGAAGAGAAGATCATACAAATTGCAAGATGAAGTAAAGCATTCACCCATGAGTTAGGAGTTGCAAGAGTAGTGGTTAGCTAGTACATGGAACAAGAAATTAGCTACTAAACATTACAAAAGCAAAGCAAAGCATGATTGAATTGCTAGAAATTAACAAAGCAAGTAAGGAAAGAAATCAAACTAGAATCAAGCTCAAGTAGAGAAGTAGAGAATGGATCAATCCTTGTATAGCTCCAAGTTGTCACTCCTTGATGATACAAGCTCTCTCTCTCATACAACTCTCTCTTGCAATGAAATCTAGGAGAAGAAGATCATAGAGAGAACTAAAAATCCTAAACAAAACCTAACAAAATTACAATCTATTCACTAATCTCTCTCTCTTCTCTGATCACTTTTTTTCTCGCAGGTACAAATGAAGTATTTATAGGAGAACTGAGAAGCTTCTGGAGATAAGGTGGTTGCCACAAAATCCGGGGATCCAACGGCCCTAGATTGCCGCGCCCTGCCGCGCGTCCGCGGCTTAACCGAATCCGTTCAGCAACGGATTTCTGTTGCTGAGTGGTTACGGGGTTGTTGGCCACGTGGACATTCTAGAATATCTGTTGGTTGAGCGAATCTCTCTGGATCTTGGGTTTAGATTTGGCTTTATCCTTAAGCTTGGATTAATCACTTAATTAGCGGTAATTAAGTGATTATTTGAAAATCTCTCTCTTAAATGTGTACCTGCAAATATGTAGAGAAGAGGATTAAAATTCATATATTTATTTGTAATATGCATGGGGATTATGATGTAAAATATGCAATATTGAGTACTAATCACACCCCCACACTTATTCGTTTGCTCGTCCCGAGCAAAAACAAAGAAAAGAAAATCTATACTACCAGTTTATTACACCACTTTCGCAGGTGACGCGATTGCACTGAGCATGTGCAACAAGCCGTTAAACCTCTAGGTTACCCTAGAGGAGGAGTGTTGTCTCCTGAGGGTTTTCAGCGGATTACACCCACAAAATCCATAAAGAAAGAAGACAAATGTTAGTGTTTTGAAAACGCATTTTGAACAAGAGACAAGTTTACGAACTATTTTTGCAAAAATATAAGTGATCCTAGGTCATAAGTCCACCTATAATCAATCTTCCTTAAACTTAGTATCTATGCAAGATCTTGTTTTTAATTAAGGTAAGAATTCAAAATTGGATTGAATATTTTATCTTTCATAAAACCTAGATAGTATGCACACCGTGTAAGTGAAGATTTCCTGGGATTTCAACTCCAACCATCAAGCCATTTATTATATATATTCTTTTTTTCTTTTTCTTCCCTTAGTTTTATTAGGCTTTCTAATTCACCCATGTAGCGAGCCTATAACCGATGACTCCCAGACCAGATGGTCTTAGGGCACCAGATGAGGAAACATCCCTCGGGTTTAAGGACTCGAGTGAAAAAGGCCACAAAACTAAAGGGGATTATTCTTAATCACCGTTAGACGTGAGTCATCATGCTTCTTGAGGCACAATTTCCCAGCTTAATAGGTGATCTTTTATTTATATATTTTTTTTTTCTTTTTTCTTTTTTTTTTTTTATATATATGGCATTTTTGGTCTTTGTCTCCATCCCAAGAAATGTGTAAGTGTAAAGTGCATATTATCTAGGGCAAAAAATTCAAGATAAAAATATCTCCTCAATTTTACTTACTTAGCCTATAATTTCAAACAAGATCTATTACTTCAACTAGGTTTAAGATGTCATAATTAAGGCTTTCTTAATCTCTAAGATACATCTTAATTTTCTTAAAAATAAATCAAAACTTTATCTTCTTATTTCAAAAAGTTTTTATTTTTATTAAAAGAAAAATCTAAAAGAAAATAGAAAATCTATAAAGAAAGGTAAAATCTAAAAGAAAATAAAAACCTAAAAAGAAAATGAAAATCCTAAAAATTGAAAATCCTATGATCCTATGTTAGTAAACCCTCCCCCACACTTATTTCATGCATTGTCCCCAATGCATCGTGATATATGTATGCATGAAACAAAATGGAAGGGAAAGGAATTATTTACAAGGAATATACAAGTGTAACTCTCACCTGGGCTTTTGGTCGCTTCCCTCTGGCCCGTTTCCCATCGTTCCAATGTGTTCTCTTTCTTGAACTCCATTGGGAAACGGTCTGAATTGTTCTTACCCTAGGTGATTTCAGTTTCAATTTGTTGTTATTTTCATTCATACTTTTTCCACCACATCGTTCACAAACAAAGTCCTTATCACCACTCTCACTCAGAATCTCATCACTTCCAGTGTTTAGAAATTTTAACTCCTTTCCATATAATTCTTCAAAACTCAAATCAACATCCGGAAGTGGACAATTAACTAATTTACCCCGAGTTGACTCATCTAAGCACATGATCTCATCAGCAAACAAGTCTTCAAATGATATATCAATTGGAGGTTCAAATACAGTCTCAGTTGGCTCATTGAAAGTGAAGATATCAACTTTCCCCTTTTTAAAGGGTACTCGGATAAGAGAATCACAAGGTTGTGACTCATCTTTTGGATCTTCACCTTCCTCCTCACAATTGTTACTAATGAAATTAACCTCAAATGTTTGATCTTTTGTTTTGTGAGGCTGTGTGTGGAAGACATTGTGTTCATGTGTCATGTTACCAAAAGTCAACCTCATTGATCCATTCCGGCAATTAATGATTGCATTTGCAGTAGCCAGGAATGGTCGACCCAGAATGACAGGAATTTGTGCCCTTTGATTTGAATTTGACACTGGTTTTGTTTCAAGGACAACAAAGTCAACTGGATAAAAGAATTCTCCAACTTTGACCAGGACATCTTGAATTACCCCCTTGGGTTTAGTAACAGAGCGATCAGCCAATTGAATGGTCATTTGGGTTGGGTGGAGATCACCTAACCCCAATTGTTGGTACACAGAGAAAGGTAGGAGATTGATACTGGCCCCCAAATCAAGAAGTGCCCTATTTATTGTAGTCTGTCCTATGATGCATGAAATGGTGGGGCTCCCTGGGTCTTTGTATTTTACAGGAATTGGACCAGTGAGCAACTCATTAATGGATGATGCAAGGAAGACTTTTTTAGGGACTTGGGTCTTCCTCTTCTTGGTGCACATTTCCTTCAAAAATTTGGCATATGATGGCACTTGTTGAATGGCATCAAGAAGAGGGACATTGATTTGGACCTTATTGAATGTTTCTTTTATTTTCTCCATGTGAGCATTTGACTTATTATTTAGAAGCCTATTTGGATATGGTACTCTAGGCTTATAAGGTTGCTCATCTACCTTTTCTTTCCCCTTGGCTTTGGAAGTGGATGGCTCTGTACTAGAGGATGGGTTGTCAAAAGTTGGTGACATTGGGACATGAGGAGTTTGCTTTGGTACTGGATGAGATTGTGGACTAGAAACCTTATTGTCAACTTGTTTACCAGATCTCAGGGTATGAATGGCATGACAGTGACTGGGTCCTGAATTTTCAACTTTGGGATTTAGCAATGGCTGGCTTAAGAACAGTCCTTTTTGATTCTCAGCCAATTGCTTGATCTGGACCTTCATTTCATTCAACTCCTGTTGCTGGTTCTTTGTTAAGGTTTCTATCATTTGTTTCAACTCAGATATTTCAGAATTATTTTGGGGTGGATGTTGAGGATATGGAGATTGGAACTGTGATTGGTAGAATGGTGGAGGATTCTGATAAGACTGATATGACTGTGGTGGACTTTGAGATGGATGAACATACAGTGAATTCTGATCGAAACTGGATGGATGAAACTGAGCATTGTACAGATGTGGAAGTGGTGGCATATGATGCTCAGTACCAGACTGACTCCACAAAGAATTTGGATGGTTCTGCCATCCTGACTTGTAAGTGCTGGAGTATGGGGGTCTGGTAAATGTTGCATTCATGTTCTCCTGAAATGGGGGCTGATACAATGGACACTCCTCAACAACATGGCTAAGGTCTTGACATTTGGTGCAACCTGGTCTAATCAAAGGCAATGGGTTGACCTGGTTGACCACAGAATTCCCTATTGACTCAAGCAACTCTATCCTCTTCATTAATTGTGTGATCTTGGTTTCTGAAGATAGAGAGGATTCTTTGGATTGTGTACCAGTTCTGGAAGTGGTGGGAGTTGGTTTATCAGGGCATGACTCCCACTGAATGGTTTTCTCAGCTAGGGTTTCAAAGAGATCCCACCCCTGATGTTCATTTTTTTTTCAGGAATTCCCCTTGGCACATGGATTCCAAAAGGGTTTTTGTTTGGTAATCTAATCCATCATAGATAATCTGGCATAGCCGCCATTTCTCTATGCCGTGATGGGGACATAGGGCTAAAAGGTCTTTGAAACGCTCAAGATATTTCCAGAAAGGTTCATTTTGTTCTTGCTTGAATTGCATTATGTTTTTTCTCATGAGGGCTGTTTTGTGGATAGAATAGAATTTCCTAAGGAAGACCTTAACAAAATCATCCCATGAAGATATGGAACTGACAGGAAGACTGTAAAGCCATTTCTTAGCTAAATCCTTAAGTGCAAACGGTATGAACCGTAACCTAACAGCATCCTCAGAAAGTTGGGATATTCTCATCATTTGGCATACCTCTTCAAATTCACGAATAAAGAGGTACGCATCCTCAGACTCTAAACCATGGAATCGGGGAAGTGTACTAATGAATTGTGGTTTCAGCTCAAAATGATTTCCATTAGGCTCGGGGAGAAGAATGCATGAAGGAATGGAGGTGCGAATCGGATAAAATCGATCCTGAAGTGAGACGTTGTTGGTCATGATGAAGTGGTTGTAGAAGTGTAAGTGTAGAAAGAATTAGGATCACAAAACCACTATTGTATATACAATCACCAACAACGTACACCGATCACACCAGCGAAAAAAGGAAAATAACAAACAACAAAAGAAAAAATCAATCCAAGCTTGTCTAGGGTTTCTGGTCCTAGGTGACTCCTAAATAGACTGTCCACAGGAGGTTTGGTGTGGACTCTGACTATAAGCAAATCAGCCAGGGAAGGGTAAGGTTGGTGGGAGGTTTTCCGTCCGGAGACGTTCCTTAATTAAGTAACCAGCAACCTTCGGGCTTTCGGCCCTCAACCCCTTTCCTAGACACTGATTTTACAGAAGTCAATTTCCAACACTTTTCCCCCTTAGGAAAATCTCCTAAGTGAGTCCGGATGTCCCTAGGGCCAACGTCTATCAAATTTTATTTACAAGCTTAGGATTGTGAGTACGTGGGGAAAATGATTTCCGGGCTAAGGAAAGGGTAATGACCTCCCCCACCTTATGTTATTTACAGGAATTGCCCTTAGAATTAATTGTGCAAGTGTACGATATAGAAACAAACAAGGTTCACTCCAAGTAAGAAAAATCAAACAAAGAGTGAGTCTTAGTCTATATGCAATGAATCACGTACCTTGTCCCACGCGCTCTTCAACAGTAAATTTAAAGTAATTGAAAGACACGTGCCTAAAATGCAAGATGTCTAACAATTTTTTAGCAATTATCAACCAATTTCTTACTGTTGAATTAATTAACAGGAATACAGTGAAGTATACAGGAAATGAAGTATATAAGCAGCAGTATCTTGCAGAGCAGAAGCCCCTGCAAAAATTTTGTAAGTAGTGAACTCTAAAGTGCCGCGTTCCCACGGCAATTCTTGTGGATCCGCGGCACAATAGAGGGATCCTGGGCTCTGCTTTCTTGAGCAGAGGCCCAGGTCCACTTATATGATTCTGCTGTGCAAATATTTCTGAATCTTCAACCTGTACCTGCAACAGAGAAGATATATCGTTTAGTTTCTCACTTTTAAAAATACCGTCGCTCTCCCCGGCAACGGCGCCATTTTGATTAGACGGAAAAGGTATACTTATTATGTAGTAAATGTATTCAATGTACCCTTTCTTGTCTCCGCTATAGCCTAGGGCTATACCGAGTCGGATCTCAGGGAGAGCTAGTGTAGAAACGTTACGATACACGTGAGAAGATAAAACGAGAACTCTTCTTTGCTTTTACAAGAATAAAGAATCAAAAGAAAAACAAATAAAAGAATTGGTGGCTATGTTCATGGTGGAAATCGGGAGAAATCAAGATTGAGATGGATTTGAACTAACAACTAAAAAGAAAGTAAAATCAAGAAAACTTTGAATGCAAGAAATCCATGACTAGCTAACCTTAACTACCTTGCTAAACTAACTAAACTCCGTGATAGTGATGCGTGCCTCATGTTGATTCATCGGCATGTATTTGTCTTGCTTGTGATCTAATTACTTTCCCACTAAGATGATGGGGAAACATTCTTGGACTTGTCTTGTAGCCTCCATAGATGGTCATCGGCCTACAAGATAGACTTTCACTAATGGAATCACAAGAGATACACTCAAGGGATGCAAATGAAGAACATACAACTTTCACTAATGGAAGTAGTGAAGTTATACATCAAATAGCATATTGGTGCTCCATCTCCATGTTCCATCAAGGCACTAGTTCAAAGACTAGGCTCTACATGAGGCACACATGAATCATATGGAGAATTACAACAAGATTCTTGCCAAGAAATGAAACAAAACCCATCGGAGAAGAGAAGATCATACAAATTGCAAGATGAAGTAAAGCATTCACCCATGAGTTAGGAGTTGCAAGAGTAGTGGTTAGCTAGTACATGGAACAAGAAATTAGCTACTAAACATTACAAAAGCAAAGCAAAGCATGATTGAATTGCTAGAAATTAACAAAGCAAGTAAGGAAAGAAATCAAACTAGAATCAAGCTCAAGTAGAGAAGTAGAGAATGGATCAATCCTTGTATAGCTCCAAGTTGTCACTCCTTGATGATACAAGCTCTCTCTCTCATACAACTCTCTCTTGCAATGAAATCTAGGGAGAAGAAGATCATAGAGAGAACTAAAAATCCTAAACAAAACCTAACAAAATTACAATCTATTCACTAATCTCTCTCTCTTCTCTGATCACTTTTTTTCTCGCAGGTACAAATGAAGTATTTATAGGAGAACTGAGAAGCTTCTGGAGATAAGGTGGTTGCCACAAAATCCGGGGATCCAACGGCCCTAGATTGCCGCGCCCTGCCGCGCGTCCGCGGCTTAACCGAATCCGTTCAGCAACGGATTTCTGTTGCTGAGTGGTTACGGGGTTGTTGGCCACGTGGACATTCTAGAATATCTGTTGGTTGAGCGAATCTCTCTGGATCTTGGGTTTAGATTTGGCTTTATCCTTAAGCTTGGATTAATCACTTAATTAGTGGTAATTAAGTGATTATTTGAAAATCTCTCTCTTAAATGTGTACCTGCAAATATGTAGAGAAGAGGATTAAAATTCATATATTTATTTGTAATATGCATGGGGATTATGATGTAAAATATGCAATATTGAGTACTAATCATAACCCGACCCAAATAAAAAAACGGACCTATTAAGTTATTGAAAAACAATTTTTTTGGCTAGATAAAAATTTGAAAAAAATAAATAAAAATAGGGATAAATATCTAGATGACCCTTAACATCTACTGAAAAATTTTGAGGTTAATTGCAAATCATATTGGACTGAACCACTGCCTTCAAAGTTGAAACCCGCTATTCTAACTTTCAGACCCGTTAAGAAAATTACATGTTTTAAACCATTTAAATCACACAAAAATAAGTAAATAAAATTTGAATGATCCCATAAACTCTATACTTCATTATACAACCTTGTTTAAAGATCTAGATTGTCCATATTTGATTTTAAATACTGAATAAATAGAATATTTCATGTAAAATTCGACATATGC
Source organism: Agave tequilana (assembly GCA_038442645.1). Lineage (NCBI taxonomy): Eukaryota > Viridiplantae > Streptophyta > Magnoliopsida > Asparagales > Asparagaceae > Agave > Agave tequilana. The sequence continues at coordinate 28,436 of JAVJIF010033030.1, read as the reverse complement.
AAAGTTCGATAAATTCTAATTCGAATATATATTAATGTAGATTTCTTCAAATTGGTGTTTGGACGTGCGATAAGTCCAGGTGAGTGTTCTTTTTCTCACTATATATATATACACACACACACACACACACCCACACACACATCATTTTGTTTGTTTTGGGATGTTTATCGTTGCTATTAATGAATGGTTGATTTAGTAAATTGATTGTTAAATTTTCTAGAACATAGAATTTGTTCAGAAAAGTATAAGATTACAAATATCAATGTTGCGTAAATAGATTGTTATTTTCTGGAATCACTAAATTACTTTTGATTAGAATTTATTGAATATTTAATAGAAGTAGAAATTATTTATAATTGTGAAATTGTTATTTGTTGAAAAGTAGTCGAAATTGTTAGAAATTGCAGAAAAGGAATGTGATACTGAATTCTTGTATATTACCGCGCTTTAACATGGCTTTGATATGCTAGTTATTAGTATGATAAACTATATTTAGCGATGTATGTTGTTGTTACTTCTGCATGTTGCATTATATTCCCTCTTTTTATCACTCACTTACGTCGCTATTGACGACCCTGAGTTTGCTTACTCAGGTTGTGATCCAGAGACTCTGCTGGAGTATGAGTACTTCGAGCACCTTGCTGATCTCCAGTAGACAAATCTTTTCTATCCTCATATGTGAAAGACTTTTATGGTTATGTTTCCTACGATTTCATTATGTTCTAATAAGTGAAACCTTTGGTAAAATTATGTATTTGATTTCTTCTAGCTGGAATAATTGATAAACCTTGTCTTATTTGAATTAATGTACGAGGCTTAATGTATTTGTTTTGAGAATACGTCGCCGGCTTTCGTCACGTTTCCCTTTTTATGAGTATTATGATTGCGAGGCGTGACAATATGCAAGGAGAGCTTAATATCTCTTCTATATATAGATTCATGTTGAGTGTATCTTATATTAAGGAGCTTGATGTCTCTTCTTTATGTGGTACACGTGTGTAGGGGGAGCTTAACATCTCCACTTATGCATTGTATATTATGCTTTATGTGAGTAAGAGTTTAGTTATCCCTTCTTCATGTAATGCATGTATGCATGGGAGCTAACTGAACGTCTTCCTCTTTATGAATGTATATCGCATATACATCCTTATTGTTGATTTATTCTTCACCCCTTTGTTAATGATTGACAAAAGGGAGGAGAATGATTTTGAGTTTATATGTGCATTTTATTTTATGTTTATACAAAAAGGGGGAGAAGGTTTTTGGGAAAAAGATTTTTGATTTATGCATGTTTCTCTCACCCTGTTTACGCATATATATTTGTTTAGTTTTATGCACTTCATTGTAATATCTATTTATTTATTGTTATGCATGAGTTAAGGGGGAACTTCTATGAAGCTTGACTTTAATTCATACATATATAACTCCATGAGTTTTGTTATCATCAAAAAGGGGGAGATTGTTGGCCAAAAGGCCCATCGCTCAAGTTTTGATGATGATTAACTCAAATAGTTATAATACTAATGATCTTGTGTTTAAATTAGTCTCAGATATTTGATCAAGATCTTAGTTGGTGTTTAGCTTCAACAAAGAATTTAAAGTCAAGTTTTGGAGCTAGCACGTGTCGATTCAAGAGCTTGCGCTTCAAGATTGCATCAAGTACTCAAGAGGAGTCCAGCTCATTGGATCAAGATTTGGACCAAGTCAAGAAGAAGAAGAAGACCTTCAAGAGAAGACTTGTGTCATGTTTCTAAGTATCAAGATTTTGTTTTTAGATAAAATGTAAAGGATAGATTAGTTGGTGGATTGCTCAAGTTCAAATACTTTCACACACAAGATTTATATGTGTTTTCATAAAAGAGTTTTCGTTTTGAAAAATTCTAGTTTGTTTTTAAGCTTCAAAATATACATGTTGGAAAATACCGGTTTAGTTTTCAAGCTTCAAAATATACATGTGTTTTATCAAAACTTATTTTAGAGCTTATTGTCAAAAACATAGATATTTCATCATACATGTGTAGTGGATCATATCCATACACACAAAGCTTCAAAAGTGTTTAGAATATCTTGTTTTTGTATTTGGAGAAGTTTTTAAAAAATCGTTTCTGAAAAATACAGATTTTTGTTTAAGACAAAACTTCTATATTACAAAAATAGTTCAAAATATTTGTAACATGTTTTGTTTTTAACTAAAACATATTTGTATATCAAATTATATCAATGAATTTATTTTTGTTAAATTTATGAGAATTTATGAGATTTTATCAAAGAAAAAAGAACAAGTTTTTAATCCCTGAAAATAATTAGACTGGCTTCTGCCGACCGACCGAGCTAGAAGTCGGTCGACCGGGCTCGACCATTGTACACAAACGTGCACAGCCAAGGACCAGTCGATCACATAGTCGACCGCCAGAAAGCCTCTGCTCTCTGGAAATGGCCCGGTCGACCGGGCCCAAAAACTTTCTTGAAATCTTGTATAAAACTGTCTAGGGGAAGCCCCTTTTATAGGCTCCCAAAATATGGCCATTGGATGCCAACTCAGCAGCTTGGTCTGCTATCGGTCGACTGCCCGGTCGACCGTTCAACAGTCAAATTTCTGACCATTGTGCCATCGGTCGACCAGAATTGCCAGTTTACGGTCAACTGACCGGTCGACCGCTGGCATAACAGTCAGAAATCTGACCGTTGAACGGTTGATCGGGCGGTCGACCGACAGCAGACCAGGATGCTAAGTTGGCCTCCAACGGCCATATTTTAGGAGCCTATAAAAGGGGCTTCCCTTGGACTGTTTTATACAAGATTTCAAGAGAGTTTTTGGGCTAGTTTTTCCTACCTATCTCAGTGTTTATCTCAACATGTTCTAGAGCTAAAAATTCCATATCAAAAGGAGAGTTTTTTAAGAGTACTTTGAAAAAGAGATTTCTTGAGTTTTTCACCACAAAATCTATCCTAGTTTTCTCACACACACTTGAGCTATCCATTGCTATATCAATCATATATGGATCTTTGTTGTGAGAGTATTTTTAGGTGATCAAAGTGTTTAGATCACAAAGTGTTCATTCTTATATTTGAGGAGGCGGACTTGTGGGTTCGCGTTGTTTCGAGTTCTAGTGAGAGCTTGGTGTAGAGGTGCGGCCTCGACAAGCTAGTGTGCTTACGGTGTGTAGTTCCTGTGGGAACAAGAGAGGGACTAGTGAGTCCAGGGAGTTCTAGTATGAACTCGTTGTAGGTGTTGCGGCACCGAGTGATCCGGTGGGATCGTTTATAGTGAAAATCCTTCATAGTATTGAAGTCGGGGACGTAGAGCAAGAGTGCTTGAACCTCGAAACAAATCTCCCGTGTTTGCGATTGCTCTCTCTATCTCTCACTTGTGTTTATATCTTGCATGCTTATATTGTCTTTATCTTTACCTGCTTGATATACTTGTGTCAATATCGTTATATGCTTGGGATTATTTGCTCACACTTGTATTCAATCAAGAGAGCCATAGCAGTACCTCAACTATTATCTAGAGGAATCTTGAGGAGTTAGTCCAGATCCCTTCACTGGGAACTCGGCTACACTCTTTTGTTATACCTTGTGTGTTTATCTTAATAGTTTTTAGTTTACATAAATAGTTTTAATTCTGCATTAATTCATCATTAGATTAGCTAGTCACCTATTCACCCACCCTCTAGGTGATTTCAGTAATGAGCCTTTAGTCGGTGACTCCCAAACCGGACAATTTTAGGGCACTGGGTTAGAAAATATGATCGGTCACTGATATTGCATATATATTGTCATATTCCCATAATTATTATCTAATAATTCCTATTATTTAGTCTTATTTTTATTTAAAAATGTGCAGGCCCATTACTAATAGAGGTGGGAAAGAAATGAGCCCAAAAGCCCACTTTAATTCTGATTTAAATCTTTATTAAAGTGGAGAAAAATATTCAAGAGATAGGGATGTTTTCATCTAAAGGTCAATGCATATCAGGGAGGATCACATCAAATAAAACCAGTTAATTTAGATTTATATGGATCCAAATTTGTTAGCATGAGGATCACCGAAAATCAAATCAAAATCAGAGATCAAATAGAAAATCTAGCTGGACAAAAGGGAATAAAACCATGCGATATAGAATCTCCCCCTGGATGTGGCCAAAATGGCCACATTCAGGCCACGAAAACGCGGCTTTGGCTACGTTTTTGTGGCCGTCTGGTGGAGAAAAGGGGAGAACTTTCTCCCTTTATCTCCTCACTCCTCTCCCCTCTGGGTTTTTGCTTATAAAAAGCAGGATGTTTACTGAAGAAGGGACAGAAGACTAGTTTAATTTTCTAACTTTATTTTTATTATTTAGGATCATTGTTAGATAGTTTATAAGAAATTGTATCTCATTTTAATTTTTGTAGTTCAGTCCAGAAATAAGTCAGAGAGAGGAAAAGAGTGTGTAATTGACCATTGAACTGACAATCAAAGGGATTCACTATTGCTTATCTCTGCTCAAACTTTACAGGTATGTCTTTGTTTTTATTTCATTTCATTGTTTACTTTTCTATCGTTATGAGTAGCTAAATCGATTTTCTGGCTCACTATTCTTCTTCTTCTATGATGTTTTTCTTCTTGATCAATCTCTATTAAAAGAACCCTATGAATAATATGGATGCCTAGATTAAGCCTTGCATATTGGCAAGTGTTCTTGAAGGCACATGAGGATGTGAAATTATTTGAACTAACTCTTCAAATAGATCTTAAAAAAGAACTCGTTTTTATTCCATGCTTTAATGCTCTTATGGTTTAATATTCAAACTTAAAGAACGATTTCAAAACATAAGTTCAATTTCTAAAAAACTATCTTATGTGTTTTACTTGATCTCTTTTTACATGACTTCTATCTTTGCCATGATCTCATTGAGGCAATTCATACTTTCAAAAGAACAACACATGGTTGAAAAATAGAATAGTGTTCCCAGATTCTTCTTTATTAAAAACAAACAAACACCATCACCCTTAAAGTCTTTTAAAGATCACCTCTCCAAAACCTTTTCCAAATTTTAAATTTTTTTAAATCATCTCTCTACTCTCCATTCTCTTTTCACTTAAAAAAACATCAACACCAATCTCTGCTTTTGAAATAATATATTGAAATGCTTTCATTACATTCCTCCTCATGGACACGACCTGTTAGCCCTAAACTACACGATAAATTCTCACTGCTTTTCTTGCAATCAATTTTTGGCGTCGTTGCCAGGAAGAGAACGGTGTAATTTTTTTTAACAATTTTGATGTTCTGCTTCAGGGTAAAGAAATCAGATTTAGTGTTCAAGTATTGTAGAAGAAGACTTGCTATTCTGTGCCCCTATTCTAGAAAGTAGGAAATAGAATTCCAAGAGATTGCCATGCAAAAGCTTTCTTTTGGACTACTAAAAACTCTTTTTTGCAGGACATATTGCTTTGCAAAAAACTACAGTTTATGCTGGCTATTTCTGATATTTGCATAACCCTATTTTTAATCCAAATAGTAATCTGACTGATTATCAATTGCCTAAAAAATATTTAGACTTGTATTCTAGACATTTGTCTAATTATGTTTCCTTTTCAATTACTGTTGAAGAAAGCTGGAGATAAGGAACGTTTGCATAGCATCTAGCATAGAAACATTCTTGGGTGATTTATTTACTTTTTGATTGTTACTTGCTTTATACTTGCACAATCAATCTTAAAAGCAAAACCCAACACAAGATAAGGTTGGGGAGTCATTACCCTTCCTTAGCTCACAAACCATCTCCAAGCACGCACAGCCTAACCCTAACAAAAAATCTAATAGACGTTGGCCTTAGGGACATCTCGAACTCCTTAGGAGATTATCCTAAGGGAGAAGGTGTTAGAATTTGACTCCTGCCAAATCAACGTCAAAGGACAGGGATTGAGGGGTGAAACCCTAAAGGCTGGTGGTTTGGCTTAATTAGGCCCATCGCTTTTGCGCGGATACCTCCCACCAATCTTACCCTGACCTGGCTGGTTAGCTTATGGTTAGAGTCTACATTATACCTCTGTGGACAATCAACCACTTAGGAGTTGTCTAGGTCCAAGGTTTATCCTAAACCAAGCTTTGTTGCTTTTTCTCGTTCACTATTGGTAAACTTATTTGTGGTAGTGTTTGTGTATGCAAGTGTGGTTGAGAGACCCAAATTCATCTAGGTTAACTAGAAATACATCACCACCCAAGTTTAAACTAAAATCAGATTCAGTTATGGCTCAACCAACATCCTTGTAGGATAGGTTCTACCCCATGAGAACCTCACTTCCATCTTGCATCCAATTTCCATCGGTTGGTGAACACAACTTTGAGCTTAAGACTCAGTTCATCAACACACTCCCTAAGTTTCATGACTTAGAGTCCGAAAATGCGTATTTCTTCATAAGAGAATTTGAGAAAGTATGATTAATGATGAAAATTTCACACCTTATAGATGATGCTATTAGGTTAAGATTTGTCCCATTTGCTCTAAGGACTTTGCCAAGAAATGGTTTTACAACTTAGTGGCTAGCTCTATCACATCATGGGATGGTTTCATCAAGGTCTTCTTGAAAAAATTCTATCCAATTCATAAGATCTCTCTCATTAGAAAGAACATCTTGCAATTCAAGTAAGAACCTAGTGAACCGTTTTGGAGGTATTTTGAATGCTTCAAAATCCTCCTTGTCCAATGTCTTCATCATGGAATAGAGAAATGGTGATAATGCTAAATTCTCTATAACAGTTTGACTACTCAGCCAAGACCACCATGTGCCAAGGGGGATTCTTACAAAAGGATAAAAATGAATGATGGATTTATATGAGAATCTAGCTGAAAGACCATCCAAAGCGAATCAACTAATGAAAACTCTAGGAATTCAAATTCATCTCTTCAAAAGGAGGTCTCCACTCAATTCAATCATCCTTAGTTGTCGAGGCTAGAATAGCAAACCTAGCGAGAAGACTGGAAGATTTAAAAATTAAGGAACCCAGTCCAGTCAACCAAGTCAGCTCAAACTAATTTCCAACTCCGGACTATACTTACTGTCAGGCCATGAATCATATGTTTGAGGACTTTCTAATGTTCCAAGCTCAGCAACAATTTTCTAAACTGATGAATGCAGCCTTTTCAAGGCCCAGCAATAATCCTTATGCACCAATGTACAATCCTGGCTGGAGAAATCACCCAAATTTCTCATGGAGCCAAAATAACAATGACCACTCAAGGTCAAATCATCCAAACCACTTCCAACATTCCAATAATCAACCCAATTTTTCAAATTATCATCACAATTCTTCCAACCATCAACCTAAATTTTTAAATTATCAACAAAATTTTTCCAACCAAGCTCCACAATCTACCTTCCAAAATCCTCCACTTGAGAAGAGAATGACTGATTTTGAGAAGAACATGGAAATTACATGAAGAATCAAGAGTCTCTTATGCAAACAATACAGAACAACCGTACACAAGCTATAACGAGCTAGAGGTTCAAATGAACCATTTAGCCAATTCACAGAATGAGAAGATAAAGGGTACCTTGCCCAATCAGTCAGTAACGAATCCTAAGAATTCCCACAAAGCCCATTTGGCTGAGGATCAACTGTTAAATCAATGTAATGTTGTTCATACATTAAGGTCGGGGAAAAAATTTGATAATCAAGTGTCAACACCATCCATTCCCATTCCGCACAATCACACACAAGCATCCACCTCATCTAGTCTCAATCCTTCCAAATCTAACGAGTCTGAAAAGAATAAGTCAACTGGTCAGGTGCACAAGCCTATAATACCATTTCCTAATAGGCTGAAGAATAACAAGCAAAATAAACACATGGATATGATAATTGAGATTTTTAATCAAGTTAAGATAAACGTGTCTCTTCTTGATGTGATTCAATAAGTCCTGTCATATGCCAAATTTCTTAAGGACATATGCACCAAGAAGAGAATGACTAATGTACCCAAAAAGGTCTTCTTAGCCACTAACATTAGTAAGCTACTGTCAGGTCTGATCCCTGTCAAGTACAAGGATCCCGGTTGTCCTATCATTACTTGTACAATAGGATAAGCCGAAATTTGTCGTGCACTACTTGACTTGGGAGCAAGTACCAACTTGCTCCCCTTCTTAATTTATCAGCAACTCGGGCTGGGTGAGCTTAGTCCAACCCGAGTCACCATCCAACTAGCTGACCGGTTAGTGAAAGTTCCAAAGGAGAAAATTAATGATGTCCTTATCCGAATCGGGGAGTTTATCTACCCCGTTGATTTCATAGTTCTCGATATGCAACTTGTTTCCAACTCTAGGTCGCAAACTCCAGTTATCTTAGGGCATCCATTCCTTGCAACTGCCAATGCAATAATCAATTGTAGGAATGGTTTCATGAGATTAACCTTTGGAGACATGACTAAAGAAGTCAATGTATTCAATCTAGGAAAACAACCCCGAGATATAGAAGACCAAACATTTAAACTCAACCTCATTAAGAACATCACAAGTAAACATAGAGAAGAATTGAAACTAGAAACTAAGAGTGAATTCGAATTGGAGTCTATGGATTTTGACTTTGATCAGATTGTCGAGTCTACTGTGAATTGGACGTCAAGCCCTGTTCACCAAGTCTAAAGTCAACAAACTTGACTCCCCCTTCCATTGAGCCTGCCTTTTTTTTAAAATTGAAAGCCTTACCTAAGCATCTCAAGTACGTCTATCTAGGCGAACTACAGACTTTGACCGTCATAATTGGATCTCATTTGACTGATGGGGAAGAAGAGAACCCCATGTCAATTTATAGAAAAAATAGAGAAGGCATTGGTTGGACTATGACCGACATAAAGGGATTGAGTCCAGCCATCGTTCAACATCGCATTAATCTTAATGAAGAGGCGACACCTAAGAGAGACCCGCAGCATAGGTTAACCCCATAATTCAAGAGGTTATTTATACAGAAATTTTGAAACTTCTAGACAATGGGATCAATTATCCCATTTCTAATAGCCAATGGGTCAGAACTATCCATGAAGTTTTGAAGAAATTCGGGTTTACCATAGTGAAAAATAAGAACAAAGAGTTGTTCCAAACTCGACTCCCCACAAAGGTTCGAGTTTGCATTGACTATAGGAAATTGAATGCAGCCACTCATAAGGACCACTTTCCTCTTCTTTTTATTTATCAAATGCTAGAATGATTAGCTGGCCATGAGTATTACTGTTTCTTAGACGGATACTCAGGGTATAATCAAACTCCTATAGCTTCTAAGGATCAAGAGAAGACGACGTTTACATGTCCATTTGGGACTTTTGCCTATCGTCGAATGCCTCTCGGTTTGTGCAACGCCCCTGCAACGTTTCAATATTACATGATGAGTTTTTTTTCTAACATGGTATAATGATTCTTAGAAATCTTCATGGATGATTTCTCCATCTACAGAGATTTATTCAAACAGTGTCTTCACCATCTAGAACTTGTCATCCAACATTGTGCTGAGAAAAATCTGACACTTAACTGGGAGAAATGTCACTTCATGGTAAGACATGAAATTATCTTGGGTCATGAAATCTCTAAGAAAGGAATTAAAGTCGATAAAGCCAAGATTGAGGTTATAGCTAAGCTTCCCATGCCCAAATGCGTTAAGGATATTCGATCTTTCTTAGGACACGCCGGTTTCTACCGAAGAATTATTAAGGACTTTAGTAAGATTTCTAGACCCTTAAATAATCTTTTTGCTAAGGACGTGTCCTTCACTTTTGATGATGAATGTATAAATTCTTGAGAGAAGCTTAAGAAAGAGATTATTTCTGCACCAATCATATCTACACCGGATTAGTTAAAGCTGTTCAAAATTATGTGCGACGCCTCTGATTTTGCCATTAGGTGCTATCCTAGGACAGTGCATTGAAAACAAGCAGTACGTGATTTACTACTCTAGTAGGACTCTCAATGATTCTCAAGTGAACTACACTACAACCGAGATGGAATTCTTGGCAGTAGTGTTTGCTTTAGGAAAATTTTGTCCCTATCTACTAGGGTCCAAAACCACAATTATCACTTATCATTCTGCGCTAAGATACCTTATGATGAAGAATGATGCCAAGGCCCGACTCATTTATTGGATTCTTCTTCTTTAACAATTCGATCTTGAGATTCGAGATAAGAAAGGCATAGAAAATGTTGTTGCTGATCATCTCTCGCGTATTCCAAACTCTCTATGCAACGAATTGCCTATGAATGATGACTTTCCTGATGAAAAACTCTTAGCTGTCTTTAGGGAACTATGGTTTGGCGATATAGTAAACTACTTAGTCACAAATCAAACACCATCTCATTGATCTAAAAATGATGTATATTGGTTCTTATCTTGAGTTTGGTATTTCTTTTAGGAGGAACCATAGCTTTTCAAGTACTATTCTGACCAAATCATTAAGAGATGCATTCCCGATAAAGAAATCAAGAGTGTTTTGTCCTTCTGTCACAAACTTGCATGCGGTGGACACTTTGGTCCCCACAAGATTGCTGAAAAGGTGCTACAAAGTGGGTTCTATTGGCCCACTTTATTCAAAGATACCTATGAATTTTCCAAGACATGCCCTAAATGTCAAATGGTAGGAAGTATCTCGAAATGAAATATGATGCCCCTCAACCCAATTCTAGAAATAGAACTCTTTGATATTTGAGGCATCGACTTTATGGGTCCATTTCCTAATTCATTTGGAAACCAATACATAATGGTTGCTGTAGACTGTGTCCAAGTGGGTACAAACCGTTCCAAGTAAAACTAATGATAATAAAGTTATCATAAAGTTTTTGAAAGAGAACATTTTCTCGCGCTTAGAAACCCCTCGTGTTATCATCAGTGATAATGGTACTCACTTTTGCAAAAGATCCTTTGAAGCTCTTATTCAAAAGTATGCCATAACTCACAAGTTGTCCACACCATATCATCCTCAAATCAGTGGGCAGGTTGAGGTCTCCTTATAGGTTAGTCTTTGGGTAGGCTTGCAACCTACCCGTTGAGTTAGAGCACTAGGTCTTATGGATAATCAAGCAGCTAAATTTCGATTTGAAAAAGGCCGATGACCTTTGAAAATTACAAATTTTTGAATTAGTGGAGTTGAGAAATGAGACCTATGAAAATGCAAAGATCACAAAAGATAGAGTTAAGATTTTTCATGATAAACATATCATAAGAAAAATATTTGTCCCTGGACAAAAAGTCTTACTCTATAATTTTAGGCTTCATCTTTTTTTAGGAAAGCTAAAATCAAGATGGACTGGGCCATTTGTTCTTAAATCTATGTTTCCACACCTGCAACACCAAAAATGAAAATAACTTTAAGGTAAATGCTCAACACCTTAAACCTTTCTTGGAATCGGTGCCGGTATATGAAACGGTTATGGGTCTTTTCGACCCAGTGTATCAGTAACTTTACCCCTTTACATTTTATTTCTTGCATCATTCATTTCTTTCATACATTAGGGTCAATGCATGAGATAGGTATGGGGGAGAGTTCTAACATGATTAACATAATTTTAAAAAAGAAAAAAACATTTTGGAAAAACAACAATATTTTGACATATTTTTGTAGGAAATTAAGTCAATTTTAAGGAATAGGAGAATCATAATTAGGATTTCTTTTATTTTGTCAAAATAAGATCATTTGTTTAATGTTAGGGTTAGGAAGAAAATTCGAAAAAGTAATTTAGTCTTGATCTTTACCTTGATGAAATATGCACACTTCATATACTTACACACTAAGGATTCAAAAACAAAGATTCTTATGCCTTATTAAAAAAAATTATATATATTAAAAATCTTCTGATTAAGCTGGGTATTTATGTCTCATAAAGCATAAGTATTCACGCTTAAAAGTGGTACATCTGATAAATAAAAAAACCCTTAGTTTTGTGGCCTAATTTGCTTGAGTCCCGAAGTCCTTGGAGTGTTTTCTCACCCGGTGCCCTAAAACCGTCTGGTTTGGGTGTTATCGACTAAAACTTGTTACATGGGCAGATTAGACAGTCTAATAGAACTAAGGAATAATACCACCAAAAATAAAATAAATAATTAAATAAATAAGGCATAAGAGTTAGAGTTAAAGAACCTTGAGTCAAAATTTCACGGTCACAAAGGTGCATATGACTTAGGGTAAAGTAATAGACTAGTTGAGAAATACAATTTGACTCGTTACTTTGATTGATAACAAGTTTTTGAATAGAGACTAAATATAGGTATGAAAATTTTGATTTTCCTATAACTTATAAATTACTTGAACCTTACAATAGTACTTCAAATATTTTTCTCTCTTTCAAAATGCTTTTCAAAAATACTAACTCTTTATTTCATTTTTCTTTATGGATTTTGATTGCATACATTTATTGCATTATTCTTTATTACATATTCACATTTATCATGTAATAAATCCGCTAAATTCCTTGTCCTAGATGTCTATTTTGCAGAAGATAATCATGGGGAAAGAGAATAAAATCAAATAAATATCAGTTAAATTAAAATTAAACTAGATCTATTTGGTTAGAAGAGGATGATCCCAAATCCAGTTAGTTAAATTCAGTTTTTAGTGAATTAAGTAGTTAAAACTAAAGATCAACCAAGGATAACGTTAAATACAGAGTCCAAATCCAAAAGAATAAATAGCTAGAGAGGAGAACAACGGATGAGATAAGGCAATTTTGACTCAGATTCTGGCTGGATACATTTTAGTATTTGAATCATAATTTTCTCTACCAGAACTCAAATCTGATGATTCAAGATGATTCAAAAGAGGACTTAAAGGGTTATAACTCTTAAGTTGATCATTATTTTTAATTCTATCATTTGATAAGTTATATTTAGCAATCTATACGCCAATAAATTACAGATTAGAACTGAATATCCACATCAAATCAAGTTTGGAGATAAGGGGAGAATTCAAATTTAGAAATAGCCAGCTTCCCTTATCTTCATACTCCTCTACCCTCTACATTTCTCCTATAAATATTTGTAATTTCAAAGGCAAAAGGGGGAAGGACCAAGCATTGAGTAGAATTTAGGCTAATTTGTAGTTTGTAACTTAGGTTTTTTATTTTCTTTATGTAACTTAGAGGAGAGGATACTTTCATGAAGGAATGAAAGTAAGCTTATGCTAAAGGTGACACCGGTGTAAGTGATCTTTTCATCCATTGTTATTTGAATCGAATCGAAGTTTCTTTTCTTCTTTACTTTTGTTTTCGTTTACTTCCCTCTTCTGTGTTTGTGAATCCAAATGAAACAGATAGCCTCGAAGTTGCCTTGCCCTTGCAAGTGTCGTTGATGGCTTATGATGATGGATATCTATTTATATGATAGTGTAGCTTGCCCCTTCAATTCATAGTGTAATAAGAGAATGGCCAAGATCCTATTTGTCATACTTCGATCCCCTTCAAGCAAAGGTACATCGTCTATACGGGTCAAAGGTAAGCAGGCGCCAAAGAGATAAGTAACTTTTTTAGGTTTTATTTTTCTTTTCTTTTAGTTTTAGTGTAAATTACCAACACCACAATCTTCCAAATTTCTTTGTACATATCCACTTTCATTTTCTTCACCTTCTCTATCTTTCACTTTCTTTCTAACTTAACTGTAACTCTATTTTTCTCTTTTCTTTTAAGAAACTAAAGAAGAATTTTAACCATTAATTGTAGCATAAAAGAGAACTTGCTAAAAAAGCTTTCATCGCTAGTCTCTCCTTGTGGATCACGACCCACGGTAGAATTAAGTACCTTGCACTACTGTTTTAAAATTTCTGACATTTTGTACTCTTGTGTGCAGGTAGAACCTCAATCAAATTTTGGCGCCGTTGTCGGGGAGAGACGGTATGTTATTCTCTTTTTAGATTTACATTTTTGGTTAACTTTCTTCTTTGTTTTTTGTGTACAAATTTAACAACAAGGAATTTTTTCTGCAGTGAACATATAAGTGGCCCTGGACTCTGCTCAAGGAAGCAGAGCCCAGAAGCCCTCAGATTTGCTACATTCCTGTGGCAATCTGAGTGAACTACTAACCTGTATTTTCTGTAGGTTGGCTGAATTGCATAGTTTAATCTCTGTAGCATTTATTTCCTTATTTTACTCACTGTGTATACATTTCTAACACAATAGTAAAAAGTTGATTGTAAATGCTAAAAATGATTTAGACTTTGCATTTAGGCACGTGTCTATTTCATTACATTTTCTATTTACTGTTGAAGAGTGGTGGAGCCAAGGTATGTGTGCATAGCATTTAGTATAAGGTTCATTCTTATACGAAATGTTGCTTGAATATTACTTTTTTCTATATATTTGTACACTGCACTAAATTGATTTAAGGGCTTGTCTTATAAACAAGATAAGGTGGGGAAGTCATTAGCCTCCCTTAGCCCACAAACAATCTCCTCACTCACTAACCTAAGCCTAACTAAAACTTAGTCTAGGGACATCTCGACTTAAATAGGAGATTGACCTAAGGGGGAAGTTGATTTGAATTTGACTCTTGCCAAATCGGTGTCTAAGGTTGGGGATTGAGGGGCGAAACCCGAAGGCTAGTGGTTTGGCTTAATTAGGCCCGTCGCTTCTGCGCGGATACCTCCCACTAATCTTTCCCCTACCTAACCGATTAACTCGTGGTCAAATTCGGCAATATATCCCCCGTGGACAATCAAACCAGTTAGGAGTCGTCCAGGTCTAAGGTTTACCCTAACTTATGTTAGATTTTTTTCTCTTTTTATTTGTTTGCTTATTTGTTTGTTATTCATTGTTTGTGTTAGACATTTCCTATGTGATATGGCTTATAACAATAATTTTTCCAATTCTAATGGTGATCCATGATTGCACACATTTATTACATTATTCTTTATTACATATCCACATTTATCATGTAATAAATCTGCTAAATTCCTTGTCTTAAATGTTTATTTTGCAGAAGATAATTATGGAGAGAAAGAGGATAAAATCAAATAAATATCAATTAAATTCAGATTTAACTAGATCTATTTGATTAGAGGAGGATGATCCCAAATTCAGTTGGTTAAATTCAGTTTTTAATGAATCAAGCAGTTAAAGCTAAAGAGGATAACGTCAAATACAGAGTCCAAATCTAAAGGATAAATGGATAGAGAGAAGATCAATAGATAAGATGACTCAATTTTGACTCAGATTCTGGTTAGATACATTTCAGTATTTGAATCATAACTTTAGTTACCAGAATTCAAATCTGATGATTTAAGATGATCCAGAAAGAGCACTTAAAGGGCTACATCTCTTAAGTTGATTATTATTTCTAATGTTGTCATTTGATAAGCTATATTTAGTAAGCAGTGCGCCAATAAGCTGCAGATCAGAACTGAATATCCACATCAAATCAAGTTTGGAGATAAGGGGAGGATTCAAATTCAGAAATAGCCAGCTTCCCTTATCTTCATACTCCTCTACCCTCTACATTTCTCCTATAAATACCAGTAATCTCAAAGGCAAACAAGGAACGACCAGGCAGAGATAGAATTTAGTCCACGTTTTCATTCTTTTTAGTGTAAATTTTTATTTTCTTTTCATGTAATTTTTATTTCTTTGTAAGTATAGTTTAGACTGAGATTCATGTAAGTAAGAGAGAGAGGCTTATGTTGAGAGTGACACAGATGTATCTCCTCTTTTCTTCCATCATTTCTGCAAGCAATAAAAGGTAATTTTTTTTATGTTTATCTTTACTTTTGTTTTCTTCTTTTTCTTTCTACTTTTCCTCTTTTGGTTATGATGAGCATTCAAGTGAATCTAGAAGCATCAGTATAGCAATGTTTGTGTGAGTGCCAACGATATTACATGATGATGTTCTCCTCCTCAAGATTCTATATCATTTCATTCTTGTTCGTCTTGATGATGTAATGCGAATGGGGACTGAGCTCAATCTTATGTTTTATGCGTTGAACACCTCTGAAGCAAGGTAGAACATGCAAGGGTTCCAGGTAAGTCATCAACCAGAGGAGGTAAGTATTTCTTTAATCTTTTCTTTCTTTTCTTTTATTTCTTTAGTTTAGATCACCAACACCAACAACACCCAACTCTTTCATCGCTCATTTCGATTTCTTTGTATATGACTATTTTCTGTTTTTCTCCACCTTCTCATTCTACCACTTTCTTCCTAACTAGACTTTAACTCTTTTTCATTTTCTTTTTATGAACTAAAGAAGAACTTTAACCATACTTTGTAGCCTAAAAGAGAACTTACTAAAAGCTTCCATCGTTAGTCCCTCCTTGTGGATCACGACCCGCATAGCCACTTGCTATTGTGGTAGAATTGAGTAACTTGCACTTTTCATTCTTAGTTCTGAAATTTTGTATTCCTGTGTGCAGGTATTAACTCAATCAATTCATATTACACCCCGACCTCTTTTTCAGATATTATCAACCAGGTATATCATAACTTTAACCGACCTAGTGTGCCGGATTGGTCTTATCCGAATCAATATAACCCATGCCCCCAATCTTATGACCATAATTTTTAAAATATTTTCAACTCTTCACAGAGTCAATGGGGATTCACCTCCCCCGAGCCCAATTTTCAACCAACTTGTCCTCCTTATCCACCTTGTCCACGATATTCTCAAGATTCATACTCAGTTCCACCAGTTCAAATTAAAAAACCTTCAATCCTTGAAATGAGTATGCGTGAGTTCAAGCAACAATCACAAAATCTGATGGACTCACAATTTCACCACAAATTCGAAAACAAAACTTCATCTTTTCAAGTCCAATCGCAACAAAATGATGAACCAATCAACTATGAAAAGATACTTGAAGCCATGACTCAGGCTCAAATCGCTCGTAATCGTGACATAGATATGATGGTCCAAACTCTCCCTTCTCACCGTTTGACCATTTCTGATGTCGCTAACCATTCTGTTAGAGCTGAAGAATCATGTTGTTTTGGAAAACAAGATTCCATTTCAGCATACCCATTTGAACTTGCCCAAACTCTGAATTTTGAAAATCACATTGACATTTTGGCAAGTTATCCCTTTCCTGAAATTAAACTTGAAAATGAATATGATCCTGAACCTTAACTTGGTGATTCAATTCTACTTCCTGATTCAATAATGACTCTGGTGTCTTCATCTGATTTCAATCTTTTTCCCGAGTCAACATTGGATCCTACGCCAATTCATCATGAAATTGAATCGCCAATATTTTATGATAATCATATTGAACTTGAGCAATTTCATACTTTTGAAAGTCCCATTGACAAATTGGCAAGTTCTCATTTTTTTAAAATTGAACTCAATGAGAAATGTGACCTAGATTCTCAAATTTGTGATCCAATTCAAATTCTTGAATCAATATTGCCTCCTATTTTGTTACTGAACTTGAGTAATATTTTAGAGTCAGTTTTAATTCTCACACCTGTCATTCTTGAACTTGAATCACCAATATTAAGTCACATTTTGTTGTTGAAAAATGAATGTGGACTTGAGTTTCAACTTCTTGATTTGGACTCACTTCTAGAACCAATCTCGACTCCTGAACCTTTACTTGACTTAAGTCACTTTCCGAAGTCGGTATTAGTTCCCGTACTTTATAAGTCCAAGTCAATTATTCCATCTTTTCACACTCTATTTTGGGACAAGGGTGTTGATAAAATTGACTCCAAGATTATTTGTAAAATTTGAAAATTAGATGGGATAAAATTTTTAATAAAAATCGTTCATATATACATCATTTTAGTGGGTTATATTATAGAGGTTTCTGGTGGGTTCCTCCGAACTCCACACAAATTCGATCGGGCCGCATTTTGTGGACCAATCAGACCACCACTCGAACCGCCACCTTAAGGTAATATTTTCCTTCCCTTTCTTCTTTTTCATGCATCTATGCATTAATTCATACATTAAGGACAATGCATGAGATTGGTGTTAGGTTTTCCTTTTTTAAAAAACAAAAAAATTATTATTAACATTTTCTTTACATTTAAAAAAACTTTTTGAAAATAAAAACAATATTTTGACATATTTTTTGTAAGAAATTAAGTCAATTTTAAGGAATGGGATAATCATAGTTATGATTTCTTATACTTGGTCAAAATAAGATTA
Source organism: Agave tequilana (assembly GCA_038442645.1). NCBI lineage: Eukaryota > Viridiplantae > Streptophyta > Magnoliopsida > Asparagales > Asparagaceae > Agave > Agave tequilana. The sequence continues at coordinate 10,346 of JAVJIF010033030.1, read as the reverse complement.
TTTGTTTGATTTTAAAGGTTAGGAAGATAATTTGTCAAAGTAATTTAGTCTTGATCTTTACCTTGATAAAATATGCGCACTTTATGCACTTACATACTTAGGGTTCAAAAATAAAGATTCTTATGCCTTATTAAAAAAAACTATATATGTATATTTACGAAAAATAAATAAATCTAATTATTGATTAGCTAGGTGCTTTAGCCTAAGCAAGTTTTGGTATTTATGCAAAAGATGATTAGATAAGTTTAAAAAAAAAGAAATATATATCTATAAAAATCCTCTGATTAAGCTGGGTATTTTTGCCTCATAAAGCATAAGTATTAACGCCTAAAAGCGGTTCATATATAAAATCCTTAATTTTGTTGCCTTGTTTGCTCGAGTCCTTAAGTCCTTGGGGTGTTTTCTCACCCAGTGCCCTAAGACCGTTTAGTTTGGGAGTCACCGATTAAAGGCTCATTACATAGGCAGATTAGAAAGCCTAACAGAACTAAGGAATAATACCACCAAATATAAAATAAAAATATATATATAAATAAATAAGGCATAAGAGTTAAAGTTAAAGAACCCTTAGTCAAAACTTCACGGTCACGAAGGTGCATATGACTTAGGATAAAGTAATAGACCAGATGAGAAGCACAATTTGACTCCATACTTTGATTGATTACAAACTTTTGAATAGAGACTAAGTTTAGGAATGAAAAATTCGGTTACTTAAGTCTTACAATAATATTTCAAATATATTTCTTTCAAAATGTGTTTTCAAAGTATTAACATTTTTCTCTTTCTTTATGGATTTTGTGGGTGCAAATCACTGAAAACCCTCACGAGATAAAACTCGTTCTCTAGGGGTAACCTAGAGATTTAATGGCTTGTTGCACAAGCTAAGTGCAATTGCATGACCTGCGAAAGTAGTCTAATAATCTTTGGTTTAGTTTTGTTGTTTTGCTCGAGGATGAGCAAAAGATAGGTGTGGAGATGTGATTGCACACATTTATTGCATTATTCTTTATTACATATCCACATTTATCATGTAATAAAACTGCTAAATTCCTTGTCTTAAATTTCTATTTTACAGAAGATAATCATGGAGAGAAAGAGAATAAAATCAAATAACTATCAATTAAATTCAGATTTAACTAGATCTATTTAGTTAGAGGAGGATGATTCCAAATCCAGCTGGTTAAATTTAGTTTTTGGTGAATCAAGTAGTTAAAACTAAATATCAACCAAGGATAACGTCAAATACAGAGTCCAAATCCAAAGGGATAAATGGATAAAGAGAAGATTAACGGATGAGATGAGGCAATTTTGACTCAGATTCTGGCTGGATATATTTTATTATTTGAATCATAACATTCTCTACCAGAATTCAAATCTGATGATTTAAGATGATCCAGAAAGAGGACTTAAAGGGCTACAACTCTTAAGTTGATCATTATTTCAAATTCTATCATTTGATAAGTTATATTTATCAATCAATATGCCAATAAGTTACAGATCAGGACTGAATATCCACATCAAATCAAGTTTGGAGATAAGGGGAGGATTCAAATTTAAAAATAGCCAGCTTCTCTTATCTTCATACTCTTCTACCCTCTGAATTTCTCCTATAAATACCTGCAGTCTCAAAGGCAAAAGGGGGAAGGACCAAACAGAGAGTAGAATTTAGGCTAATTTGTAGTTTGTAACTTAGGTTTTTTTTTTCTTTATGTAACTGAGAGGAGAGGATGCTTTCATGGAGGAATGAGAGCAATCTTGTACTGAGGGCAACACCGGTGTAAGTGAGCTTTTCTTCCATTGTTATTTGAGTCGAATCAAAGTTTCCTTTTCTTCTTTACTCTTGTTTTCATTTACTTTCCTCTTCTGTATTTGTGGATCCAAATGAAACCGATAGCCTGAAGTTACCTTGCCCTTGCAAGTGTCGTTGATGGCTTATGGTGATGGATATCCATTTATATGATAGTATAGGTTGCCCCTTCAATTCATAGTGTAATACGAGAATGGCCAAGATCCTATTTGTCATACTTCGCTCGCCTTCAAGCAAAGGTACATCATCGATATGGGTCAAAGGTAAGCAGGCGCCGAAGAGATAAGTAACTTTTTTAGGTTTTAGTTTTCTTTTTTTTAATTTTAGTGTAAATTATTAATACCACAATCTTTCAAATTTCTTTTAATATTTTTCAATTTCTTTGTACATATCCACTTTCATTTTCTCCACCTTCTCTATCTACCACTTTCTTTCTAACTTAACTGTAACTCCATGTTTCTCTTTTCTTTTAAGAAGCTAAAAAATAATTTTAACCATTAATTATAGCATAAAAGAGAACTTGCTAAAAAAACTTCCATCGCTAGTCTCTCTTTGTGGATCACAACCTACATAGCCACTTGCTATAGCGATAGAATTGAGCACCTTGCACTACTGTTTTAAAATTTCTGAAATTTTGTATTCTTGTGTGCAAGTAGAACCTCAATCAGATTCTGTGGGTGTTATTCATTGAAAACACTCATGAGACAAAACTCGTGCTCTAAGGGTAACCTATGAATTTAACGGCTTGTTGCACATGCTCAGTGCAATCGAGTGACCTATGAAAGTGGTCCAATAATTTCTTCGGATTAGTTTTGATGTTTTGCTAGAGGACGAGTAAAAGATAAGTGTGGGGGTGTAGTCGGTCACCGATATTGCATATATATTGTCTCATTCCCATATTTATTATCTAATAAATCCTGCTATTTAGTCTTATTTTTATTTAATAATGTGCAAGCCCATTACTAATGGAGGTGGGAGAGAAATGAGCCCAAAAGCCCACTTTAATTCTAATTTAAATCTTTATTAAAAAGGAGACAAATATTCAAGAGATGGAGATAATTTCAGCTAAAGATCAATGCATATCAGGGAGGATCACATCAAATAAAATCGGTTAATTTAGATTTATATGGATCCAAATCGGTTAGATTGAGTATCACTGAAGTTCAGATCAAAACTAGAGATCAAACAGAAAATCTAGCTAGACAAAAGGAGATAAAACCAAGCGATATAGAATCTCCCCCTGGATGTTGAAATCCGGCTTTGGCCGCGTTTCGCGGCCATTTGGTGGAGATAAAGGGAGCGTTTTCTCCCCTTATCTCCTCACTCCTCTCCCCTCTGGGTTTATGCCTATAAAAGGCAAATTGTTTACTGAAGAAGGGACGGAAGACTAGTTTAATTTTCTAGCTTTATTTTTAGGATATAGGATCATTGTTAGATAGTTTATGAGAAGTTGTATCTCATTTTTATTTTTATAGTTCAGTCTAGAAATAAGTGAGAGAGAGAGAGAGGAAATGAGTATATAATTGACAATTGAAGTGACAATCAAAGGGGATTTACCATTGCTTATCTCTGCTTAAACTTTACTGGTATGTCTTTATTTTTATTTCATTTCATTGTTTACTTTTCCATCGTTATGAGTAGTTAAATCGATTTTCTAAGCTCACTATTCTTCTTCTTCTATGATGTTTTTCTTCTTGATCGATCTCTATTAAAAAGAACCCAATGAATCATATAGATGCCTAGATTAGGCCTTGCATATTGGCAAGTGTTCTTGTAGGCACATAAGGATGGGCAATGATTTGAACTAACTCTTGAAATAGATCTTAAAAAATAACTTATTTTTATTTCATGCTTGCTTTAATGTTTTGATGGTTTAATATTCAAACTTAAAAAACGAATTCAAAACTTAAGTTCAATTTCTAAAAAACTATCTTTTGTGTTTTACTTGATCTCTTCTTACATGACTTATATCTTTGCCCATAATCTCATTGAGCCAATTCATACTTTCAAAAGAACTACACATGGTTGAACAATAGAATAGTGAGCCCGAATTCGTCTTTATTAAAAACAAATAAATATCATCACTCTTAAAGCCTTTTAAAGATCACTTTCTCCAAAACCTTTTTCAAATTTTAAGTTTTTTAAATCATATCTCTACTTTCATTCTCTTTTCACTTTAAAAAAAAATGCCAACACCAATCTTTGCTTTGAAACAATACATCGAAATGCTTTATCGCATTTCTCCTTGTGGACACGACCCGTTAGCCCTAAGCTGCACGGTAAATTCTCACTGCTTTCCTTGCAATCAAAAAATCCTAAGGACTTAAGGACTCGAGCAAATAAGGTCACAAAACTAAGAGTTTTTATTGATTATATAGACCACTTTTAGGCGTGAATACTTATGCTTTACGAGGCACAAACACCCTGCTAAATTAGAGGATTTTTTAATAAATATATATATACATATATACATATATTATATATATATATATATATATATATATATATATATTTATAAGGCATAAGAGTCTTTATTATTGAATCCAAAGTGTGTAAGTGTATAAAGGATGCATATTTAACAAAGTAAAAATCAAGACTAAATTACTTTTTCAATTTTTCTTCCTAACCCTAGAAAACAAAAATAACCTTATTTTGACCAAGTATAAGAAATCCTAATTATGATTCTCCTATTCCTTAAAATTAACTTAATTTCTAACAAAAAATAAGTCAAATATTTGTTTTTCTTTTCAAAAAGTTTTTTAAAAGAATAAGAAGATATTTTTATTTTTTAGTTTTTATTTATACTAAGAAAGAAGAAAGCCTATGTTAGAACCCTCCCCACACTTATCGCATGCATTGTCCTCAATGTATAAATGAATGCATATATGAATGAAAAAGAATAAAGAAAAGAAAAATGTTACCTCAAGGTGGTGGTTCTGGTGGTAGTTAGATTGGGCCAAGCGTTACTGCTCAATCTAAATAATATAGAGTTTTAAAGAACCCACCTTTGATGACCACTTTCCTATTTATATTTTTACAACCCCTAGACTGAATAGGATCATGTACGATCCTATCATTAAAATCATCCCGGTTATATGACCAATCTTGGAATATCTTCTCGGGGTTATTATGGTCAATACCTTGGTCCAACAATAGAATGTGACTTGGTGGAATGGTTGACTTGGGCTCAAGAATAAAAGGTTCGAGAATCATTACTAACTCGAGAATATAACTTAAATCAAGTTTAGGTTCGATAGTCATTTTTGATTCAAAAGTTTTATCTAAATCAAAGAATTTAAATTCACATTCTTTTTTCATCAATAGAATGTGACTTTACAAAATTGGTGGTTCAATTTCAAGCTCTATGGGTACATGAATCAATGTTGGATCAGGAATTGGGTCCAAATAGGGTAAGGATACTAGAATCAACATAGATTCAAAAATTGTAACTGAATCACAAAGTTGGGGATCGGGGGCACATTCATAATCAAGTGCAATCTCATTGAATGTAAAACTTGTCAATTTGTTAAAGGTTTGGGATTAGTCAAGTTCAAGATGTTGTGGTAAAATTAAATCTTAGTTCAATATCTAAGGTACCATGATTCTTTGTCAATATGGATAGGAAAATCAGGAATGATCGAAGATGTGTTAGGTAGAGTTTTCTCATTCTTGTCAATCATTGGGTTGAACAATTGACTCATTTCTACTTTGGTATTATTGATGGATTGGTTAAAATCATCTTGGCACTGAATCATGGTTTATTTACTATTTCTAAGTTAATTGGTTTTTCTTCTTGTTGTAGTGGGACTTGAAAAATAGAGTAAGGATCTTGGACTTAAAAATTTTGTGCGTGTATTGAGTCCATCATGATTTGGTATTGTCATCTGGACATAAGGAAGGCTTCTAGACTCTTTCTTATTCAGATTTTTCTTCTATAGGTTGATCTTGATAAGGAATATATGAAGCTGGTTGTTGGTAATTGACCATATAAACTCGGGAGAGTTGTATCCCCACTGACTCGGTGAAGAGGGGAGATGATGATTGTTCTAATCTTGTTCATAATATTGAGACTGGGGCATATGTTGATTCAGATAAAACCAATCTGGCATACTTGGTTGTTTAAAATTATGAAATGTCAGGTTGGTGATATCCAAGTCAAAAGAGGTCGGGTGAAGTATGAATCACTAAATGCATTGAAAAAATTATAATTATAATTCATATCACACAAAAAATGTCAAAAACAAAAACAAACAAATAAATAAATAAAAAAAATTTTAGCTTAAGTTAGGATAGACCTTAGACCTAGACGACTCCTAACTAGTTAGCTGTCCACGAAAGGTATATTGTAGCAATATGACCACAAGTTTATCGACTAGGTAGGGGTAAGATCAGTGGGAGGTATCTGTGCCTCAGCAATAGGCCTAATTATACCAAACCACTGGCCTTCGAGGTTTCGCCTCTTAATCCCCAGCATTGGACACCAATTTGACCAGAGTCAAACTCTAACAACTTTCTCCTTAGGTTAATCTCCTAATAAGTCCAAGATGTCCCTAGGGCCACCGTCTACTTAGTTTCAGTTAGGATAGGTTAGTAAGTGAGGAGATGATTTTTAGGCTAAAAAAAGGTAATGACTTCCCACCTTATCTTATTTAAGGATATGCCCTTAATTCGTTTTAGTGCAACGTGTACATGTATAAAGAAAAATGAATACAGTTAAGCAATATGTATCACCCAAATGTGTTTCCTAATCTACATGCAATGCATACATACTTTTTCTCTAACACTCTTCAACAATAATGTAAAGGTAAAAGAATTAAACAAATGCCTAAATGCAAGTCTAATTGTTTTTTAGCATTACAAACAACAAGTTACTGTTGAATAATACAGTGTGCAATGTTAAGTAAAAGAGAAAAACTAATAGCTTCGAACCTTTAATGTGCACTAAAGCGACCCGTAAAGAAAACACAGTAAGTAATTCAACTGTACTATCACAGTAACGCGGCTTTCGCCGTGTTTTCGCAGCAACCATAGAGCCTCTGTGCTCTGCTTTCTTGTGCAGAGGCACAAGGAAACATGTATTCTTCTGCAACCTTTAGATTTCTGAACTTTGTACCTGCACACCAAAACAGAGAAGAAAGAAGTTAACTAATAAAGTAAATTAAAAAGAAAACTTACCGTCCCTCCCTAGCAACGGAGCCAAAATTATATAGGCGAAACCTACATAGAAAATAGAGTTTAGAAATGAAATAATAAGATAGTGCTAGGTTTTCTCAATATTACCGCTATAGCAAGTGGCTATACATGTCGTGACCCACAAGGAGAGACTGCGATAAAAGCATTTAGGTAATTCTTTCTAAGTTACTTAAAACTGGTTAAAAACTTTCTTCTTTATTTTGAAATAAAAGAAAATAAATCTGGATTAATTTAACAAAGAAAGTGGAAGTTAGAAGAAGAAGATGGTGGATGTTTTTGAAATCATTTAAGTTAGAAGAAACAAATGAAAAGAGTAAGAAAAATAGTTGATTTAAACGTGTTTCTAAACTAAGACATAAAGAAAGAAAAACTAAATAATACTTACCTCTTTTGTTGATTATTGTACATTGGATCATTTGCGAAGGTTTACCTCGAAGTAAAGTGAAGCAAAATAACAGAAGAAATAACATAAAAACAGCGATCCACTAAATTGAATGACAATGAAGAAAAATAAAAAAAATTCTTTGTCTGTCACTCTCAATACAATTCTCTCTGAAGAAGATTATATTCAGTGTCACTCTAAAAACAATTCTTCTTCTCCTTCTCAAATGAATCTCTCTATAAACCTAGCTGTAAAGAAATCATAAAATTACATTTGAAAAAGAAAAAGAAAAACTTAAGCTAAACTAGAAACAAACACCTAAACCTAGCTCTCTGCCAGAGTGATGCCACTTTGCCTTCAAAACTGCAGGTATTTATAGTAAAAATGGAGTGGGAGAAGCGTCTTGTTGATCGAGTTTTACCTGCACACAAAATATGAATATTAAATCTGAGAATTAAAGGTGTACGAGGTGCTCAATACTAATCGCCGCGGTAGCAAGGCTATGCGGGTCGTGATCCTCAGGGAGGGACTGCGATGGAAGCGTTAAACAAGTTTCTCTAAAGTTTTTATTTTTATTAGTTAAGTTAGAAAGATAGCGGTATTTACAATGGTCGGAAAAAGAATATGGAGATGAGTTATGATTTAATCTACAAAAGAAAAGAAAAGAAAAGAAAAGAAAAGAATACTTACTTGAGTTTGGTTGAAGAAAAACGTGAAAACCTTACATGTTCTACCTTGCTTAGGAGGCGTTCCACGAATAGATCATAAACTCGAGCTCAATCCCTGTGCACATATATCGTCAAGCATATCAAGAACGAAGTGATGCATAGCTTGGAGGAGAACGTCTTCATGAACTATCGTGGTTCTCACATAGCTTAGTTATACTTGCTTTTGGAATCCACTTGCATGTTCATCAACAACCACAAGAGGTCACAGAGAAAAAGAAAGGAAAACAAAAAGAAAAATAAAATATAAGAACAATGAACAAAAGAAAAATAATTACCTTTATTGCTTTAATTAATGGCAGAGAAGAGAAGATACATCGGTGTCACGCTCAACATAAGCCTCTCTCTCTCTTGAAAATAAAAAGAAAAACCTAACTACAACCTAGAAGAAGACTAAATCCTAGCTTTTTGGCCCTTGGCTCGCCTCTGGACGACTCTGTACGTTGCACTGCAGGGGGTATTTATAGGTGCAGAAGGCCGAAGAGTCCCAGATGAAGTTGCCCACGAAATCTGGTATTCAGATTCATCAAAATGCCGCAAAATTGCGGCTTTTGCCGCAAAATTGCGCAGAGTATAGTGGAGTCAGGCCACGCGCTTTGTCGCGTGGCTTCTCCTGGTCCGTCCATGTGGCGCCTGCTTCTGAAGTATGATCCTGGCTCTTCATATGGGATTTCGAGATAACTTGATAATCAAGTTACCTAGATTTTGAATTCTCCCAATCTCTTTTAAACGAATTTCCTTATCTCTGCACTCTTTTCATTCTCATCTGCAAGAGGGTTTAGGGTTGGGTAGAAGTCTATCCTTCCCTCATCTTTGATATTTGCAACTTTAGCCCTTTGTGTATTTGCACTTTGACAATTGATATTTGCACTTTTACACCTGGGCTTCAACTGTGGGCTTTTGGGCTTCATTAAGCTTTATTTATTATAAAAATAAGAATTCGAGGCCTGCACACAATAAATACAATTATTAATAAATGTGCAGAATTAAATGATAAAAATATGAAAATGTGATGTAATATGATGATAAAAATGCACTTTTCACTACCAATCACACCCCACACTTATCTTTTTGCTCGTCCTCGAGTAAAAACAAAGAAAAAGAAAAAGAAATGAAAAGTTAATCTAACCTAACTCACTTTCGTAGGAATCACGATTGCACTTAGCACGTGCAACAAGCCGTTAAACCTCTAGGTTATCCTAGAGGACGAGTGTTGTCTCGTGAGGGTTTTCAGCGGATTACACCCACAAAATCCATAAAAAGGAAATATTTGAATTATTATTGAAGAGACTAAGTAGTCTATAAGTTTTAGGATCCTCATTTTTATTCATTCTTAGACTTAGTCTTTATAAAGTAAATTGTTTTCATTTTAGGTAAGGGTCAAAATTGAACTTCTAATATAGTCTTTTTCGTTACCAAAAATCATAGCATCCTTGTAACTTGGCTAGGAATTCCTTAACTTGGACTCTCATGCCTCTATATATATTTTTTTTTTCCTTTTTTTATTTTTTTTAATATGTATAACGCATCTAATTTCCTTTCGTATAAGCATTAAGGCTTCTTGAGGCCCTCATACCTAACTAATTGACTATTAGATGTGTTAATACATATATAAGTAATTTTTCCTTAATTTCCTTAGACTTTCTAATCCACCCATGTAGCGAACTTAAAGTCGATGACTCCCAAACCGGTTGGCTTTAGGGCACCAGGTGAGAAAACACCCCGCGGACTCAAATTCGAGTGAACTAGGCCCCAAAACTAAGGACTTTATTTTATTTACTCACCTTTAGGCATGAATACTTATGCTTCTTGAGGCACATGTATCAGCTTAATTGGTGATTTTTTTTTCTCTTTTTTTTTCTTCTTTTTTTTATGAGGCATAAGGTCTTTGTCTTAGAATCCTAGATATGCATTGGTATGCACATTTCATTAAGGTAAAAATTAAGACTAACTACTTATTCAATTTCTCTTCCTATACTTAAAAATTCAACAATTTATTTTATTTTGACCAAGTTTTTAGAAATCCTAATCATGATTTTCCTAATCCTTAAAACTAACTTAGGTCTCTTTCAAAAAAATAAGTCAAAATATTGTCCTTTTTATAACATTTTTTTTTAAAAATTTTTTTTATTAGCAAATTTGTTAGTGTCTACTTATGTTAGTATGTTAGTAAAGCCCACCCCCACACTTATCTCATGCATTGTCCTCAATGTATGAATGAATGCATATATGCATGAAA
>JAVJIF010033029.1:0-17057 GCA_038442645.1 Agave tequilana | reverse complement strand
TTCTTCACAAGATCAGTCTGACTTTGCCGTATAGGCGAGGCTAAGACTTGGCGTTTGCTGAGCCAGCCCATGGTTGCTGTGCAGGTGGAACTTGTCCTCTGCTGAAGTCGGATTGCTTTGCCGCTGAAGAATCGACTTAATGTTTTTGCAGCTCTTTCTGTGCTTAACTGCTAACTTGCTTCAATTTGCCTTGCAGCGAGCTATGCTTGCCAGTCTGGTGACTTGATGGAAGAAGCCATAAAATTGCCTTATGCTTCCCCGGTGAAGCTTTACTTTTAAGCAGGAGGAACAATTCGGGCAGCGGATGCGCATCCCAGGGGCTGTTGGCAGCCTCTTATCCGAGATGATTCGATCTGAGGTGAGGCTGGCTGCCGACTTTCAACTTTGGTGGCCTTCGTCGGGGACGATCCACTTCATGGGAGTGGGCCTCACACCGTCAGATCACTAGCATCAAAACTAGTTCCCATTATAGGTGATCTGACGTTGTGGCGGCGATAAGCTTTTATTGCCAGGCTTCAACAAAAATGGCCTGGTAAGATCTGCCATTTTGTGGAGAAAAATGACCGTGTCCTCGCGGCACCATCTGCTCATGTGCGAAGGATTACGGCCTTGTGCAGGAGGAAGGCCTTTCCTGTCCCGTTGATCTGGCTTGGTAGCAGATAAAACCGCTTGTATGCCTCAAAAGATCTTTGTTGGGCAACTGAGTGTGTTATATGAAACACAACTTAATGTAATATCAATGTACCCTTCCTTTTAAATCAATGAATGTTCATCTCTGATCATCTGATTTTTTGCTTGCTTTCACTGAGAATCTGGCCATAGCTGGGCTGAACTGTATGCAGAGTTAAGGACATTGTCCTTTCTTCGAATGATCTTCGCGAGAACGGCATGTCCCACAAACAGCAGCCTCTTTGGCGGGCTAAGGTAGACCTCCTGGCGAAGTCTTTGAAGGTTGTGCGAAGCCCGCACTTTGCTCCTGCGCGGAGTTAACCCTTTAGTGGGGTTGAACCGTCGCACTTTGGGAAAAGCGCCTCAGGCGCTTCGGGCACTGTTTCGAATTAATTCGAAACGGCGGCATGTGCCCTTTTTCGAGGCCTTGATTTAGGCGCTGATTGGCCTATAAAAGCCCGATTGGGCTGAATATGGGAAGATCTCCTTTATTTTTAGAGAACTTTCTATCTCTTCCTCTTCTTCTTCCTCCTTTGCTTCAGAGTACTTTGAGCACTTTGCATCCTTCAATGGCGCCCAAGAGACGAGCGGGAAAGGAAGCAGCGACTTCTGTAGCGGAGGGTTTTCCTGGAGGGTCAAAGGCGATATGAGCGCTTCGACGGGGCAGACGCTGCTGTGTTAGACGCGCTGTATGGCGACCTGCCTTTTATCAGCCCAAATCAGCGGAGGGCCCTGAGGTTGAAGAGGCGGCAGTCCCGGAGGTACCCCACTTCCAGTCATATCAACGAGTGGGGTGCAGACTGTCTTGCCGAATACGGCATTGAGGGTGATGTAAGCCCTACCTCCCCGACGCTGGTAGTTGAGCCTGCTGCTCAGGAGGTGGTTGCCAGTCCTACCTCCGCGGTGGCTGGCGTGCTGGTGTCGCTGAGGACTCCGCCGAGGTCACCTTTGGCTTGCCCTGCTGCTGTCGATGTTCCCGCTTCTTCTTCCGCGGTGGTGTCGACTAGGTTGGTAGATTGCTCCGAGGTTGTCTCAAGGGTTGATGAAGCTGAGAATGACTTTATCGGTAATCTGGTCGACAGCTTCTATAATAGTTTGGAGCAGACTATCGGTCTAGTCTTGAAGGGCTCGCCTGTGCCATTTTCGAAGCTGAAGATGGTTCTCTCCCGTGGCATTGAGTGTATCCGGGACTTTGAGGGGTACCATCAAGCTACTGCTCTGGAGCTCCTGGTAGATGACCTTGAGAAGGACGTGGAGGAATGGCGCCATTTCTATCGTTCCGACGCAGCGTCTTTGGCTGATGAACGGCTCGCAACGTCTTGTCGCCCAGAAGCGCGAGGCTCAGCTCGCTGCCCAAGAGGCTGTTGAGGCTATCTCCTCTGACTTGAGGTCCTTGGAGGCAGAGGAAGCAGAGTTTGGAGTGCAATTGATGCTTCCAACAGTGCTCTTTTTGACGCTGAAGATAAGATCAAGAGGGCTGAAGAGATGATCCGAAAGGCAAATCTCCTCTTGTCGAAGGCTACACAGATGCGTCATGAAGAGTCTGCGCGGCTTAAGCAGCTCAGGGCTCGAAGTGAGGAACTGGCGGAGCGGAAGTCATCACAGAGGGCGACTTTGGCGGAGACCGAGGCTCGTCTGGCTCAGGCGGTGGACTTCGATGAGGCAGAGCTAAGATCACAGGGCGCTGGCCCAGGCTGAAGATGACAGGAGGACGCGGCTAGCTTCGCTCGGAGATCGGATCCGATCTTATCATGTACGCCTATAGGCTCCTCCATGTATCCCATCCTTTTGGATTAATAGAAAATTTTTCTTTTGTCGTCTGTTGTTTAGATATATGAGACATGACTGTCTGTTGGTTCAGAGGTTGCAGTAACATAACCGAATGGGACGTTGCCAGTCTCGAGGTTAGCCCTTTGCGGGGCTTAAAAGGAAGGGAGATACTTGCCTTTTGTAAATGTCAGCAAGCATCGAGATTGAGACTTAGCTGTCAGCTGGTTCAGAGGTCGCAATGACATAACCAATTGAGACGCCACTAAGCTCAATGATAGATGAGGCTTGGCTATCTGCCAGTTCAGAGGTCGCAGTGACGTAACTGGTTGAGAAGCCACCAAGCTTCAATCAATAGGTGATACTCGTCTTTTGTAAATGTCAACGAGTATCGAGACCTGTCTTTTGTAAATGTCAACAGGGCTCGGGATTGAGACTTAGCTGTCTGCTGGTTCAGAGGTCGCAATGACATAACCAATTGAGACGCCACTAATGCTCAATGGTGGATGAAACTTGGCTATCTGCCAGTTCAGAGGTCGCAATGACGTAACTGGTTGAGAAGCTACCAAGCTTCAATCAATAGGTGATACCGTCTTTTGTAAATGTCAACGAGTATCGAGACCTGTCTTTTGTAAATGTCAACAGGGCTCGGGATCGAGACTTAGCTGTCTGCTGGTTCAGAGGTCGCAATGACATAACCAATTTGAGACGCCACTAAGCTCAATGGTAGATGAAACTTGGCTATCTGCCAGTTCAGAGGTCGCAATGACGTAACTGGTTGAGAAGCCACCAAGCTTCAATCAATAGGTGATACTCGTCTTTTGTAAATGTCAACGAGTATCGAGACCTGTCTTTTGTAAATGTCAACAGGGCTCGGGATCGAGACTTAGCTGTCTGCTGGTTCAGAGGTCGCAATGACATGACCAATTGAGACGCCACTAAGCTCAATGGTAGATGAAACTTGGCTATCTGCCAGTTCAGAGGTCGCAATGACGTAACTGGTTGAGAAGCCACCAAGCTTCAATCAATAGGTGATACTCGTCTTTTGTAAATGTCAACGAGTATCGAGACCTGTCTTTTGTAAATGTCAACAGGGCTCGGGATCGAGACTTAGCTGTCTGCTGGTTCAGAGGTCGCAATGACATGACCAATTGAGACGCCACTAAGCTCAATGGTAGATGAAACTTGGCTATCTGCCAGTTCAGAGGTCGCAATGACGTAACTGGTTGAGAAACCAAGCTTCAATCAATAGGTGACACTCGTCTTTTGTAAATGTCAACGAGCTCGGGATCGAGACTTAGCTGTCTGCTGGTTCAGAGGTCGCAATGACATGACCAATTGAGACGTCACTAAGCTCAATGGTAGATGAAACTTGGCTATCTGCCAGTTCAGAGGTCGCAATGACGTAACTGGTTGAGAAGCCACCAAGCTTCAAAATTGCAATGGAGTTTGGGAAAAGTCTCGTTTTCACGGGGAGAAACGAGGGAATCACTGTCATAGGTTGATGTTAACGTAACAGCGAGATATATATGTGGTCCTACCATTCTATGGATGAGAATTGGTAAGTGACTTTGGAGATCTCGTTCTCACGAGGAGAAATGAGAGGGCTGCTATCATAGGTTAAATGTTAACGTAACAGCGGAATATATATGTGATCCTACCATTCTATGGATGAGAATTGGTAGGTGATTTTGGAGAGGGAATCAAATGGGAGCAGGTCCCTTGGGATTTTAAGCAACCCCCAGCTACCAGCAGGTTTGATATGCTTGGAGAAAGAGAGAGGCTCTCTTTGTGCGCATTCCGGACGCGCGGATCTCGATCAGAGGTGTAATGTTAACTTGATCGAGAGCAAGATCCTTGATTAAGGATAGTATTTCTTTAAGAATTTGCCATTGATTGGCATCATGAGGAGGTCGCCATCTGCAGTCATGAGGCGATATGCTCCGTTTGAATAGACTGTCTCTATCACAAACGGTCCTTCCCATTTAGGCTGAAATTTGCCTTTGGTCTTGTGCGTCATAATCATCGGTCGTCTGACGGCTAAGACCAGGTCTCCTTTATGGAAGATTCTCTGCTTGACCTTTTTATTGAAGGCTTTTGTAACGCCCCGAATTCCACGGATACGGGGACGTCACTGCGACGTATAGGCGTAGGTCCGAAATGCACCCACACATATACGCTAAGCAAAAGTACAACAAGAAATGGTCAGAGTGCAACACAAAGCGTGGTATACGCACATATATGCCAACATAAAGTACAATACAAAGTCATCACTGAATATGATAAACATCACATAATACATGTGTCCTTCATCATACAAGTCCAAAAGTGAAAGGTACAGCAAAAGTACAAAAGAGCTCACGAGTAGGAGGGAGATCCCGTGAGTCTAAAGAGTCAGGCACAAGGAGCTGAAGCTAGGATGCCTGCTTGCTAAGGATGGCTCGATCTACGATGGACAACTCCACTCCGATCTAGCCTCGAAATCTGAATGTGCAAATCCAAGGGGTCAAGACATATAACAATAAATGAACTATAGCCAAGTGGCGAAGAGACATGAATGGGGTCAGAACACAAGCATGGTATATAAGAACGGATATAGCATAATCGGGAAACAGGAAATACAAGTAAAACTGATTACAAGCAAAAGTGATCGTATATACTTAAGCCACTGTCCCATGAGACCAGTACCTCGAGGAGTAATCCAAACAAGGAAACCCTCATCTATATACCCTTATCTCATGCCACAGTAATCCAAGCATATATAATCAGAGTTGCAAAATCATACGATGGTCCAGAACGGGAATACATAACAGATACAATAATAAATCCAAAACAGGAACGAGTAATAGTAAATACCGGAATCATCACTGGAATCACGGAAATCATAATAAGTATCACAAGCTGGGAACATAACTGGAAACGTGCCTGGAATATCAAGAATCATAACAATATCCATAACAGTATCAATTCTTATTATTATTACTCGTCTAACTCATATATCTCGGTATGTGTCTCGGTATCGATCCCAACTCACATACATCCATATATAAGAAAGTCGAGGGTCGTTATCGGAAGTAGATGGAGAACTGATAACACTTCTTATAGTAGTTTCCATACACCTGGAACCGGTTTTGGAGGCCTAATGTCCCCCTAACAGTACTCAGGATGTGGGCCCAAAGTCCCACTAACAGTCATCTAGTGTGGGCCCGAGGTCCCACTAACAGTAATCTACCATATATCATCCACCTACTATAAGCAAGGTATCATTCCGGCATCCATCACTTTCACCCATACCCCATACAAGTTGTAGTTTATTAAGGATTATCAGTTTACGGGAAAGTGAACATGACAGTATTGGCCCTTCAGATTCAAGAGGTGGCCCCCATGGGTTTCAAGAGGTGGCCCCCACCGTGAGGTGTGGCACTTTGTTCCATGTGGCACTTTGTTCTGAGGGAGTGGATTCTAGAGGTGGCCCCATATGGTTTCAAGAGGTGGCCCCCACCGTGTGGTGTGGCACTTTGTTCCATGTGGCACTTAGTTCCATAAAACAAGGCAGGGTTCCCGCAAATAAGATAATCATAAAGTCAGTGTATCATGCTTGGTTTAAGGGATAGCATGACAAAGTGGTGAGGTCTAACAAGCAATAAAACATAACAATAAATGTAGAATGGGCCGGGTCAATCATGACATAACAATCGGGTCTAACAAGTGGTGGCATGCCAGTTGGTCAAGTGAGTACGTGTTAGGTGTCATGTGATATACATGTGTTAAAAGAAAATAAATAATTAACATAGCTATGTTAAGGTAAGGCAAATGGAAACATAGATCAACTTAGGGTTCAACGACCTCGAAGGGTCTGCCACACATGTTATGGAATAGTGAAGTAATAATATCACGGCAGTGCACAAGCATGGGAATGAAATAAGAAATTGCAATGGTCATACATAACTTGATAAGATGAGGTGACTAGGGTGATGTGACACGAGTAATAGGTCCTTAAGTACAAGGTACATCCACATGATCCAAGTACGAGATAAACGTGTCATGCAGCACAAGTATGAAGCATAAACAAGACTAAAATATCCTATATGTATCCGGGAAGGGTCAAAATCAGAGAGGAAAAGAATCAGAAATTCTGGTCCAGAATCAGGCCGTCGGTCGACCTCCGGTCGACTGCCGGTCGACTGGGGATTGACTAACGGTCGACTCCCGGTCGACTGCCGGTCGACCGGGCAGATGCCGTGAGCTCCAGGTTTGGCGGTCGACTGCCGGTCGACTGGTCCACATCAATTCCTAAGGCCGGTCGAGTCAGCGGTCGATTGCCGGTCGACCGCCAGCTCAAAGTTGTACACGCTGTGCACATCGGTAGAGTGATCGGTCGACTGCCGGTCGACCGATCCTCTGGGATAGGCTGCTGTTAGGGCAGAAAAAATCTGATTTTTGAGGGGTTCGATTTAATGGCCTAAAGGTAGGATTTTTATGTTATTAGGGGTCCTGATCTATCCATACAAGTACACTAGAACAGGGTTTAACCTTGGTGAGTAGAGATATCTACATGGAAAGGTTGGATCTAAGTTTTGATGCCCTAAAAATGGGATTTTTATGGTGCTAGCATACAAGAATTCACATCATAAGTAAATAGAGAGTATTCTAGGTCTTGGTGAGTAAGGTACTCACATGGATGGGTTGTATTTGGAGCTTGATCCAAGATGAAGAAGAGGGGCTCCAATTCACAAGTTGTTGAAGCTTGAGGTGGAGGAGTTGATCTTGGAGTTGCCTTGGGGTTGGTGGTTGGAGATGAAGTCTTTGTGATGAAGCCCTAGATGAATCCTTGAAGTCTTGAGATGGAGGTGGAAGAGTTTAGGGGAGTTCTTTGGGTTAGGGTTTGGTGGAGGAAGAAGAGGGATTTTGGGAGAGAGTTTCTCTCTTGTGAAGTGGAAGAGAAAAGGGTGATTTGCAAAAGGAAATGAATAAATAATGGGGATTTTGTGAAGTGGGTGCAAAAAGGATAGATGCAAGGGGTTTTCTTGCAAAAAGGGAGGTGAGGTGTCCCTCACAAGGCCACTTGGCCGGCCATGGGAAGGAGAGAGAATGAGTGGGGTTAGGTGAAGGGTGAGTGGGAAATGAGGTGGCAATTTTGGGGAAATTGGAATTTGCAATAATTGGAAAAATGCCCGAAATTCCAGTATCTCGAATGATCTGAAAATTTAACCAAAAATCAAGAATAATATATAAAGACCATAGTAAAATCCGTTCGAAGAAATACCGTATGGTTTTAAAATTAAAAATCCCGGAATCAGTGATTTACCGACTCCGAAAGAATTTCCATAAAATCATAAATTCTCAGAAAAAGAATATAGACAGAAATATGATTCCGAGAAATAAAGTCTAAAGAACCATTATGAAATTCTAAACCGTTTGAGAATTAAAAATCCGGGAATCGGTCAGCGGCACTGGCCGACACCGGTTTTGAAGAAATTCAATTTAATCCGAGAAAATCCAGAAAATTACAGAAAATCTAATATATTGAAAAATAACATTTAAAACTGAAATCGGTCAATTCTACATGTCAGAAATACCAAATCGAAGAATATACTATGATCGGGCCCTCGGCTCAGACTAGGGCTGACTCCGAGTCCACGAATCCAAATCCAACATAAAATAATCGTGTAAAGAATTCATGATACAGAATAAAATACAGGAAACAAATCGAAAAATACGATCGAAAATCTGAATACGCAACAAGTACGTATTCCAGGAACGGGGTATTACAGCTTTTGACATCCGAGCCTGATATAGCTCGATGTGTTGCTGAGCTTGTAGCCGCTTCTCGTCTAGGGCTTCGAGCTCTGAAGACGCAGGCGATCATTGTCTTCTGATGTCATCTTAGTAGTCAAGGCTACCCGTAATGATGGCACCTGGATTTCCAATGGGATGACCGCTTCGCACCCATATACCAGGGAGAAAGGCGTATTGCCTGTCGGTGTCCGAACCGTAGTCCGGTAGGCCCAAAGGCATTCACCGAGCTTTTCGTCCCAATCTCGCTTGTTCGAGGAGACAAACTTCTTGAGCAGCTTGATGATTGTCTTGTTGAATGCTTCTGCTAAACCGTTGGCGGCAGGATTGTAGGCGGTTGAAGCCACATTTTGAATTCGGTTTATCGCAGAACCGATAGAACCCTTGGCTTACGAATTGGGGACCATTGTCATGGATGATCCGCCTGGGGACACCAAATCGATAGATGACATGGTGTTTGATGAAGCTAACCAGATGGGAGGTTTTGACTTCGGCCAAAAGTTGTGGCCTCTGCCCATTTTGAGAAGTAATCGGTTATTGCCAGGATAAACCGGTGACCTCTTGCCGAAGAGGGACTGATTGGCCCTACGACATCGATCCCCATGCTTCAAATGGCCATGAAGCAACAGTAGGGTGGAGCAACTCCGAAGGTGGTGTATGAAGTCTGCATGGACCTGGCACGCCTTACACCTTCGTGCATATTGGGTGGCATCGGCCATCATGGTCGGCCAGTAGTACCCAAGTCTGTGCAACCTGTCTTTAAGCTTTGGACCCGGCTGGTGAGCTCCGCAAATGCCATCATGTGCTTCTTTAAGCACTTCCTGTGCCTCTGAATGAGAGAGACAACGGAGGAGGACACCGTCATATGAACGACGGTAGAGTGTCTTCAAAGTGGGATCATAGTAGAAACGGAGCGACCTTCGTCTGATGGACGCCGCTTCTTTAGGATCGTCTGGAAGCAGACCGTGCAGAGCGTAGTCAATGAGAGGGAAGCGCCAATCCCTCGGCTCAAGACCCACGGAGGTATGATGGACTTCTTGGATCCTTAGCATATGCTTGGAGCATACGAGATGCCGGGTTGCGACTGTGAGGTGATACTCTGTGTCGGCCGGTAAGGCTAGCGTCGTCGCTAGTGCAGCGAGAGCATCCGCCTTGGTATTCTGAGATCGAGACACATGCCCGATGTAGAAGCCTTCAAATAGGCTAGCCAGTTCGATAGCTGTATGATAGTAAGGCACCAAGTCCTCATGGCGGACTTCATATTCACCTTTTACCTGGCTAATGATCAGCTTTGAATCGCCATAAGCTTCAAGGTAGCGTACCCCCATTCTATGAGCGAGCTGGAGACCGATGAGCAGAGCATTGTATTCCGCTACATTATTAGAGCATGATTCTGTCAAGGAGAATGCTCTGGGAAGGATATGATCCTGTGGGGAGATGAACACAACCCCTACTCCGGCAATAATCTTCCCTTTGTGGCCCATCCGCGATGCTCCGTCGAAGAACATCTGCCACACTTCCTCTGCTGAGGTTGCATTAGACTCGAAAACTTCATCAGGGATGTCTTCGTGAAGTTTGAATGTTCTGGAACTGGATGAGCAGCTAAGAACTCTGCAAGGGCTGGCCTTTAACTGCCTTCTGAGGAGTAAAGGTCATGTCGTATTGAGACAACAGAAGTGCCCATTTAGCCAACCTTGAATTCAGCGACCCTGGCTTCATCATGAGAAGACGTAAAGGGTTCACCCTGGAGATGACATGTATGGTTTGGCCAACCAAATAATGTCGAGTCTTCTGGACAGCGAAGACGAGAGCTAAACATTCTTTCTCAATAGGATTGTAGCGAGATTCCGCTCCTATGAGAGTCCTGCTCAGATAATAAATGGCCTGCTCGTGGCCATTGTCGTCCTTTTGAGCGAGGAGGGCGCCGAGGGAATAGTCCAGAGCTTTTACATAAAGCAAGAATGGTTTCCCTGATGTAGGGGCCACTAAGACCGGAGTTTTGTGAGATACCTTTTAATGTCTTCAAAAGCTTCTTGACAAGCTTGGTCCCATATGAAGGCAGTACCCTTTTTCATGAGGCGGGTAAAGGGCTGGCAACGGCCCGAAAGATTTGCTATGAATCTTCTGATGTAGGCTAATCTGCCTTGCAAGCCTCGGAGCTCTTTGAGGTTCCTCGGTGGATGCATGTCCTGTATGGCTTTGACTTTGTCTGGGTCCAGGTGGATCCCTTTTGATGTGACAATGAACCCAAGGAATTTGCCGCTCGACACTCCCAAGAAGGATTTTGTCGGGTTCATTTTCAGCTGATGAGCCCGCATTATGTCGAACATCGTTTTCAGATCACGAAGATGTTCATTTTTGCTGCGGCTTTTGACGGCAATGTCGTCAACATAGCATTCCACCGTCTTTCGGAGATGGTCGCGGAAGATCATGCTCATCGCCCGCTGGTAGGTTGCTCCGGCGTTCTTCAGTCCGAAGGGCATTATAGTGTAGCAGTATACCCCCAATGGCGTTCGGAAAGAAGTATGCTTCTCGTCATCAGGATACATCTTGATCTGGTTGTACCCTGAGAAGCCGTCCATAAAAGACATCCTCTCGAACCCGCATGTGTTGTCAATCATGACATCAGTGATGGGCAGTGGGAATTCATCTTGGGACAGGCCGTATTGAGGTCACGGTAGTCGATGCAGATCCGTATTTTCCCATTCTTCTTGAGGACGGGGACTATGTTAGCCACCCAATCTGGATGTTGTTCCTCCCGGATGAAGCCACAAGCAATGAGCTTATGAACTTCGGCTTCAATAGCCTCCATGATGTTTGGGCGGAACCGACGTTGTTGTTGCTTGACTGGCTTAACGTCGGGCTTGATGTTTAGACGGTGCATAGTGACCTGTGGATCAAGTCCGGGCATGTCTTCATAGCTCCAGGCGAAAACATCTATATACTCTTTTATGAGTATTATCAGTTCTTCCTTTTCGATGAGTGATAAGCTTTCACTTATGAAAATAGGCTTGGGGTGATCTTGACTACCCAAGTTGACCTGGATCACCTTGTCTTCGGTAGGCGGCTCGCGCAGCTCAAACCGCTTTTCCCATTGGAGACTTAATTGCTGGCCCATGATTCCTCATTGGCAACCTCTGCGGGTTCCAACTGACTGCTTGAAGTCATGAGGCTTTCGAATATTCTTCCTATGCTGACATCAGAGTCCCATTCGGAGGATGAGGCCGACTGTGATGGGATCGATCCATCGCTTTTGTCCTGAACCGTTGTTGATGATGTGGGTGTAACATAACCCAACCCCCTGCGCGTACTATCATAGTAATTTGCAGGTTTCCCTCTTGGGACGGAGTTACGCATCAAGCTGCGTCTTCCTTTTCCGAAGTTTAGGCCCGCTCCCTGCTTCAGGTTGTAACCCATCTTCTTCATGATATGGCGCGCTGATGGCGCGTAATGAAAGAACTGTGGAGCATCCGACTCTGAGCTTGAGTCTGTAGTTGAGGATCTCCCTGGCCGGACTTTGCCGAAGATTATCGGCGACTGACCTTGCTTGGACGGAGGGACTACCAGCGTGGCCCCTTCTATGGCTTCCACGGATGTACTAGCCACACTCGACTCATGTACGGGCATATGAAGAGAGCCATCCATAATGGATTTGATCGACTCGATGCTCGCAGGATAATCAAAAGAAATATTATCATTAATTATCCATTCGCCTTCCTCCTCAGAAGGGATCTTACATCGGGGATCATTAAAGCATGCTACTATTGGCTCGCCAATCAAAATGGCTGGCGTGCCCATTTCGGATTCCGAATCCGCCTCATTGCCACTTTCATCACTGTCTGGCAATGGTTCTCCGGCGTTCCACTAGCCTCTTGATATAGGAGAGCATCTGTGAAATAGTTTTCCACCCCCTTGAAGGGCTGCTTCTCAGCGAAGACAGTTCGTACTGTCGCATCATCCTCAACATACTTGAAGCACTGATGGAGAGTGGATGGAACGATCCAGTTGGCATGGATCCATGGTCGTCCCAGTAGCAGGTTGTATGATGTGTCCGCGTCAATGACATAGCATGTCACTTCTGACTTCAGGCTTCCGATTCTGCAGCGAAGCCGAATCTTTCCAAGCGGATGGCTGCTCCCGGCGTTGAAACCATATATTGTAGTGGTGGTTGCGGACAACCTGTACAGTGGTATGCCAAGGAAGTAGAGGAGCCTTTTGGGGATGATGCTGAGCGCAGACCCCGGATCGACTTGTATCCTTTCAATACAGGTTGAACCGATATACGACCCGGTATAGTACAGAGGTCGATCATGCTTGTTGTCTTTGAGAAGCATATCTTCCGCCGTGAAGGTAATGGCAGGTACCTTTGACTGTGCGTGATGGCACTCTGAGCAGGAAAGCCGCATCTCATCACCAGGAATCTCAGGCATGTATGTCAGAAAGGACTCTGAGTTGGCTAGCGCATCTCTGAGTGCCTCTCTTGTCTCTTTAGAGAGACGAAGAAGCTCGTGTATTGTGATACGAGCCGGGATATTGGCTAAGTGGGCCAATATATCAAAGCGAAAGGGCGTGGCGGTTTCTTCAACACGTGGTCGAATCGCACTTCCTTAGGTTTTTCCTTTCCCTTGGCTGGAATTGGAGTGGATGTCGGCATTGGTACTGACGCCGTTTGTTGCTGTATCTCGTCAGTAGTTCTGTCATACTGCCTTAGGTATGACTTTCCAGACCGGGGTGCCCATCTGTTGAGGCGCATCTGCCTGCGCTGTACAGGCATGCTTCTCTTCTTCTGAATCGCTGAGGGAAGCCGAAGTAAGATTACCATCATCTGGCAGGACAGAGATGACATTGCAGGACTTGCCCTTTTTGCTGGAGTCCTTCGACGTCCGCTGTACGTCTTGGACGAGGTCAGGGTGTATCCACATAACTCCCCTGTCTCCAATGTCAAAGGGACGAGACCCTTGTTGTATTGAGTCATGGCTGGAGGATGCTTGACTTCTAGCCGTGGCGCCGGGGCTGAATAGGTCCCGTCGGGAACCATGACCTTCTGGGCAGTGCCGAACTCAATAGTCACCATATTGGCAGTGACTTTCTTCTGCTCCGTCTTCAGTGTGAGGACTCCGGCGTCGACCAAGGCTTGAATTCTATCCTTGAGAACATAGCACTTGTCAGTAGGATGGTGGATCATCCTGTGGTAGAGGCAGTACTTAGGGTCGTTTGTGCGCCCTATCTCATCAGGGCGTCGAGCATCTGGCAACTTCATCTTATTCCCTTTGTGGAGCAGATGGAATATCGTGACCACCTGGTCGTCTCTGAAGGAGTACTGTTTAGGAGGGAACTTGGGCTCCTGATTGTTGAAGCTGCTCTTCTTGGCCTTTGACTGCATGTCCCCGGTCAGCTCGACGGACATAATTTCCTTCCCTTTAGCTTGGGAAGACTGCGGGAGATCGCTGCGCCCTTTGTTGTTCGCGCCCCATTTGCTTCTAGGGGCGGATGACTCGAACTTTTTAGCCGATTTTTCGGCTATCTCAGCTTGTTCGACCAGTTCCTTCCAAGTGTGGGCCTTGACAGCCCCCATGCGAACTTCTACTTGATCCGAGAAGTTATGTCTGCATGTTTGTAAAAGCATGGGTAAAGGCATCCCTGCTGGGCACATCAGAGATAGATTTCTGAACCGCTCAATGTATTCACGGACAGATTCGCCTTTCCTCTGCACAGTGGAAAGGAGCTTGTCCATGGTCACTTCGGTGTCATCCTCATAGAAGCGAGAGAGGAACCGAGTTTCCAGGTCGATCCAGGAATTGATAGAGCCCTGAGGAAGGCTTCGGAACCAGTCGAATGCCACCCCTTTCAAGGTGCCGATGAACAACCTAGCCATGATGGCGTCGTTGCTTAGAACATTACCGGTCTGGGACCGGAAATAGTAGATGTGCTGATTGGGCGAGCTCTTACCATCATACGTATGCAACGTTGGTGGTTTGAACTTTGGCGGATATGGCACCGAATCCCATTCCAGTGGGTAAGGACGGACTACCCCCACTTTCTTCAATTCATCCTTCTGAGCCAGGGATGAAATTTGAGCTTGAAGGCCTTTAAGGACTTCGGCATCCAGGGAAGAGCCTCCCTTAGTTCTCTCCGTCTTGGGCGGATCATTGCTGAGATGTCCCTCCTCGTCATGATTACTCCCGGTATCATCATTCCGGTTGCTGAGGAGCTGAGCGAGCATCTGTTGAATATTGTCCAGGGCCTCTTGCTGAGTTCTAGAGGTCTGCTCCTGAGCTTCCAAACGCCGACGAAGGTCGTCATTGGCGTTCTCGGCCATATTGACCGATGCTTTGTCCGTTCGCACCGAACTGTCTGTTGCTGAAGAGGCATACCCGCTGTCTTCATCTTCTCCATCGGATGATTGGGGTGACCGCCTGAGTGTGGCACGGTTGGGACCGTCGAGGAGGAGGAAGGCTGCTCATAATTATAGGGTATCGCCACCCTGGATCTGGTGCTTCGGAAAACACCTTCTTCGCGCACCAAGACTTCACCTAAGCCCGGGCTATAATCTGGATCTGGGGAGCCGAAAGGGGTGTCGTCAGAGGCTTGACTTCTTCCGCGCGGCTCTCGCCCCCTTCCGGTCATGTTGACGGATGCAGAGGCTGGATCCGGTGGCCCGCTCCTTTTGGGATGCTTCATCGGGACGCGCGCAGACAGTCGATCAAAGACTGATCGCCGATATGGAGCAGTGGCGAGGGTCGGTCGTAACCGACACTGCATAGAATGGACCATCACCAATTGGCATTCACATCGTCGAAGACAGGAGGAAGTGGCCTGGAAATGCTTCAATCTCCGCTTGTCCGCCAAGAATTCTCGCAGGTCGGCCCTGTAGGGGCCTGAACAATCTGGTATATGGGACAACGCATCGTTCCCTTATCCTGCGGAAAGGATCAGCACCGCATAGTGCTCTGGTTCTAGCCTCGCGGCTGTAAACCCGATGAGTATGCCGAGGTACAATAGCCTTGCTTGTGAAGACAGGGCTAGCAGTAGGCATTGCTGCTCTAGGCGACGGTATGATCGCCGTCTTGACTTTATGGTTGGCAGCATTGTTGGCGCAGGCGGGCATCTTGCCTTTTTTCTCATAAGAGGCGCGGATTTGGCGTGGCTACGCCTGAAGCTTCAGCAGAGGACCTCTGTTTAGGCCTCCATATCCGTTTTGGCAGAGGATGCATAGGTTCGCAAGGAACCTGAATAGCCACAAGCGGGGCTGTGGGGTGTTGGCAAAATTCTGCCTCTGGTTCTGATTTGAAACCTTGGTCATGAAGACCTTCCCGTGCTTCCGTGCTCGAAGCATTAGGCCACCCCCAGAGAGGACTTCTTCAAATCTTCTTTGATCGATCTGGATAACCAGGTTCTCAAAAGTGCAGGATCTGGGCTGCGGACCTGTTTCCTTGTTGCGCCAGAGAACTGCGGCAGGTTTGCAGAGAACCTTTTCCGTCTCCGCAGAGACTTTGCTTGAAGATTTAGCCAGAGAAGATCTGGCTGCACCGGCTTTTCTGAATTCAGAGATAGACCCGAAGGTCTGTTCGTCGCATTGCGACACTTGATTCTCAGCAGAGGAGAATACGTTCCCCAGCGGAGTCGCCATCTTGTTTTCCATTATGTTTGCAAAGGGGGAAAACTTACAAAAAAGGTTTGAGGAGCTAAATTACAAGTATTCTTAAAAGATTACAAGTAGATCTCCTCAGAGATTCTGGGAAAATGTGTCGATAGGAGTCTGGTCAGCGCGCGACCACTTTGTCCCTTTGACGATGCGAGCGATGAGATTCCCTTCTCGCCTGGTTCCGGGAATCAGAGAATAGAGGATTGGTAGAACCCTCTGACTACTTCTCAAAACCACTTCTGTGAGGAATTCCTTCTCGCCTGGTTCCGGAGATTCCTTGAGGAAAAGAGGTTGTTAGGGTATCGCCACCCTGAGAAGAGAAGTATTTCTCTTGAAAGGTCTCTGAATTAGAGATTGCACGGTGCGTTGATGAAGAAGTCCGATCTTTGAGAAGACGCCAATCTCGCCGATGATCAATTGATGATCCTCCTCGATCTGATGCGATGCGATCCCTCTCCCTTGTGCCCCTGATGGGCTATTTATAGGGAAAGTAAGGGTATAATCGTCCCCTTTGAAGATATAGAAACAGATTGAACCGAATCTGTTTGAATCTGGAAAGTAGCCTTGCTGCGAGGCTATAATAGCTTCCGCGGAGCTAGAAAATGGCAAGTCGGTTGATCTTTCCGATGTGTTATGATCCTTTCCATATCGTTGATTGATTCTCCTGATCCACTTACTCGTTTCAAGAGAGTCAAGAGATTGTGGCAATCACCTGCCATATTTGAATCCTGATGGATTTGATTAGATTGAATCCGATCTTATCAGGAGATTTGATTGGTCAAAGGTTGACCATAGCAGGCTGATGGCGGAGCTGCCCGCTTTGAAGCTCATAGCGGAGCTAGAGGCAATTCCTGGCGAAGTCCGAAAAGAGGCTTTTCGGCGAAGCTGTCAGTTAGCTTCCTGGCGATGCTCTGGATGATGTTAGCCTCTCATACGAGGCTATCTCTTTGGGCTAATGTAATGCTAAATGCTAGCATTTTAGACCTGCTGAGGTCTGTTTAGAAACAATCCGGGTTCACTGTTCTGCTTGCTGGATCAGTGGAGTCCAAACCGCTTCCTCGTCCCTTGGAGTTGGGTGAAAAACTGGTCTTCAGCTCGTCTGTCCCTTGTCTTTTGTAAATGTCAACAAGTTTAGACATCGTTCGGACCAATGAGAATCTTGTCTTTTTAAGTGTCAACA
>JAVJIF010033028.1:0-113191 GCA_038442645.1 Agave tequilana | reverse complement strand
TCGAGCATCTGGCAACTTCATCTTATTCCCTTTGTGGAGCAGATGGAATATCGTGACCACCTGGTCGTCTCTGAAGGAGTACTGTTTAGGAGGGAACTTGGGCTCCTGATTGTTGAAGCTGCTCTTCTTGGCCTTTGACTGCATGTCCCCGGTCAGCTCGACGGACATAATTTCCTTCCCTTTAGCTTGGGAAGACTGCGGGAGATCGCTGCGCCCTTTGTTGTTCGCGCCCCATTTGCTCTAGGGGCGGATGACTCGAACTTTTTAGCCGATTTTTCGGCTATCTCAGCTTGTTCGACCAGTTCCTTCCAAGTGTGGGCCTTGACAGCCCCCATGCGAACTTCTACTTGATCCGAGAAGTTATGTCTGCATGTTTGTAAAAGCATGGGTAAAGGCATCCCTGCTGGGCACATCAGAGATAGATTTCTGAACCGCTCAATGTATTCACGGACAGATTCGCCTTTCCTCTGCACAGTGGAAAGGAGCTTGTCCATGGTCACTTCGGTGTCATCCTCATAGAAGCGAGAGAGGAACCGAGTTTCCAGGTCGATCCAGGAATTGATAGAGCCCTGAGGAAGGCTTCGGAACCAGTCGAATGCCACCCCTTTCAAGGTGCCGATGAACAACCTAGCCATGATGGCGTCGTTGCTTAGAACATTACCGGTCTGGGACCGGAAATAGTAGATGTGCTGATTGGGCGAGCTCTTACCATCATACGTATGCAACGTTGGTGGTTTGAACTTTGGCGGATATGGCACCGAATCCCATTCCAGTGGGTAGGGACGGACTACCCCCACTTTCTTCAATTCATCCTTCTGAGCCAGGGATGAAATTTGAGCTTGAAGGCCTTTAAGGACTTCGGCATCCAGGGAAGAGCCTCCCTTAGTTCTCTCCGTCTTGGGCGGATCATTGCTGAGATGTCCCTCCTCGTCATGATTACTCCCGGTATCATCATTCCGGTTGCTGAGGAGCTGAGCGAGCATCTGTTGAATATTGTCCAGGGCCTCTTGCTAAGTTCTAGAGGTCTGCTCCTGAGCTTCCAAACGCCGACGAAGGTCGTCATTGGCGTTCTCGGCCATATTGACCGATGCTTTGTCCGTTCGCACCGAACTGACTGTTGCTGAAGAGGCATACCCGCTGTCTTCATCTTCTCCATCGGATGATTGGGGTGACCGCCTGAGTTGTGGCACGGTTGGGACCGTCGAGGAGGAAGGCTGCTCATAATTATAGGGTATCGCCACCCTGGATCTGGTGCTTCGGAAAACACCTTCTTCGCGCACCAAGACTTCACCTAAGCCCGGGCTATAATCTGAATCTGGGGAGCAGAAAGGGGTGTCGTCAGAGGCTTGACTTCTTCCGCGCGGCTCTCGCCCCCTCCCGGTCATGTTGACGGATGCAGAGGCTGGATCCGGTGGCCCGCTCCTTTTGGGATGCCTCATCGGGACGCGCGCAGACAGTCGATCAAAGACTGATCGCCGATATGGAGCAGTGGCGAGGGTCGGTCGTAACCGACACTGCATAGAATGGACCATCACCAACTGGCAGTCACATCGTCGAAGACAGGAGGAAGTAGTCTGGAAATGCTTCAATCTCCGCTTGTCCGCCAGGAATTCTCGCAGGTCGGCCCTGTAGGGGCCTGAACAATCTGGTATATGGGACAACGCATCGTTCCCCTTATTCCTGCGGAAAGGATCAGCACCGCATAGTGCTCTGGTTCTAGCCTCGCGGCTGTAAACCCGATGAGTATGCCGAGGTACAATAGCCTTGCTTGTGAGGACAGGGCTAGCAGTAGGCATTGCTGCTCTAGGTGACGGGATAATCGCCGTCTTGACTTTATGGTTGGCAGCATTGTTGGCGCAGGCGGGCATCTTGCCTTTTTCTTCATAAGAGAGGCGCGGATTTGGCGTGGCTACGCCTGAAGCTTCAGCAGAGGACCTCTGTTTAGGCCTCCATATCCGTTTTGGCAGAGGATGCATAGGTTCGCAAGGAACCTGAATAGCCACAAGCGGGGGCTGCGGGGTGTTGGCAAAATTCTGCCTCTGGTTTCTGATTTGAAACCTTGGTCATGAAGACCTTCCGGTGCTTCCGTGCTCGAAGCATCAGGCCACCCCAGAGAGGACTTCTTTAAATCTTCCTTGATCGATCTGGATAACAAGGTTCTCAAAAGTGCAGGATCTGGGCGGGGGCGTGTTTCCTTGTTGCGCCAGAGAACTGCGGCAGGTTTGCAGAGAACCTTTTCCGTCTCCGCAGAGACTATCCTTGAAGATTTAGCCAGAGAGGATCTGGCTGCACCGACTTTTCTGAATTCAGAGATAGACCCGAAGGTCTGTTCGTCGCATTGCGACACTTGATTCTCAGCAGAGGAGAATACGGTCCCCAGCGGAGTCGCCATCTTGTTTTCCATTATGTTTGCAAAGGGGGAAAACTTACAAATAAAAAAGTTTGAGGAGCTAAATTACAAGTATTCTTAAAAAGATTACAAGTAGATCTCCTCAGAGATTCTGGGAAAATGTGCCGATAGGAGTCTGGTCAGCGCGCGACCACTTTGTCCCTTTGACGATGCGAGCGATGAGATTCCCTTCTCGCCTGGTTCCGGGAATCAGAGAATAGAGGATTGGTAGAACCCTCTGACTACTTCTCAAAACCACTTCTGTGAGAATTCCTTCTCGCCTGGTTCCGGAGATTCCTTGAGGAAAAGAGGTTGTTAGGGTATCGCCACCCTGAGAAGAGAAGTATTTCTCTTGAAAGGTCTCTGAATTAGAGATTGCACGGTGCGTTGATGAAGAAGTCCGATCTTTGAGAAGACGCCAATCTCGCCGATGATCAATTGATGATCCTCCTCGATCTGATGCGATGCGATCCCTCTCCCTTGTGCCCCTGATGGGCTATTTATAGGGAAAGTAAGGGTATAATCGTCCCCTTTGAAGATATAGAAACAGATTGAACCGAATCTGTTTGAATCTGGAAAGTAGCCTTGCTGCGAGGCTATAATAGCTTCCGCGGAGCTAGAAAATGGCAAGTCGGTTGATCTTTCCGATGTGTTATGATCCTTTCCATATCGTTGATTGATTCTCCTTGATCCACTTACTCGTTTCAAGAGAGTCAAGAGATTGTGGCAATCACCTGCCATATTTGAATCCTGATTGGATTTGATTAGATTGAATCCGATCTTATCAGGAGATTTGATTGGTCAAAGGTTGACCATAGCAGGCTGATGGCGGAGCTGCCCGCTTTGAAGCTCATAGCGGAGCTAGAGGCAATTCCTGGCGAAGTCCGAAAAGAGGCTTTTCGGCGAAGCTGTCAGTTAGCTTCCTGGCGATGCTCTGGATGATGTTAGCCTCTCATACGAGGCTATCTCTTTGGGCTAATGTAATGCTAAATGCTAGCATTTTAGACCTGCTGAGGTCTGTTTAGAAACAATCCGGGTTCACTGTTCTGCTTGCTGGATCAGTGGAGTCCAAACCGCTTCCTCGTCCCTTGGAGTTGGGTGAAAAACTGGTCTTCAGCTCGTCTGTCCCTTGTCTTTTGTAAATGTCAACAAGTTTAGACATCGTTCGGACCAATGAGAATCTTGTCTTTTTTAAGTGTCAACAGGTGTCACATTCATGATACCTTGATAGCTTTGTAAAGTTGTTGATATCCTAAGTCATGTGCCTTGAGCAACCACTATCAAGGTACCACCTCTCCCTACGTCTTGGAGCCTTAGTGCGTACCTATATTAAGCAATAAATTTGTTAATTTTTGATATCCAACTTTCCTGGGTCCTAAAGTGTTAGTTTTTCTAACCCAAATATGATCATTTAAAGTATTTATGTTATCATAACAAAACTTGGCCAAGTGACCTTTTCAGACACAATAGGTGCAAGTATACACCTTGCCATAAAGAAATGCAGGATGAGCATGTGAAACATGAGCATGTTTAGTGTGTGTGGTATGATGCGAGTGAGATTATGTCTGAGCATGTGAAGCATGTGAAACATGAGGTTTTCTTTGAGTTTGCTCTTTGGAAATATAGCCTCTAGTCTAGCCTTATCAAATTCACACTTTTTCAAAATATTGCTTAAAGTATTAATCTTGTTTTCAAAGTTGAAATCTCATTTTCATCAATTATAGAAAATTTAGCCTTACAAGAAACTTTGTGAGCATCAAAATCCTTTTGTGTGTTGAAGTGTGGAAGATAAAACTTTCTTTTCTTTTAAAAGCATAACTATTTGATTTTGAAGTTCATTTTTCTTTTTTCTTTTCAAATATTTATTTTTTAGAAAATCATAGTTGTTAGACAACTCTTTAAAAACTTCACCCAATTCATCCATAAAAGGTTTACATTCATCAAGATGAGATTCAGACGTTACCTTGAGTGTGTTCTCATTTGCCATGAAATACACATGAGCCGTATCAACCTCCCTTCGGATTCACTCTCCGAGCCCCATGTTGCCTTTAGAGATTTCTTCTTATATGGTTTCTTGAAGGTCGTGGCTTTGGCTTTATTCTCCGGGCATTCGACAATGACATTTTCGGGTTCCAACGATAGCACACAATTTTCTTGTCCTCCTTGCCTTGCTATTTTCTTCAGTGGTTGAATTTTGCCTTGTTGTATATCCTCCTTATATTCTTAACAAGGAATAAAAGATCTTCGTCATCTTCTTCTTCTTCTTCATCTTCATCGAAAGTTGTAGGAGTGGACTTGAAGGCTAGCATCTTCTTTTGTGAAGTCTTATCTTCTCTTGCTTTTCTTTTCATCTCATGGGACTTGAGATTGTCAATAAGATCAATGAGCTCCATTTCTTCTTTATCATTTAGCTCCTTCAAAGTTGTAGCTTTCACTTCCCATGATGGTGGAAGGGCTCATATGACTTTCCTCACCTTTTGGTCGTTGTCTATTCCATCACCTAAAGAAGCAAGACCATTGATGATTTTAGTAAACTTAGTAATCATATCATCAAATTGATTCTTCTTTATTCATAACCAATTTTTCATAATGAGAATGCAAGAGATCAATCTTAACTCTCTTGACTTATAATGTCCCCTCGTGTGTGACAACTAGGTGTGACCAAATCTCATGGACGGATTTGCAATGAATAACCTTAATAATATCGTCATCATTCAAGACTTGAAGCAATGCATAGCGGGCTTTTGTATTAACATCAAATTACTTAGTGACAATTTTGGACCATGTATCCTCATCACCATTAGGTACACTAAAAGATTTAGTCAACGCCTTTACAATCCGACTTCATAAAGATTGCAAAATGATCATCTTAACTTTATATATGGGAAAGTTAAGGCCATCAAATTTGAGTGGAGTCTTGATTCCTTCGGCCATATAAACTAGCGAAGTGAACAAATAAGTGATTAGCTAATGGATCTTTCTAAGGTGGTTAAACTAAAACCTAGAGTACAGGCTCTGATACCAATTGAAAGTATACCTAAAGGGGGGTAAATATGTGTAATGTTCATCTATTTCTTGATGTTAATCTATTTCTTGAACAGTTGTTATCATTTCTTCTATTTCTTAAGCTACTGAAGTTGTCTCTCTCCTTCTTTCTTCAGCTGCTTCACTAGTCATTCTCCTTCTTCTTTCTTCTCAAGTTGCAAACCTATTTAATGCTACTACAAGTGCACTCTGTCCTTTCTGATTTTGCAGCGAGCATTAAATGCATAATGGGCTAAGCTCTTCTATGTCTAATGACAACATTTTTGTAGTTGTTATGCCTTGATATTTAAATGTAATCTCAGATCCAATCCAAGGCATTAATCTAGTAAAAAAATTGAGCTTGAACTTTCCTACTCTCAAAATTTAGAAATAAAGAGAAGTTATTGTGCTTTGATCTTCATCAATTATCTTCACCAACTTCTCAATTAAGAAGTTCTTGTGTTTATATTTCTCATCATTTATGACCCACTTCTCATTAATACTTTCTTGATTAGAGAATCATAGACTTCAATTCTACAATCATTTAAATTCGTCTTCTTAAATTCTCTATCTTTTTGTGCAATTATTGGGGATATTTATTCTTACTCTTTAATTACATAGAGTATCATCTTGTATCAAATTGAATTGAGATATTGTGCTTTAGTGGCTCTCATTTTTTTTAAAGAACACAATAACTCTTGTGATCTTGTGTAGCATCTTGGTTAGTTGTTTCCTCTTCAGGAAGAAGAATGAAAGTCCAAACTCTTTGATTAGAGCGTTTGCATTGTAATTTCCTTGCTTCCAGTTGGAAGCTTATAGTTGATTTGAAATCCTAGAGAAAAGGCCTCTAGTTGGTGGATGTAGGGAATCCCTAACCATCCTAAAATCT
This sequence comes from Agave tequilana, assembly GCA_038442645.1. Taxonomy (NCBI): domain Eukaryota; kingdom Viridiplantae; phylum Streptophyta; class Magnoliopsida; order Asparagales; family Asparagaceae; genus Agave; species Agave tequilana. Next base: position 106,889 of record JAVJIF010033028.1, on the reverse strand, counting down.
TTATCTTCCTCTTTCTCGCATTTTAATTTTTACTATTGCACTTTATTCTTATTTATCCTTATTTTTATAGTTATTTAATTATTAATTTGTTGATCATTCTGCCAGACATTTTGTAGCGTATTTTGAATTCTATTAGCGATCTGAACATTTTGCCATGGTATCAATAGTATAATTCTATATTTTACTAGCAGTTTGGTATTTAGCCAAAAGTATTTACAGTAGTCAGATTTGGGTTTTAACTTCATTTACTCTCTCATCTGAATATTATTAGTACTTATCTCCCCACAGAACTACGTAATCCCTCGTGCATTCTCATTAGCTCAGCCATGCTCCAAAAATGTAGCGGAATACAATGCTCTCTTATACATTTCACTATTATTATTTGCCTCACTCTTGAGTATATATGTAGCTACTATTATATTATGTCAGTCCACTTCTAATTCATTCACCATCCTACCAGTTTGACTGGCATTCTATTAGAACAATCTGTTCTTGAAATTTTTTTAATTAGATCTTAGTTATTTTAAAACAATATTCATCCCTATAGGGTTCAACAACGAAGAGGATGAACGTAACTCTTTTGGAGAGAGCTCAATGCATGTTCTCTAATGTTGGTTTGTCAAAGGTCTTTTGGGCAGAGGTGATCAATACAACTTGCTATTTTATCAGTCAACCTCTCCCCACATCTATTGGTTGCAAAAATTCAGAAGAGGTATGGTCTGGTATCCCTGCTAGTTATGCTTATTTGAGAATATTTGTTTGTCTTGCTTATTTCCATGTTGATTATACTAAGCTTGAGCCTAGAACTAAGAAAGCGATATTTCTTGGTTATAGGGATGGAATAAAAGGATGTAGGTTGTGGTGTGCAGAACCTAAATTACCTGAATTTGTTATTAGCAGGGATGTTACTTTGATAAAATTCTACACTTCACTCAAGAAAGGAGTTTGTTGTTGATACTATAGGTTCAGTAAAGGAATTAGCAAGCAGGTGGAGTTAGAAAGTAAAGCTTCAGAGAGAGCATAATGATTCTCGTGTTGAACCAGTTGATGTTACCTAAGGTTCAACTTTGAATGATGGTACTCCTCTACCACAGTAGTATATAACATTGCCATAGGAAGAGAGAAGAAATATCCGGCCTCCTCAGTGATTTTCTCATACAGATACAGTTGCATTTGCTTTGAATGTTACATACAATCCAATTACAATGAGTCTACTAGTGGCAAAGAGGCTGCAAAGTGGATTGTTACTATGACTGAAGATACTGAGTCTCTTCATAAGAACTAGACATAAGAGTTAGTGAAGCTGCCATCGAGATAGAAAATAATTTTCTACAAATAGGTCTTCAAGAATAAAGAAAGATATCCAGAGGTAGAATTTGCAAGGTATAAGGCACGCTTGGAAGCCAAGGGTTATTGTCAGAGAGAATGTGTGGACTTCAATGAAGTGTCCTCCAGTCATGAAGCACATTTTCATTCGCGTCTTGCTTGTCATGGTTGCTTGGTTTGATTTGAAGCTCGAGCAACTTGATGCGAAGACGATGTTCTTGCATGGTGAGCTTGAGCAGCAGATTCATATGCATCAGCCAGAGGGGTTCTTTGTTGAAGTCAAAGAAGACTATGCGTGCAGGTTGAAGAAGTCATTGTATGGTCTGAAGTTATCCCCGCAGCAATGATACTTGAGGTTTGATACTTTCATGGGCATGGCTCCTCAGGAGTTTGTGTGATAGTTGTGTTTATTATCGAAAGCTCAATGGTGACTCTTTTATTTATTTGCTTTTATATGTCGGTGATATGTTGATTGCTGCCAAAGATATGGATGAGACTGTAAGGTTTAAGTAGTGAGTTTGATATGAAGAATTTGGAAGCAATTAGAAGATTTTGGGGATGTAGATTTACTAAAATAGACAAGAGGGAATATTGTTTCTATTTCAAAAGAAATACATCGAGAAGGTGATAGAGAGATTTAGCATGCTTGATGCCAAGCCTGAGAAGACTTCGCTTGCTACTCATTTTTGGCTTTCTACAGAGTTGTCACGCAGACCCAGGAGGAAAAACAATACATGTTTCGTGCTCCCTATTCTAGTGTAGTTGGAAGCGTTATGTACGCTATGGTGTACATTCGCCCTGACATTTCACATGCCATTAGTATGGGGAGTCACTAGATGCATAAACCTTGAAAGATTCATTGGTAGGAAGCGAAATGGATACTTTGGTATTTGAACGGGACAAAAGGTATTGGTTTGATGTATCATAGAGATAGTTAAAAAAGTTGTGAATTGGTTGGTTATTCATATTCAAATTTTACAGGCGATCTGGATCGTAAAGAGATCTATGACTGGTTATGTATTCAGTCTTCAGATTGTGCCATTAGTTAGAAAGTTTCATTACATCTGGCAATTGCATTGTCTACGATTGAGACAAAGTACATGGCTTTTACTGAGGCATTAAAGAAAGCTGTCTGCTTGAGAGATTTGATTAATGGTCTGGGTTTGATTCAAGGTGTGACACTAGTATTTTGTGATGGCCAGAGTGCTAACAACTTGTTAAAGAACCAGATGTATCATGAGAGAACCAATCATATTGATGTCAGGTATAACTTCATTCGAGAGATCAATCATCCAGGTTAAGAAGATTGGTACAACACATAACCTAGAGGGTTAATGAAGCCTATACCTTCGGCAAATTTGATCATTGCCTCAAATTGCTTGATCTTGGAGATGGTGAGATTGAGCCTGTCCAAGCTGTTGGCCCAAAGGCCCATTACTCTAGTTTTGATATTGATTAACTCATATAGTTATAGTTCTAATGATCTTGTGATGTTTAAGTTACAGGTTTTAATTAGGATCATGATTTTGTGTTTAGCTTCAACAATAGACTCAAAGTCAAGTTTTGAAGTTAACAAGTGTTGATTCAAGAGTCCAAGCATAAAGGTCACATCTAGCACTCAAGAAGGAATCAAGCTCAAAGGAATCAAGTTTGGATCGAGTCAAGATGAAGTAGAAGATCAGAAAAATAAGACTTGTATCCATATGTTAGTATGTTTGTTTAGATTCTTGGAGTAATATAAATTTGACTGCTCAAGCTCACACACATATAAGTTTTAAGCATTGATTTATTGAGTTTTATTAAAAATGAATTTGTGGTTTGAAGTTTGATTTTATCAAAAGTTTGATTTTGTGAAAAAACCTCAAAAATAAGTTTATATTGGTTTATATGTATATTGCAGTTGTTCATACATATGAGAGCTTCAAAAAATTTTTAATAACTTGTTTTTGTGTTTTCTACATGTTTAAAAAAACTTGTTTAAGTTTAAAATTTAGTTTTTATAAAAAAGTTTAAAAGAGTTTATATTTCTAAATATATTTGAAATATCAAAAGAAGTTCACATGTTTGTTATATATGTTGATTTTTATCATACATATTTGTACTTTAAATTATTTACATGAACTTATTTTTGTAGATTTTATAGGAATTTATTTTGGTTTTTAAAGGAGTTTAAAAAGAAAATCAAAAACAGTTTTGGCCTTAGGCCAGTCGATCGAGCAATCATCGGATGTGTACAGGCCAACTGGCTTGTGAACATGATCGACTGGGCGATCGACCGATGGCCAGAGAGCAAAACATGCTCTCGGTCGGTCGACTGAGCGGTTGACTGATAAACGTGAGAACTAGTTTTGTTCTCAAATTGGTCAATCGAGCGGTCGACCAATGACTTCCAACGACTAGAGTTCTAGCGTTGGTTGTCGAACGATAGGCAACAGAACTGCCAGATTCGCTTTTAAATGGCTATTCTTTGGTCAAATATTTATTTATGGATTTGTTTCTAACAGCTATTTTGAGTCAAATACATTTTGTTTTAGTACTTCTATATATAGAGGCTATATTAGAGAATTTTTAATTAAGAATTTCAAGAGTTTTAGTGTCCAAATCTTTTCAATCTTTAAGATTTATTTTCAAGTGTTTTTGAGCCACTAAATCCTATTCTCTTCAGTTTTCTCATACAAAGCTTGACCCTTTCAGATCTATGTCTATCCTATAGGGACCTTTATCTTGTGAGATTGTTTTTATTTGTAGTCAAGGGTCTTGATCACTAGCGTTCAATCTTTGTATTAAGTAAATGGAGGTTGCAACCTCGAACTAGCTTATGGGTTCGTGGTAGTAGTTCTTGTGAAAAAGAGTGAGGGACTTGCGGGTCTGAGAGTTCTTGAGGGAACTTGTAACGTTGGTTGTCTTGGATCGAGCTAGCGAAAATGCTTCACTATGGTGAAAGCAGGGATGTAGAGCAATTTGCTTGAACATCAAAACATACCTCCGTGTTTGCGATTGTTTTTACTCTTTCTCAACTCTATTCACTCTAGTTTTTATCTTGCATACTAATTACTTATGCCCATCATTACATGCTTGATATTTCTTGTGCCTAATTGTTATTACTCACATTATTATTGTTATACCTTGCTCAATTATTCTTGTAATTACTTGAAATTGTTTAATCATTTGTACACTTTTAATCAAGAAAGCAATTGAGAACCTCAACTCTTAACTAAGAGGAATATTGAGGAGAAGTTCAGTGCCTTTCATGGAGTATACGACTTCAGTTCTTGATAATTAGTTTACTTTTAGTCGTGATTGATTTAATTATTTTTATTTCAGCAATTAGATTAGCATTCAACTATTCACCCCTCTCTAGGTGATTTCACAGGCTCTTGTGAAGGCAGCAAGACACCTCCCAGTTGAGGCTCAATTGAGTTCGAGTCAAGGTGGAGATTATTGTATTATATTCAATACCCAAAATCCATATCCGTTTGGATCCAGACCCGAACTTGACTCATTTGACTTATTGTGAAGGTTTTGGATTTTGTGAGTGAGAGAGATTTAAAAAAAATCTGAGCGACAATTTTCAAATCTAAGACAAAAAGATAAGAAAATTGCCGACTTCACTTCTGCTCTCTTCTTGGCAGGAGAGAAATTTGGGTTTCTCTAGAGGGGTTGTTTGGGGTTTTGGATGAATGAAAACTCTTGTATAATCTCTCTCCTTTTGATATTAGTAGATTCCTCATTTCCTTTCCTGTAGGTTTATGTCAATCTAGACCGAACTATATAAAACCTTGTGTCTACTGTTCTTTCTCTATTTGGTGGTTATTTTGTGTGATTCTTTCCCTATTTTATTCGCTAAATTTTTGAATTCAGAACCCATTGCTTACAACAGGTATAAAATGTACAGACACGATGATGCAATTATATTTGAAAAACTAGGACACACTTATAGCATGGATATGACAAATATTATATGTATAATTTTGTTTTTGTGTGTCCATACATGATACACATGTTAGCCTAAGGTTACAATCACCCGGTTTTATGATTTAGATAATAACAAAATATATGTGGTTATTTATACAAATCAAGTTCAAATGTTTAAGTTTATCTCAGGGTTTTAAGGATTCAAGGAGTTTTCTTCCTCTAAAAGAAGGTGTTGGGACTCAAGAAGACTCAAATATGGGATCAAATCTCAAAGCACTCAACGTCGCTAATGGAGAAGCCCGGTTGAAGATCTTGTAATCACTTAGAGCCTTATAAGATATTAGTTTGTTAAAATATAGAATATAATAGTAATGCTCAAGAAGTTACACACACAAAATACACAATTTCAAAAAATATAAGTTTTGGTAGCATTGATATTTTGCATGTTTGGTTTTGATACATGTCTAATAATTTTTCAAAATTTTATAATAAGTTTAGAACATGTATTTCATCACCTATACATTGCTACATTACTCTTAAACCAATACAAAATATTTTAAAAATTGTTTGAAATTCAAAATCCATACAGAAAACTTTTTCAGGCCAGAACGGTCGACTAGACGGTCGGCCGGTGACCATTTCAGGCCACAACGGTTGATCGCTTGGTTGACTGGGACTTTAACGAAGAGGCGTGCATGTTGTCGGTTGACCAGCTGAGAGACCCTAACTCTTAGTTAGGGTTGACCGACCGGGTCGACAGTTTAAGTTTTCCATTTGAACTACTGAGCGGTCGACCACCCGGTCGACTTGTAACGCCCCGATCCTGCGAGTACGGAGACGTTACTGTGACGTATATATGCAGGTCAGAAATACTCTCACGTATATATGCTAAGCATTAGTACATGAAAGAATCAGAGTTCGGAAGTACGTGGTACATTATATATTCTAACATAAAAGTATAAGTACATAGTTATCACAAAGAGTAATACGATGTTACAAGAATGTTACATCTCCAAAGGATAAAAGTAGATTTATAATGAAATATACATAGTTAAAAGCTGAGAAATGCTCACTAGTAACAAGAGGAGTCAAGAGATCTGATCAAGAAAAAGCTGGGAGGATAGAGCTATGGGTTCTATGCCACTCTGATCAAGCCAGGAGAATCCCCTAGCTCCAAGCTCCAGGACCTGGACATGAGGATCCAGGGGAGTCAGAACTCTCCAGCGAGTGGTGATGCGAATGCCAAGTGGCGTGCATAGATAAGCACACGTGTATCGATAAATCTAAAACATGCATTGAAAACTGTGTAGTGAGCACAAGCATACAGGAGCAAGTAGATATATATATAGTAAGTGATATCAGGGAATACTCATGGTATAATAAGATAAGGGAAGGAGACTGGTAGAATAGAACACAAGCAGTAAAGCAGGATGCAAGCAGCTATAATATAATAATAATCATAAAACCGAAAATCTAAAGTAAAACTTGATGAAAGCAATTGTGGTAAGACAAGTGGTATAACCAAGTTTGTAAAGCAACACAACATGTTATTATCTTGACATCTTATTATTATTACTCGTCTGATTCATTTATCTAGGCATGTGTCCTGGTGTACATCTCAACACACATACATTCATATATAAGTAAGTGGAGGTTATTTATTGGAAGCTGATGAAGATCTGATAGCTCATACTTATAGTAGTTCCATCTGCCCAGAACATAGCCATTGGGGCCTGAAATCTCCTAACACGCATCTTCTGGGGGCCTGAAATCTCCTAACACGAATCATCTGTTTTAGTATTCTACCACTATAAGTAAGACATCATACTGGCATACATCGCTTCCTCTCATTCCCTGTGTAGGTTGTCCTTTTTATAGCTTATTAAACATAATTATCAGATTACAGAAATGAGTAGGAATATAATTGGTCATAACAGGAGTACATAATAAGCATAACGGGAGTTCATAATAAGAGATCAGGTACTATATTCCCGTTATATAATAATCATAACAAGAAAATCTGACAGCATTTCGCCTAGACGAATCTAGTGGTAAAATACTGAGCACTAAGCACGCCTACCAGGTAGAGCTGAAAGACCTGACAGTCTGAGCGCACTTCTCTTTCGTGGTAGTGGGCGTGAGCCCGGAGGCTGAAGTACGCTCGGGATCTAAGCGCACTCTCAGTAGCTACCACGAAGCCCATGAGGGTACAAGCCTGAAACCATTGGATAACCAGCTCGGGAGTGGGCAGAACCCAGAGTCGGTACAAGAATACCTGCGATATTAGTACCACGCGAGCATGCTATATCATGATAATATCTAATCTACCATGAAATAGTGAAGCCTGAAGGCTGAGTAGAGAGCCCGGGACCAAAGTACACTCGGGGTCTAAGCGCATTCTCAGTAGCTACCACGAAACCCATAAGGGTACAGGCCTAAAACTATTGGGTAGCCATCCTGGGAGTGGGCAGAACCCAGAGTCAGTACAAGAGTACCCGCACGAGTTGTTCTACACTATTACAAGCATTACAGTAAAGCAGTTCGGTACAAATCAAGACATGTCCACAGAATACAACACACCCACCCATACAATCACACCAGATTGATATTAAATACAACATAATACCAATTTTAAATACAAGTCCATTTTTGCAAGAAAAGTCACTCGCCTAAAACACCAATTTTTAAAGCTTTACGCGTCCAAATTCCCCAACGGGAAAAAACACGAAGCGAGCGAAGGAGAGGGGGGCTTGGCCCTAGGGTGGCCGTCGGCTCTAGGGGTGGTGCGCCACCCCCTTGGTGGCCTAGGTACTGGCTGGCCTCAAGGAGGAGGGAGAGAGGAAGAAAAGGGTGATGGCGTTGGAGGTGGTGTTATTTGGTGAAGGAGACGGATTTTGATGGAGGAATGAAAGGAAAGTGAAGGAGGTGATGGTGAAGGTGATGTTAGAGGTTGAAGTAGTGGTGGAGGTGGTGGTGTTATGATGGTGAAAGTGATAGTGGTGGTGGTGGAGAAGAATAGATGAGATAGAGATGAAAAGGGTGCAGTAAAAGATGGTGGTGGTGATGTTGTTGAAGGAGGTGGAGATGTCGCCAGAATAGTCACCGGAATGGTCACCGGAGTGGTCGCCGGAGATGTTGCCAAAGAAGGGGGGCTCGAGCCCTAGTCAAGCATGGTGGGCGGCCTCGGGTTAGGTGGTGGAGTGGTGGTTTTGTGGTATGGTTAAGCGGTGGTGGTAGTTTTGGAGAAGGTAAAAGAGATGGTGGGTTTTTGGTGGTATTTTGGAGTTTGTGGTGGTTTAAATGGAGATGGAGGAAGATGAAGATGATGGTAGAGAGTTGAAAAAGTTGTAGTTGTTGTGATTGTGGTGGAGATGAAAGAAGAGTTGATGGTGGTTAGGGTTTTGATGAAGAAGATGAAAATGAAGAAGAAGATAAGGGTTTTGTATTTGGAATTGGAGTTAAAGGAGAAGAAAAAGAATTAAGGTGATGGGTTTTTTGTAAAATGGAGAGGGGTGAGGTGGCCTTGGCTGGCCATGGTGATGGGAGAGAGGAGTTTGAGTGGTTTGGGATATTTTAGAGGAGATATTTCGGTGAAAAGGTGTAGAAGGTAATGGAAGAATGGAGAATGTTTTAGAATATGGTGGAAGGAAAAGAAAGGAAAGAAAAAGAAAAAAGAAAAAAAGAAAAAGAGAGAAATATTTGATTGAAAGAAAAAGTGAAAATAATTAGAGTGGCAGATTCTCCGGATTCGGTTGCGGATGCGGAAAACATTCGAAAAAATACCGGAATCGTCCGAAAATCAAGTATCTCAGAATAACCCGCAAAAATTCTCAAAAATCAATAATATTATTTTAAGAATCATAGTGAAATTCTTTTCAAGAAATTCTTTACGATTTTTAAATTAAAAATTCTCGAATTGACCGTTGATATTGGTCGACACCAAATTTGGCGGAAATCTATTAAATTCTGAAAATCTCCAAAAAATATATTAAGATAGTAAATATTATTCTAAGAAAATATATGAACGCAGTTTCTCACAATTTGACTCCATTTATAAATTAAAAATCTGAGAATAAACCAGCAGTACCGATTAATCCTGATTTTAGGGTTTTTATAAAAATAATTCAAACAATTCTGTAAAATCATGAAAATTTTAAAATATTGAAAAACATTATTTGAAACTGAAATTAGTCAAATTTGACTACTAAAAAGACTAAATCGAGCAATATACTAGGTCAGGTCCCCGGTTCAGATTAGGACTGACTCTGAGTCCACAAATCCGGATCCAAATGCAAAACGATCGCATAAATAATTATAAAACAAAAACAAATACAAGAAGTAAATCAAAAACTATGATCAAAAAATCTGAATACGCAACTAATTATATATTCTGGGAACTGGGTGTTACATTCTACCCACCTTACAAAAAATTTCATCCTCAAAATTTCGATAAGGGGAAGATGAACACATGAGAGATTAGGGTCGACAATGAGAGTATGATAAAGTGGAATATTCTGACTCAAAATACAAAAGATCAGGGGTAGCAGTTACAGCGATATCCTCAAGGTTCCTGTTCTGGATACTGGGCTTCATATTCTGCTGCTGCTTCGCCTGATGCCTCTGCTGTCATGTTGTAGATTTGGCCTCTGCCATAATCTGCTCTAATTCTTGCTCCTCTCTGTGGTTAATCATATTGCTGTGGCGGGAATGGAGCTCTTCAGCCAATGGGTTCTGGGTTCCCTCTTTGTGGTGGAGCTGGAAGTACTGGCGAACTGGTACCATATTTTCTACCCTTCTGAACAGGCAATCTCTTATTGCATGACTTCCGGTCTCATAGGCTAAGCATAGTCTGTTAGCCATTCGACAGTCTTTCCTATAATATTCAGGTTTGTGGTAGAAGTTGCATATGATCGGAGGAAGAGAAGGTTAGAATGGTCGTTTGACTATCGGGCCAATGTGAAAGTACACCTAGAGGGGGGTGAATAGGTGTAAGGCTAATCTAATGACAAATGATGCGGAATTAAAAACTAATTGCAATACACTTAGTGTAACTAAAGAGTGTAGCCGAATTCCCAGTAAAGGGCTCTGGTCTATCTCCTTTAAATTCCTCTAAATAAGAGTTGAGGTGCTATGTAAAACTCTCTCGGTTTAACACAAGTGAGGCACACAAACAAACCAAGCATAGAAGATATGAACAATATGATGCAATGGCACAATATAAGAGAGAGTTTAGAGATAGTCGATCAAATGCAAACACCAAGATATGTTTCGAGGTTCGAGCCACTGCTCTACGTCCCCGCCTTCACATAGAAGGATTTCCACTATATCCATAAAGGACTTTCCACACAGGGAACCTCCACTGAGGATTTGGGTAATACAACTTTGAAGAACATAACTCTCTCCAACAAATACAACCTCTTCATAAGAGGCAAGACACAACAACTATTATCTCTACAGTTAGAGGGATGGGTACTTAGCCAAAACAAGATCAATCTCTCAATAGAGGGATAAGGCTCAAAGCCAACACTCCAACAATCACCTCTACACTTAGAGGGATACCAACCAAACCAAACTCCTTCACAATCACCTCTACACTTAGAGGGATATCAACATAACCAAACTCAACCTCCATAATCACATCTACACAAGAGGGATACCAATACAATCTCCACACTCACCTCTACACAAGAGGGAACTCAAATAAAAAAGTTTACAACTCTTGGTGATCACAAAAACCACAAACCAATTTTCTCACTAAAAATAAAATCCTAATATATAGGATAGATATGATAGCTCAAGTGTGAGAATATAAAGAGTTTGAAAATCAAAACACAAAGAAAAACTCTTAGAAAAAACTCTAGATTGAAATATAAATGAAGATCAAAATAACTCCAATGACTTCTCCTTTTCTTGGTTTTTTCCAACCCTTTAAAAACAGATAAAGATAAAATCTTTAAGCCTAAAACTCTTTAAAACTTGTTACTAAAACACTTAAGAAGATGAAAATTTTTGCTCTTGAAAAACTTCTGTAAAACAGCCCACAGGAATGGGTATATATAGCCCAAAAATAAATTTGCCCGTTGGCAGTAGGAAATGGCAGAAATGCCCTTCCGGTCGACCGCCCGGTCGACCGGCCAACGGTTATTTTTCTGACCGTTGTGCCAGCGGTCGACCGCCCGGTCAACCGGCCCCCACCCGAGAGTGGGATGCTTTCAGTCGGTCGACCGCCCGGTCAATCGGCCGAAGAGGCTGGCCATGTGCACGTCCTTGTGCACATCGGTCGACCGTGCCAGTCGACGGACTCTTGGTCTGGTCGACCGTCCGGTCGACCGCCAGAGCAAACAGGCTGGGGATTATATGATTTAAAACTTGTCTTTTTAATATCGATTAAATCCCATAAAATCACATAAATTTCACAAAAATAAGTTCTTATAAGATCTTTGAAATACAAATATGTGTGACTAAAATTTAACACATATTATGTAACGATCCCAGTCTTGATATTTTCAGTTATCACAATCATCATGGTTATCCTTAATCCAAGCGTGGGACCCATCAAGATACAACACTTCAATTTCGGCTAACGTCAGCCTACTTAAGGCTTCATAATATATTCCGCTCAAAATGCATATGTGATCTCAGCATGATTTATCATATTTTCAAACATTGATCTGACAACCTGATAGAAAACATAACCTACACATTTCTATTCCAAAAACACTCCACAATATTACACAAGATTCGAGTCAAGTACTTAATAATATAAGCATTTCAATATTTTACAAAAGTTCATGGAAAACATCAACATGGAAGTTTTATATAGTTTTTCTAAAACAATATATACATATCAAAAGAACATGCCAAAAGGGTGAAAATATCTCCCACTGCCACCTATCCCGTATTTTGTCATTAAGCGGGTCCCTTACCTTTATCCAAACTTGAAGGTGATTAATATAACAGAGTGAGCTCGACAGTTTAGTGAGTAAAATAACAACATATACATGACTATTGTATGTCTATTTGGGATTTATAATAAAGGTAACAATTGTAATTTATACTATATTTGCATATTTTTGGGTATTTGCTAAAGTCCTGTCTAAAACACAGAAATTGGTGTTATTAGTCGACTTGCCCATTCCTATAATCGATTAATACTACTATTAGTCGACTTATCTTGAAGTTATAGTCGACTGGGCTCTATCTAAAAAGATATTCATTCTCTGTTGGCTGCCTGTGACTTACCTAGTCGACTACCATATCTTGTATAGTCGACTACTTTAGTACTAGTCGACTTATAAACCATCTATAGTCGACTAAGTCTTGACCAAAAAGATGTGTGCTCTCTGTTTGTTGCTTGTAACTAATTTTAGTCGACTACCCTATCTTGTATAGTCGACTATTCTAGATACTAGTCGACTTATCACCATCTATAGTCGACTAATTCTGGCTAAAAGAAGATGTTCACTCTCTGTTTGCTGCCTGTAACTAAATCTATTCGACTAATCTATCTTGTATAGTGGACTGGTTGTGGTTTCCAGAGACTTGCGTACCTGTATCTCACACCTATAGTCGACTTGGCCCATGTGTTAGTCGACTAATCTAGTTAGAATTTGCCTATACCAGTCGACTCATCATAGAGTCCAATGTTTAAGATTTTTATATAATTTTAACATGCAATTTCTATCTTAACCATATTAACATACTTGTTAAACATGAAATTGGACTCCCCTTTCGGTCACCTCCAGTTAAACCCGGTCCCTTCCTCCTATACGTTATTCAACGTAATGTTCTCCCCTTCGATCACCTCTAGTTCAACCCGGTCCCTTCCTCTGATACGTTATCATAATATTCTCCCCTTCGGTCACCTCCAGTTCGACCCGGTCCTTTCCTCCAATACGTTATCATAATATTCTCCCCTTTGGTCACCTCCGGTTCGACCCGGTCCCTTCCTCCAAATATGCAATAATCATATCCTTCATGTAATAACAACATGCAAGGATTCATAGAGGAATGACAACATAAATAATTTTTAAAATTTCTACTTTACATCATGCCAATATTATGGAAGTCATTAACATGTATAAGTAACTACTTACTAAATTAGCAACATGCGAGCTTTTTTAAGGTAACCAACATATTATGTCATCTTAATATATGCGTATCCATATATATATATGCATAGCATCAAGTATTATATTTATCAATAAAACTATTTCTTCTTAAAAGGTATGTGGTTGACTACCATGTATACACACAATAAAATTTATCAAATATGCACAATGGTAAGCATACATGAAAATAGCTACAACATGATTACCATAAGATTGTATATAATGTCCACAAAAAAAATTATAAACCATACACATGCATTATCGTTTAATTTCACATCCACTTATAACTTAGCAATTTTCACTTTATCTCAAGCTTTACACTACCTACTATTATATTAGGGTTTGGATGTTCTACTCACCCTTGAAGAGAATATCCCCTTATCAAGCTTGGTCACCGGCTATAATAGAGTCTACAAGATCATAACAATGTCATAATTAGTTTATAGTTAAAAGAGTATAAGAGGGGGTAGTAGTCTTAAGGATTTGCTTACCTTCTTCAACCAATATCACCCTCCTAACTTGATAACCTAGGCCAACCTTGTCTTCAAGAATTTCTTCTAAGGTGATGTTAGATCACCACTTTTTCATGTTCTATTAGGCCTTTGGAGGAGATAAAATAGGTAAATGAAGCCTTTTTAGTATAAAGAGAAAGAAGGGAAAGATTTGTGAGGGAGTGAGGGGGGAGAGAGGGAGAGAGTGAATGGAGAAATAGAGGGGAAAATGGGGTTTACTGCTGCTGCCCTGGGCCAGCTGTAAAAGAGAAGAAGGGAGAGAAGTTTGGAGTTGGAAATGAAGAGAAAGAAAGAGTGTTACCAAATGAGAATTTTCTCTTCATTTCCCCCTATTTATACTTCCCTTCTCTCAATGATATCATGCCAAGTGCCCCCCTAACACCATCTTCCTACACCTATACCTTATTCCTATAAGTATGGTCCCCATCTCTCTCCCCTTCATGAAGTACTTGTGCCAACAAGTATGATGGGGGTATGGTAAAGAAGTCAACATGCATGTGTGTATTTAAATCCATATACATACATACTAATATATGTACGGTATAATGTATAGTATAAGTATCTTATATGAATACTTGTTTTCACATTACTTCCCTAAAGCATTCAAGTGTTAAAAAAAAGTGATTAGTTAAGGCAAGTGTTACATATTATAAACTATTTGAACTATTTTTGTGATATGAAAATTTAGCCTTTAAACGAAAATCGTATTTTCTAAAAACTAAACTTTGAAATGGAAAATCATTTTCTACAAAACTTATGTAAATACAAAAACATGATATTGAAACAACTTTGAAGCATACTGTATATGGATAGAATCCAATATACATACAAGATATATATCTATATTTTTGATATGAAATCCAAATCCGGTTAAGCCGAAAACCAATTAACTGAAAATTTGTGTGTGTGTGAACTTGTGCATATCAACACTATCTAATCTTTACACAAGATTTAAACAATCTAAAATAAACACAAACCGAAGTCTTCTTGTAGAACTCCTTCTCCAAGTCGACTCGATCCAACCGCGATCCAACGAGCTTTACTCTAACCGAGTACTAGATGTGATCTTGACGCTCGAGCTCTTGAATCAACATGTGAAAGCTTTAAAACTCCTTTGTTGAAGCTAATCACCTACTAATAACTTGATCAAATATCTGAAACTAAATATCATAAGATTATTAGTAAACTATAACTACATGAGTTAATCATCATCAAAACTAGAGTGATAGGCCTCTGGGCCAACACATTGATAGGTTGGGTTATGTGTTCTTCGTTCATCAGCTGAAAGGGGCTCTTTATTGGCTTGTTCTATACCTGGTTCTCGCTTTTCTTCCCCAGTCCTTGTTCTACTTCACGGGCAATGGAGAGAACCTGGGAGTACGTCTTCAGTTGTTGAGGAATAAGAAACATCTGGACATCCATCTTCAGCCCTTGCTGAAATCTGCTGGCCTGTTTCTCTTTGTCTGTCACCATATAGGGTGCAAACTTGCTAAATCTCAAGAATTCGGCAGCATATTCATCTACTGACCAATTTCGTTATTGTAGCCAGATAAATTGTTCTTCCATTTCCTTTTGAGCTGTTATAGGGAAGAATCTTTCGTAAAAACCCTTTGAGAACTGGTCCCATGTGATAGGTTTCTCTAGTGTCGCTTCTTCCGTCAGCCGCCAGGTTCTGGCCACATCCTTCAGCTGTATCTTGGCCACTTTCACTTGGTTCTCCTCAGGGATTCGGGCTGCTTTCAAGGGATCCGTCGTGTCTACCAGCCACTGTTCTGCATCCAGGGGCTCTCTATGCCTGGAAAGATTGTCGACTGTAATTTCCTGAAATCTGACACATTGCCTGGCCTTTGCTCTTGGGGTGCAACCAATAATCCTTGATGTAGAAGCTCTGTCTGCTGCTGTTGACTCTGCATCATCCCTTGAAGTACCCTTATCAGGCTGTCATTGTCTCTGCTGGATCCATCTTGAGAAGTATCAGGACCATTACGTGTTCCCCGTCTTTCCATATCTGAGTTGGTTGAAGGGGTAACAAGAAGGAGCTGGAAGGTAAAAGATTGAAGCGTCTCAGGATTCAAGAAATAGATCAGAAGAAAGAAATAGATAACTCTGCACTTGTAGTTGAATTGTATAACCAAGACTCTTGTATTCCAGTTACAAATTTTTTTACCATTAATTTGTTGTCTGGACTACTGAGGATGTGAGAGCTTAGGCTCCAATACCATCCTATAACGCCCCGATCCTGCGGGTACGGAGATGTTACTGCGACGTATATACACAGGTCAAAAATACCGTCACGTATATACGCTAAGCATCAGTACATGCAAGAATCAGAGTTCAGAAGTACGTGGTGCATTATACATTCCTACATAAAAGTACAAATACATAGTTATCACAAAGAGTGATACGATATTACAAGAATGTTACATCTCTAAAGGCTAAAAGTATGATTTACAATGAAATATACATAGTCAAAAGTTGAGAAATGCTCACGAGTAACAAGAGGAGTCTCGAGATCTTTTCAGGAAAAAGCTGGGAGGATAGAGCAACGGGTGCTATGCCACTCTGATCAGCAACCAAGAGAATCCCTTAGCTCCAAACTCCAGGACCTAGACATGAGGATCCAGGGGAGTCAGAACTCCCCAGCGAGTGATGATGCGAATGCCAAGTGGCGTCCGTAGATAAGCACACGTGTATCGATAAATCCAAATCTTAAATATGCATTGAAAACTGTGTAGTGAGAACAAGCATACAAGAGCAAGTATATATATATATATAGAGCAAGTGATATCAAGAAGGAAATACTCATGGTATAATAAAATAAGGGCAGGAGACTAGTGGAATAGAACACAAGCAGTAAAGCAGGATGCAAGCAGCTATAATATAATAATAATCATAAACCCAGAAATCCAAAGTAAAACCTGATGAAAGCAATTGTGGCAAGACAAGTGGTATAACCAAGTTTGTAAAGCAACACAATAGGTTATTATCTTGACATCTTATTATTATTACTCGTCTGAATCATATATCTAGGTATGTGTCTTGATGTACATCTTAACACACATACATCAATATATAAGTAAGTCGAGGTTGGTTATTGGAAGCTGATGAAGAACTGATAGCTCATACTTATAGTAGTTCCCATTCGCCCGGGACACAGCCATTGAGGGCTTGAAATCCCCCTAACACGAATCGTCGGTTTTAGTATTCCACCACTATAAGTAAGCAATCATACCGGCATCCATCACTTCCTCCCATTTTCCATGTAGGTTGTCCTTTTTATAACTTATTAAACATAATTATCAGATTACGAGAATGAGTAAGAACATAACTAGTCATAATAGGAGTACATAACAAGCATAACGGGAGTTCATGACAAGGGATCAGGTGCTACATTTTCGTTCTATAATAATCATAAGTTAAGAGTTAATCATAACTGGTGTCAGGTTTTAACATGACAATGACAAGTGATCTGGCAGGTGACAAGTGATAAGTTATGTCATAACAGGGGATAGGTGATATAACATGAGCAGGTGTCAAGTAGTAGCATGTCGGGTGTCAGGTGATAAAATATCAGTTGTTAAGTGATACGACAGGTGTATGTCAAGTGTTAACATAACAAGCATGTATATGGAAAGTGATAGAGTAATAGCGGAGTACAATCAAGCGGAGCTAAGTAGGTTGGAGGTACGGTCAGCAAATAGTGTTTAACACTAGAGCGCCTGGCGAGGTTACCGGGACGACTCGGCTTAAAGTACGAGTAGAAAATCTGACAGCATTTCACCTAGACGAATCTAGTGGTAAAACGCTGAGCACTAAGACGCCTATCAGGCGGAGCTGAAAGACCTGACAGTCTGAGCGCACTTCTCTTTCGAGGTAGTGTGTGTGAGCCCAGAGGCTAAAGTACGCTCGGGATCTAAGCGCACTCTCAGTAGCTACCACGAAGCCCATGAGGGTACAAGCCTGAAACCATTGGGTAGCCAGCTCGGGAGTAGGCAGAACCCAGAGTCGGTACAAGAGTACCTGCGATATTAGTACCACACGAGCATGCTATATCATGATAATATCTAATCTACCGTGAAATAGTGAAGCCTGAAGGCTGAGTAGAGAGCCCGGGACCAAAGTACACTCGGGGTCTAAGCGCATTCTCAGTAGCTACCACGAAACCCATAAGGGTACAGGCCTAAAACTATTGGGTAGCCATCCCGGGAGTGGGCAGAACCCAGAGTCGGTACAAGAGTACCCGCATGAGTTGTTTTACACTATTACAAGCATTACAGTATAACAGTCCGGTACAAATCAAGACATGTCCACAGAATACAACACACCCACTCGTACAATCACACCAGACTGATACTAAATACAACATAATACCAATTTTAATACAAGTCCATTTTTGTGAGAAAAGTCACTCGCCTAAAACACCAATTTTTAAAGCTTTGCGCGTGAATTCCCGAGCGGGGAAAACACGAAGCGAGCGAAGGAGAGACGGGCTTGGCCTTGGATGGCCACCGGCTCTAGGGGTGGCGCACCACCCCTTGGTGGCCTAGGTAGTGGCCAGCCTCAAGTAGGAGGAGGGAGAGAGGAAGGAAAGGGTGATGGCATTGGAGGTGGTGTTATTTGGTGAAGGAGATGGATTTTGATGGAGGATTTAAAGGAAAGTGAAGGAGGTGGTGGTGAAGGTGATGTTGGAGGTTGAAGTGGAGGTGGAGTTGGTGGTGTTGTGATGGTAAAAGTGATGGTGGTGGTGGTGGAGAAGAATAGATGAGATGGAGATGAAAAGGGTGCAGTAAAAGATGGTGGTGGTGACGTTGTTGAAGGTGGTTGAGATGTTGCCAGAATAATCGTCGGAATGGTCACCAGAGTAGTCGCTGGAGATGTTCTAGGAGAAGGGGAGCTTGGATCCTATCCAAGCATGGTAGCCGGCCTCAGGTTAGGTGGTGGAGTGGTGGTTTTATGGTAGGGTTAAGTGGTGGTGGTAGTTTTAAAAAAGGTAAAGGAGATGGTGGGTTTTTGGTGTTATTTTGGTGTTTGTGGTGGTTTAAATGGAGATGGAGGAAGAAGAAGATGATGGTAGGGAGTTGGAGAAGTTGTATTTGTTGTGATTGTGGTGGAGATGAAAGTAGAGTTGATGGTGGTTAGGGTTTTGATGAAGAAAATGGAAGGGAAGAAGAAGATAAGGGTTTTGTATTTGGAATTGGAGTTAAAGGAGAAGAAAAGAATTAAGGTGAGGGGTTTTTTATAAAATGAAGAGGGGTGAGGTGGCCTTGGCCAGCCATGGTGATGGAAGAGGGGAGTTTGAGTGGTTTGGGATATTTTAGAGGAGATATTTTGGTGGAAAGGTGTAGAAGGTAATGAAAGTATGAAGAATGTTTAGAAAATGGTGGAAGGAAAAGAAAGGAAAGATAAAGGAAAAAGAAAAGAAAAGGAAAAAATAAAAATATTTGATTGGAAGAAAAATTAAAAATAATTAGAGTGGCGGGTTTCCTGGATTCGATTGCGGATGCGGAAAACTTTTGAAAAAATACCGGAATCGTCCAAAAATCAAATATTTCGGAATGACCCGCAAAAATTTTAAAAAACCAATAATATTATTCTAAGAGTAATAGTGAAATTCGTTTTAAGAAATTCTTTACAGTTTTGAAATTAAAAATCCTGAAATCGATCTTCGTTATCGGTCAACACCAAATCTGGCGAAAATTTGTTAAATTCTAAAAATCCTCAAAAAATGTATTAAGATAGTAAATATTATTCTAAGAAAAAATTTAAAAGCGTTTTCTCAAAATTCGACTCCATTTGTAAATTAAAAAATCTGGGAATATACCAGCGGTACCGATTAATCCCGACTTTAGGGTTTTTACAAAATTAATTCAGAAAAAATCTGAAAAATCATGTAAATTCTAAAATGTTGAGAAACAGTGTTTGAAACTAAAATCGGTCAAATTTGACTACCGAAAAGACTAAATCAAGTAATATACTAGGATCGGGTCCCGGTTCAGACTAGGACTGACCCGAGTCCACGAATCCGGATCCAATGCAAAACGATCACATAAATAATCATAAAAAAAGTAAATACAGGAAGTTAATCAAAAATATGATCAGAAAATCTGAATACGTGACTGAGTACGCATTCTGGGAATGGGGTGTTACACGATTGGAGCCAATAGCTCCTTTTCTAGATGACCAGTCTGTCGACCGACAGGCGCCAGATGGCCATAACTGCTAGTTTTTGAATCTGTTTTATTTTTAGTAATTCTAATAGCATTTTTAGTTTTCAAGTGTCTAAACATACCCCAAATGACATGGTATAATTTATAAATGATATTTATTCATTGCCTATATATATAGGTCATTGGTTTTGGTTTTAGGAAAAAAAATAGACACAAGTTTATAAGTTTTCAAGTTTATTTTAAAAGAGAAAAGTTTTTCTAACTTTCAATCTTCAAGTTCTTTCTTTCCAAAACTATTTTCAGTTGGTTTTAAAATTTCTCTTTTCTTTCTAACTGAATTTCATCTCTCACTTAACTTCTTGAGAAACACTTCATATTCTACTCTATAGGAAGTTATGAAAGAGAGTGTTGTGATCTTGTTGGATCACCAAGTACTTTGTAACCTCAATTGGCTTTGTGCTACCTCTTGTGTGGAGGGTTGAGTTAGTGGAGTTGTATACTTTGATCTTGTGTAAACCAAGTTGTAATTCCTTGTATAGGTCCCTTTGTAGAAGATCCCTTAGAGGATCGTGAAATCCTTCATAGTGGTGAAGGCGGGGACGTAAAGCGATGACTCGAACCTCGGAATAAATCCTTTGTGCCTGCGATTGCTTGTGTCTTGCTCTCTATTACTTTTCATTTTTTATACTTGTGTAATTGTTCATCTTGCATTCTATAATTGCTTTCATTCTATCACTTTCATTACCGGTCTATACTCATCTTAATAAGGAGGCAATTGAGCACCTCAACTCATTATCTAGAGTAATCAAAGAGGAAAAGTTCAAGAGCCCTTCACAGGGAATTCAGCTTCAATTCTTGTTTTGAGTGACTGTTTGCATAATTCATCATAAGTAGTTTTAAAATTATACTTGATTAGAAAAACACTTATTCCCCCCCTCTAGGTGTATCTCAATTGGTATCAGATCTATAGTTTTATGCTTAATAACCTTAGAGAGATCCTAATTTGTAATCACTTCTTTCAAAATTTCATCTTCATCCATTTTACTAAAAATGGCCGAAGGTATTAAGACTTGTCCCAAGTTCTATGGCCTTAACTTTCCTATATAGAAGGTTAGGATGACTGTATTTTTGCAATCCTTAGGAAGCTGGGTTGCAAAAGCAATGACTAAACCCTTTAGTGTACCCATTGGTGATGAGGACTCTTGGTCTGACATTGTCACTAAGGAACTTGATGCAAATGCTAAGGCACACTGTACCTTACTTCAAACTTTGAATGATGACGATATTACTAGGGTCATCCATTGCAAATCCGCTTACGAGATTTGGATATAGCGAGTAGTCACACACGAAGGAACATCACAAGTTAAGAGAGCAAAAATTAATCTCTTACATTCTCAATATGAAAATTTCACCATGCATGATAATAACACCATTGATGACATGGTAAAAAGATTTACTAAAATAACTAATAGGCTTGCTTCTTTAGGTGATGCCATTGACAATGATAAAAAAGTAAGAAAGGTTATTCAGACACTTCCACCCTCATGAAAAGTCAAGGCTACTACATTAAAGAAGCTAAATGACAAAAAAGAGATAGAGTTGATTGGTCTTATAGGAAACCTTAAGACCCATGAAATAAAGAGGAAGGTAAGGGAAGAGATGGCACCACAAAAGAAGAAAGTGATTGCTTTTAAATCCACTCCCACCATCTCCGATGATGATGATGAAGAAGAGAATGATGAAGAATTCTCCTTCCTAGTGAAAAATATAAGGAGGATGTACAATAAGGCCAAGTTTAATAACAGAAGAAGATGGTAAGAAAAAGAAGATAAGAAGGTCATATGCTTCAAATATCGGAAGCCGGCCACAAGGTTGCAGATTGTACAGAGACCAAGAGCAAACCTTCAACCTCCAAGAAGCTCTACAAAGAGAAAGCTCTCAAAGCAACTTGGAACTCAGAGAGTGAAACCGATGAAAAAGTGGATATGGCACACGTGTGTTTCATGGATAATGATAACACACCTAAGGTAATATTCGAACCCTCACTTGATGATAGTGAATTAACAGTGGATGAACTGGGTGGGATTTTTGAAGAGTTGTCTAACAACTATGATTTCCTTAAAAAGAAGTATTTAAAATTGAAAAAAATGAAACTCTACATAATAAAATTGTTATACTTTCAAAAGAAAAAGATGATTTATCTTCCACATTCATATCCACACAAAAAGATTTCGATGCATATAAAATTTCATGTAAAGCAAAATTTTCATTAATTGATAAAAATGAGATTTCTATTTTAAATGATAAAATTAACTCTTTAGGAGATGTGTTAAAGAAATGTGAGTTTGATAAAACTAGGTTGGAGGCAATATTTCCTAAGAAACATATTCCAAAGAAAAATTTTCATACTACACATGCTCATCATATTACACATACCCACACTCCTAAATCACAACATATACATACACATCATGCAAGACATTCTACACACACCAAGCATGTTCATACCCCACACTCACATCATGCTTTTATATATGGTAGAGTTTATTCATGCACTTATTGTGGCCGAAAAGGTCACTTAGCCAAATTTTCTTTGATAGAATAAATGTCTAATGATCATATTTGGGTTCGAAATGCTAACATTATAGGACCCAAGAAAATTTGGGTACCATAATCAACCAATTTATTACTTGATGTAGGTACACACCAAGGCTCCAAGACGAAGGGAGCGGTGGTATCTTGATAGCGGTTGCTCAAGGCATATGACTTGGGATATCAACAATTTTGAAATCCTATCAAGATACCATGAAAGTGACATTGTCACCTTCGGAGATGATTCCAAAGAAAAATTTATCGGTATAGGTAACATTAAAATTGCTCATCTCTCTTAATTGAAAATGTTGTTTTAATTGATTGAGCTCAAGCATAACCTCTTGAGTATTAGTCAACTTTGTGGTAGAGGTTTTAAAATAGTTTTTGATGATTTAGCTTTCAATGTTTTAGATAAACAAACCAATGCATGTGTACTTTTCAGTTTTCGTGAAAATAATGTGTACATGATTAATATGTCAAATTTATAATACAATGCTACATGTTTAAATGCCTTTAATAAAGACTCTTGGTTATGGTATAGAAGACTAGGTGATTGAGATTTTACCTGCACACAAAATAAAGAATGTTAGATTTAGAACAAGTTGTGCAAGGTTCTCAATTCGAATCCACGGTAGCAGTGGCTATGCGGGTCGTGATCCTCAGGGAGGGACTAGCGATGGAAGCGTTTAAGTAAGATTCTCTAAAAATTATTTTCTTTTATTATTTACAATGGTATATGATATTTACAATGAGAAGGTGAAAAGTAAATTTGAGAGAGATGGAGATCTAAACTAGAATTAGAAAGAAAGAAAACTATACATACATACCTCTTCTACCTTGCTTACCTTTGATCCGTGCGATGACTTACCTTGTCTTGGAAGGCGTACAAGTATGGCGTATAGGATCGTCCACCTTCTTGATCTACACTAAGAAAATAAAAGACAAACTAACGAATGTTTGTTCATCTCCATAGGCCATCAAGGGCTCTTCTTCGGCTAGGCAGTCTCAACGCAATTGGGTCTCATGGTTCACAAGACATTAGAGAGAAAATAGAAGAAAACAAGAACAAAAGAAACACAAGATTAAACAAGAATAAAAGAACATAAAAAAAACGAACCTCAAGTGGATTTCATTAACAATGGAAGAAAAGTAGGCTTACACCGCTGTCACCTCAGTACAAGCATGGACTCCTTCCTCCATGAAAGCTTCCTCCACTCTCAGTTACAAAATTTACAAAAGAAGAACGAAAATAAAATCTAACCTAAACTACAAGTTAGCCTAAGAAACCCTAGAATTTGCTCTGTATTTTCGCTGTACGCCCTTTCTGTTGCGTCTGCAGGGGTATTTATAGGTGCAGAAGGAAGTAGAGTCCCAACACAACTCTCCCACGAAAACTGGTAACGGGATAAGGCAGGATTGCCGCGAAAACGCGGCTTGAGCCGCGTTTTCGCTGCCTGGTAGTGGCGGCTGGCCACGCTCTTTGGCGCGTGGCCTCCCCTGGTCCGTCCATCTGGGAGTTTCCTTCTGGAAGTTGAATCTCGGCTCTTCATCTTTAGATTTGGATATAACTTGGGAAGCAAGTTACCTAGATCCCAAATCTTTTATCCACGAATTTGTGATCCTTCTTTGGCTTTTATTCTCATCCTGCAAGTGTTTAGGGTTGAATAGAAGTCTATCCTTCCCTCTTCTTTGTATTTGCAATTTTGGCCCTTGTGTATTTGCAATTTTGACAATTAATATTTGCACTTTTGCACTTGGGCTTGAATATGGTCTTTTGGGCTTCTTTTAGGCTTTATTTATTATTAAAATAAGAACTCAAGGTCTGCACACAATAAATCATAAAATATTAGTAAATGTGCAGAATTATATGAATAAATATGAAAATGTGATGGTAAATATGATGATAAAAATGCACTTTTCACTACCAATCACACCCCCACACTTATCTTTTTGCTCGTCCTCGAGTAAAAATTAAAGAGAAAAAGAAAAATTAATCTAACCTAACTCACTTTCGTAGGAATTACGGTTGTACTTAGCATGTGCAACAAGCCGTTAAACCTCTAGGTTACCCTAGAGGACGAGTGTTGTCTCGTGAGGGTTTTCAGCGGATTACACCCACAAAATCAATAAAAAGGAAAATATTTGAAATATGTTTGAAGAGGCTAAGTAGTCTATAAGTTTTAGGATTATCATTTTTATTCATTCTTAGACTTAGTCTTTATAAAGTAAATTGTTTTCATTTTTAAGTAAGGGTCAAAATTGGATTTGTGTATAATCTTTTTCGTTACCAAAAATCATATGCATCCTTATGAATTTTTACTAGGAATTCCTTAACTTGGACTCTCATGCCTCTTTATTGTTATTTTTTTATTTTATTTTTTATTTTTTTCTTTTTTAACATGTATAACTCATCTAATTTTCTTTCGTGTTAGTATCAAGGCTTCTTGAGGCCTTCATACCTAACTAATTGACTATTAGATGTGTTAATACATATATTATATTTCTTAGTTTTCTTAGGCTTTCTAATCCACCCATGTAGCGAACTTAAAGTCGGTAGCTCCCGAACCGGTCAGCTTTAGGGCACCAGGTGAGAAAACACCCCGGGGACTCAAATTCGAGTGAACTAGGTCACAAAACTAAGGACTTTTTTTTTAAACTCACCTTTAGGCGTGAATACTTATGCTTCTTGAGGCACATGTATCCAGCTTAATTGGTGATTTTTTTTTTATATATGAGGCACAAGGATCTTTGTCTTAGAATCCTAGATATGCATTAGGTATGCACATTTCATTAAGGTAAAAATTAAGACTAACTACTTATTCAATTTTTCCTCCTATACCTAAAAATTTAACAATTTATTTATTTTGACCAAGTTTTTAGAAATCCTAATCATGATTTTCCTAATTCTTAAGATTAACTTAAATTTCTCTCAAAAGATAAGTCAAAATATTGTCCTTTTTATAAAAAAATTTTTATTTTTTTTATATTAGCAAATTTTTGTTAGTTTCTACCTATGTTAGTATGTTAGTAAATTCCACCCCCACACTTATCTCATGCATTGTCCTCAATGTATGAATGTATGCATGTATGCATGAAAAAGAAGAAGGGAAGGCAGAAGTTACCTTAAGGTGGTGATTCCGGTGGTGGTCTAATTGGTCCACGAAATGCGGCCCAATCTACTTTTTGTGGAATTCGAGGGAACCCACCAGAAATCTTTTTTGTATAACCCACTAAAATGATGTTTGTATTAACATTTTTTAAAAATTCCACCCCATCAAATTTTCAAATTCCATAATTAATTTCAGAGTCAATTGTGTCAACCTCCTTGTCCCAAAATGGAGTATGAAAAGATGGAATTATTGACTTGGACGTGGGAAGTATGGGAACGAATACCGACTCAAGAAAGAAACTTAAATCAAGTAAGGGTTCAGGAGTCGGGCTAGGTTCAGGAAGTGGGTCCAAATCAATAAGTTGAAGCTCAAGTCCACAATAATCTTCCCATAATGGAATGTGACTCAATATGGGTGATTTAAGTTCAGGAATGATAGGTGTGGGAATCAAAACTGACTCTAAAAGATTACCTAAGTCGGGTAACACAATAGGAGTCAACAATGATTCGGGAATTTGAACTTGATCACAGATTTGAGAATCTAGGTCACATATCTCATTCAGCTCAATATCATAAAAATGAGAACTTGCCAATTTATCCATGGGACTTTCAAAATTGCAAAATTGGTCAAGTTCAATATGATCATCAAAAATGGGTGATTCAATTTCATGATAAATTGGAACAGGATCCAATGTTGACTCGGGAAAAGTGAAATCAGGTGGAGACACCAGAGTCATTATTGAATCGGGAAGTAAAATTGAATCATCAAGTTGGGGTTCATGATCATATTCATGCTCAAGTTCTATTTCAGGAAAGGAAAAACTTGCCAAACTATCAATTGGAGTTTCGGCAAGCTCAAATGATGGTCCTGAATTAGAATCTTGTTATCCAAAGCAACGTGGTTCGTCGGCTCTAAGAGAGTGGTCAGCGATATCAGAATTGGCCAGACGGTGAGAACGCAAAGATTGAACCATCATATCTAGTTCATGCTCACGAGCTAATCTAGCCTGAGTCATGGCTTCAAGCCTCTTTTGTGATTGGACTTGGAAAGAGGAAGTGTAATCGTGATGAAGTTGTGAGTCGGTGGACTCACGCATCATCATGTCTAAGATTGATGGTGGTTGTTGCTTGGACTCGTGCATACTCATCATTTCCCGGATAGATGATTTTCTATTCTGAATGGGTGGATCTGAGTATGAATATTGGGAATATTGTGGACAAGGTGGAGACGGAGGACAAGTCGGATGAAAATTGGACTCGGGGGAAGCGAAACCCCATGAACTCTGTGAAGAGTTGAAAGTATGAAAATTATGGTCATAAGATGGGGGGTATGGGTTATATTCATTCGAATAAGACCATTCCGGCACACTAGGATGGTTAAAGTTGTGATATGCCGGGTTGGTAATATCCGAAAAATAGTTAGGTGTGTAATATGGATTAAAATTGGAAAAATTATTATTATATGCCATATCACACTAACACGCCAAAGAAAAAGAAAACAAACAAATAAACAAACAAAAAAAGAAAAAAATCTAACCTAAGTTATGGTAGACCTATGACCTAGACGACTCCTAACTGGTTAGACTGTCCACGGGAGGTAGGGTGCAAACTTTGACCACAAGTTAATCAGCCAGGTCAGGGCAAGAGTGGTGGGAGGTTTTCCGTTAAAGACGTTCCTTAATTAAATAACCACCAATCTTCGAGCTTTTGGCCCTCAATCCCCTTCCTAGACACTGATTTGGCAGGAGTCAACTTCCAGCACAGTTCCCCCTTAGGATAATCTCCTAATTGAGTCCGAGATGTCCCTAGGGCCAACGTCTACTAATTTTAAGTTAGGCTTGGGTTAGTGAGTGCTTGGGATATGATTTTTGGGCTAAGGAAGGGTGATGAAATCCCCACCTTATCTTGTTAATGGGTTATGCCCTTAAAATAAATTTGTGCAAGTGTACAAAATATGTAAATAAGATTCACTCAAAGCATCAACCAAGAGATGAGTCCTATTCTACATGCAATGCGAACGTACTGATTGTTATACATATTTGCATATTTTACCACTTCCATACTATGCATATTGTAAATAAAATGTGATTTTTAACCCCTTTTCTCTCTATTTTTACAGGTCCACAACTTAAAAGAGAAAAAGTCCATTAATCACTTTAATTAGCAATAATTAAAGAGATTAAATCCATAAGCCCAAAAGAGCCCAAGATTTGAATTTGGATTCAGTTGAGATCCGCGCGCCAATTGGATCTTCCAGAAGGCCACGTGGATAACAACCTAACAACCAAATCACAACAGAAAATCTGGGCTCAACGGCCCAGATTTTGTCGCCAAATCTGGGGATTTCCCGCGTATCTGCGGCGGTTTGGAGGCAGTTGGAGCTCGGATTTTGCGCCAACGGCCAGGGCTCTAGATCCTTCTCATGGATGGCTATAAATAGAGGACCAGGGTCTGTGAGAGAGAGCAGAGAAGAGAGAGAAGAAAATAGGGGAAATTCTTGTATTTTGTTTTGTTATTCTCCTAGGTTTTTAGTCTTCATCTTCTTCCTCCTAGAGATTTTGACAAAGTGAGAGAGAGAGAGTGCTGTTTGAAAGCTTGTATCAAGGAAGTGACATTCTTGTAGGCAAGGATTAATCAAAAGAGCTCCATTCATCTCTTTGCAATCTCTAGTATGTTTTACTTTACTTTGCTTTAATTTCTTGCTTTCATTCTAGTGCTATTTCATTTGCTTTAGTTCTATTGCTTTACATCATGAATAGTTACTTTGTTTCTAGTGTAATGGATAGCTAAGTCTCTATTGCATGGCTAGCTAAGGACTTACCTAGCTAACTTCTATCTCTTTGGATGATGCTTATCTTTATACTTGCATTGTGATAATTCTTTTACTTACTAAGAAAGTAGAGTTGCTTTCCCTTGTCAATTGCTTGTTCATACTCCATATGACTCATGTGTGCCTCATTTAGAGCCTTGTCTAGAACAAGAGCCTTTGATGGAACATGGAGATGGATCACCAAACATGTGCTACTTGTAGAACAACTTCTTTACTTCAAGCTAATTTGTTGTTATGTTTTGAAAGTATAAATGAATGTTGATTCTTCTAACCTAGCATCCTTTGAGTACCAATCCTAGAGTTCATCATTGAATATCTATCTAGAGAGCCAATGAATCAATATGAGGCTTCAAGCTAAAGAACAAGAGAACACTCATCTTCCAAATGGTAAAACACTTGAACAAACAAGCAAGTTATCCCTATTGCCAATGAATCAACATGAGGCAATATAGCATCACCATTGAGTTTAGTAAGTTAGCAATGAGGTAAAGTTAGCTAGCCATGTATTTTCTTATCCAAAGTTTTCCAACACTTTCTTTACTAGCTTTTCTTTCTTTGCAACACACTTCACCCAAGTTCTTTTGATTTCTTTTTCCATAATGCACAAATCCATCACTTCTTTTCATGTTGCTTCTTGCATTTGTGTAAATACATAGAAGACATTTCGTTTTTCATTTCTTCACTCCATACCGTAACGCTTCTATCGCTAGCTCTCCCGGAGAATCGACCCGGTATAGCCATTGCTATAGCGGAGATTGGAAAGGGTATATTGATCTTTGAACACATTTGTGGAGTAAACGAGCACCAAGGTTAACTCTAAACCTTTCTTCTTTAATTGAATACTTGTATAATAACTCTACATTACTCTTTCCCAATCAAATTTTTAGCGCCGTTGCCGGGGAGAGCAACGGTATTTGTTTTCAAGTGAAGAATTAAACGAATACTCTTCTCTGTTGCAGGTACAGGTTGAAGAAACAGCAAATCTTGCATTGTAGAAACATATAAGTGGACCTGGGCCTCTGCTCTCGAAAGCAGAGACCAGGATCCCTCTGAATTGCCGTAAATTCTAGGCTTTCGCCGCAGAATTGCGGCAAGGAAGAGTTGACTACTGATCATTTTTCTGCAGGGCTTGCTTCTCTGCAAAATACAGCTGCTGTAATACTTTAAATCTTGTTTGTTTCACCTGATAACTGCTAATCAACAGTAAAAAATTTGTTGCAAAGTTAAAAAATTGTTTAGACATTTGCATACTAGGCACGTGTCTTTCAATTCCTTTACATTTACTGTTGAAGAGTGCTGGAGACAAGGTACGTAAGCATAGCATATAGGCTAGGACTCACTCTTTGTTTGATTTAATTAAGCTTTGAGTGAACCTTGTTTATTGATATCGTACACTTGCACGAATTGATCCTAAGGGCAAATCCCATAAAAAAGATAAGGTGGGGATTTTATCACCCCTTCCTTAGCCCAAAAACCATTTTCCCACGCACTCACAATCCTAAGCTTCTAATTAAAAATTGCTAGACGTTGGCCCTAGGGACATCCGGACTCACTTAGGAGATTTTCCTAAGGGGAAAAAGTGTTGGAAAGTGACTTTTGTAAAATCAGTGTCTAGGAAAGGGGTTGAGGGCCGAAAGCCCGAAGGTTGCTGGTTACTTAATTAAGGAACGTCTCTGACGGAAAACCTCCCACCAACCTTACCCTTCCCTGGCTGATTCGCTTATAGTCAAAGTCTACACCAAACCTCCTATGGACGATCTAAAGTTAGGAGTCGTCTAGGTCCAGGAAACCTAGAAAGCTTAGATTGATTTTTCTTTTTTCTTGATTGTTATTTTTTTCATTTTCCGCCTGTGTGAAAGGTACACGTTGATTGTGTAATTGTATGCAAGAGTGGTATCGAGATCCGAATTCTGCTAGGCTTATAAGAACTTCTACACTGCCACATACACCACCACTCGACACAATCATGACCACCAACGTTTCGTTGCAAGACAAGTTCTATCCGATTCGCACATCACTTCCATCGTGCATTCTCCTCCCAAACACAAATGGAAATAACTTTGAGTTGAAGCCCCAGTTCATAAACACACTTCCACGATTCCATGGCCTTGAATCTGAGGATGCATACTTCTTCATTCAAGAGTTTGAAGAAGTATGCCTTATGATGAGAATTTCCCAGTTAACCGAAGATGCTGTCAGACTTAGGTTTATCCCTTTGCACTTAAGGATATCGCTAAGAAGTGGCTTTATAATCTCCCAGTTAGCTCAATTTCTTCTTGGGATGATTTCGTTAAGGTCTTTCTTAAAAAGTTTTATCCTATCCATAAGACAGCCATTATGAGGAAGAATATAATGCAGTTCAAACAAGAAGCCAATGAACCGTTTTGGAAGTATTTTGAGCGCTTCAAAGACCTAGTAGCCCTGTGTCCCCATCACGGTATAGAAAAATGGCGCCAGTGCCAGATTATCTATGATGGGCTTGATTATCAGACTAAGACGCTCCTTGAAACCATGTGTCAAGGAGAATTCTTAAAGAAGGATGAAGATCAGGGTTGGGATCTTTTTGAGGCCTTAGCGGAAAAGACAGTCCAGTGGGAATCATGTACTGAGAAACCTACACCCACAAATTCCAGAACTGGTTTACACTCCATAGAATCCTCAATAGCTGCAGAAGCTAAGATAACTCAGTTGATGAAGAGGATTGAATTGCTAGAGTTCAGGGAAAATTCTTCTGTTAATCAGGTCAATCCAACACCTGTTGTTAATCCGGGTTGTACCTACTGCCATGATCTGAATCATCTATTTGAGGAGTGTCCAGTTTATCAAACTCAAATGTTTCAGAAGAGTACAAATGCCACGTACACCAGACCCGCTTACAATCCTTACTCCAAAACCTATAATCCGGGATGGCGAAACCATCCGAATTTCTCTTGGAGTCAGTCTGGCCCTGAGCAGCCGAGACAACCATTTCCACAACAATACCCTGCTCAGTCTCATCCACCGACTTACCACCAGAACCCACCAAATGTTCATTCATACCAAAGTCCACCTAGATTCCAGTCATATCAAAATCCTGTGCCATACCAAGGAAATTTTCAGCCCCAGTTTCAGCATCATCCACTACCCAATCCTTCAGACAAGAAAATTTCTGAATTGGAGAAAATGATAGAGACCTTATCTAAGACCCAAGCCACAATGATAAACAATCAGCAGTAGGATATGAACAAATTGCAAATTCAAATAGGGCAGTTGGCTAACTCTTTGACTGAAAGACAAAAAGGAATGCTACCTAGCCAACCTGTGCCCAATCCCAAAGCCCATTTTCCTCTGCACGAAGTTGAAGACTTGGGACCCAGCTAATGCCAAGCCATTCAAATCCTTAGATCTAGAAAGCATGTAGATAACAAGGTTTCAAATCAGTCTCCCAAATCTGTGTCACCACCTTCTGTTCCAGTACAACCCATGCAAGATAGTCCTTCATCAAGCACACAACCATCCACTTCTCAGTCAAAAGGAAAAGAGAAAGTTGATGAGCAAACATATAAGCCTGTTGTCCCATTCCCAAATAGGCTTACAAATCATAAGATGAATGCTCACATGGAGAAGATAAGAGAGATATTCAACCAAGTACAAATCAATGTCCCTCTATTAGATGCCATTCAACAAGTCCCATCCTACGCCAAGTTTTTGAAAGAAATGTGTACTAAAAAGAGAAAAGCAAATGTCCCTAAAAAAGTCTTTTTGGCTTCCAACATAAGTGAACTGCTCAATGGTCCGATCCCTGTGAAGTACAAAGATCCAGGGAGCCCTACCATTTCTTGTATCATAGGGCAGACCACCATAAATAGGGCTTTGCTAGACTTGGGCGCGAGTATCAATCTTCTCCCCTTTTCCGTATATCAGCAGTTAGGGTTAGGCAACCTTCGTCCAACCCAGATGACTATCCAATTGGCTGACCGCTCTGTAAAGATTCCCAAGGGGGAAATTACAGATGTTTTAATACGGGTCGGGGAATTCATTTACCCCGTGGACTTTGTTGTTCTTGAAACACAACCTGTACAAAATCACAGAGCATAGACACCCGTCATTCTAGGACGTCCTTTCTTAGCCACCGCGAATGCGATCATCAACTGTCGAAATGGATCGATGAGGCTAACGTTCGGAGATATGACGAAGGAGGTGAATGTTTTCCATCTGGGAAAGCAGCCAAGGGATGTGGACAATGAGTCTTTGATGTGAACTTGATAGAAGGGTTAACCAGCGAACATGTGGAGGAGGTTGAGTATGAGTCTGAAGAGGAATTTGAGTTGGAGTCAGATGACTTCAACCTTGATCAGATTGTTGGATCACTTGTTGAAAGGACTACTAATTCCACCCCTATTCTTCCCTTGCACCATGAGCAACCTGTGATAGATCCGGTCCCTTCTTCTGAGCTTAAGGCTCTTCCCGATCATCTCAAGTACAAGTACTTGGATGAGAAGGAATCTTTTCCTGTAATCATCTCATCCAATCTTACTGAACAACAAGAAGAGGACCTTCTGACTGTGTTAAGGGAAAATAGAGAGGCCATTGGTTGGACCATGGCTGATATCAAGGGGATTAGTCCTTCCATTGTTCAACATAGAATTCATCTGATGGAAGATGCTAAGCCAAAACGAGACCCACAGCGTAGACTTAACCCCATTATGCAAGAAGCTGTTAGATCTGAGATTTTGAAACTATTAGACAATGGGATTATCTATCCCATATCTGATAGTCAATGGGTAAGTCCAGTCCACGCTGTGCCTAAGAAAGCTGGATTTACGGTGGTGGAAAATGAGAATAAAGAATTGATACAAACACGTCTTCCAACGAAGATTCGAGTTTGTATTGATTACAGGAAGTTGAATACCGCCACACGTAAAGACCACTTTCCACTTCCATTTATTGATCAAATGCTGGAGAGATTGGTGGGACACGAGTAATATTGTTTCCTGGATGGATATTCAGGATATAATCAGATCCCAATTGCTCCCGAAGACCAAGAGAAGACTACCTTCACCTGTCCCTTTGGAACATTTGCTTACCGAAGGATGCCCTTCGGTCTATGCAATGCTCCTGCAACTTTTCAACGTTGCATGTTGAGCCTCTTTTCGGACATGGTGGAAAATTTTTGGAAATTTTTATGGATGATTTTTCGATCTATGGGGATTCCTTTGAGCAATGCTTGTACCATCTGAAGCTAGTTTTACAACGTTGTATGGAGAAAAACTTGACACTTAATTGGGAAAAGTGTCATTTTATGGTCAAGCAAGGAATCGTACTTGGGCACAAAGTATCAAGAATAGGAATCGAGGTAGACAAGTCCAAAGTGGAAGTTGTAACGAAGCTCACTGAACCGACGTGCTTAAAAGACATTAGATCATTTTTAGGGCACGCCGGTTTCTATAGGCGATTTATTCAAGGGTTTAGCAACATTGCAAGACCCTTGACAAATCTCTTAGGAAAGGATGTACCCTTCATCTTTGATGAGGAATGTCAAAAATCGTGGAAAGAGCTTAAGAGTAGACTTGTCTCTGCACCGATCATATCTGCACCAGATTGGACCAAACCTTTTGAGATTATGTGTGATGCCTCTGACTTTGCTATAGGCGCTGTTTTAGGGCAGCGTATTGATAATAGGCAACACGTAATCTATTATGCTAGCAGAACGCTGAATGATGCCCAACTCAATTACACGACTACTGAAAAGGAATTTTTAGCGGTTGTCTTTGCGTTGGAGAAATTTCGCCAATATCTGCTAGGGTCCAGGACTATTGTTTTCACTGATCACTCCGCCCTAAAATACTTGATGCAAAAGAAGGATGCTAAGGCAAGACTGATTCGATGGATACTTCTTTTGCAAGAGTTTGATTTGGAGATTAAAGATAAAAAGGGCGTTGAGAACGTGGTAGCTGATCATTTGTCGAGAATCCTAAATGCACCTAAGGAGAGTATACCGATTAATGACGATTTCCCTGACGAACACATTTTTGAGATGTGTGGAGAGCCCTAGTATGCTGACATTGTGAATTACCTTGCTACCAGGCAAATACCTTCTCATTGGTCAGGTCAGGAGAAACACCGTTTCATGCGCCAAATGCGGTTCTTCTTTTGGGATGAACCGTATTTATTCAAATACTGTCCTGACCAAATCATACGTAGATGCCTTCCTGAGGATGAACATCAGAGCGTTTTGACATTCTGTCACAAGTTAGCTTGCGGTGGACATTTTGGTCCACGGAAAACTGCTGAGAAAGTGCTTCAGAGTGGATTCTACTGGCCCACTCTCTTTAAGGATGCATATAATTTCTGCAAGCTCTGTGATAAGTGTCAAATGACGGGTCGTATCACACAAAGAGACATGATGCCCCTCACACCCATCTTGGAAGTCGAAATTTTCGACCTCTGGGGCATCGATTTTATGGGACCCTTTCCTCTGTCCTACGGTAACCAATACATTTTGGTAGCCGTAGATTATGTTTCCAAGTGGGCTGAAGCAATTCCAACACGGACGAATGACAACCATGTTGTCATTAAGTTTTTAAGAGAAAACATCATCTCTCGCTTTGGAGCCCCCCGTGCGATAATAAGCGATAATGGGAGTCATTTCTGCAATAGGGCTTTTGAAGCTTTGATGCGAAAATACTCTATTACTCACAAATTATCCACGGCTTATCATCCTCAAACCAATGGGCAAGTTGAAGTTACGAATAGACAGATAAAACTCATTTTGGAGAAAATTGTAGGACAGAACCGTAAGGATTGGTCCATCAAACTCACTGATGCCTTATGGGCATACAGGACCGCTTACAAGACTGTCCTCGGTATGTCTCCATATCGAGTTGTATTTGAAAAACCTTGTCACTTGCCTGTTGAATTAGAACACCGAGCTATGTGGGCTTTAAAGCAGCTGAACTTGGATTTGGATAAAGCCGGTGCTTTAAGGAAGTTGCAGCTATCCGAGCTTGAAGAGCTGAGAAACGAGGTATATGACAATGCTCGGATCACTAAACACAGAACCAAGCTTTTTCACGATAAATCCATTCACCGAAAGATTTTTGTCGTAGGACAAAAGGTTCTGTTGTACAATTCACGACTCCACCTTTTCCCTGGTAAATTGAGAACCAGATGGTCAGGACCATTCATTGTTCAAAATGTCTTCTCCCGTGGTGCGATTGAGATTCTTGACCCGAATAATGGTAACAAATTCACTGTGAACGGTCAACGTCTTAAGCCATTCTTTACCACTGATCCCGTGTCACACGAAGTTCATGAATTGGGTCTTTGTGACCCAGTTTATTTCTGACAATTCCATCTGTATAGTTTCCCGTGCATTTTCCTGAATATCATTTTGGGACCACACTTGTAAATAATTTTCTTTTACATTTTTTGTAAATAATAAATAAAAAAAATTAGGGATTTTTGTTTCACATTCCTAGGATTTTCTCTTACCTAGGATTCCTTTCATTTCCAAATTCCTTTGACCTAGGGTTGTAAATATATCTTTGACCTAGGGATAAATTTGGAAATCCCATTTTTACCTACCCCTATAAATACTCTCCTCACCAACTCTTTCTCCCTCAAACGCAGAGTTCTTTTCAGATCTGAGAACCTCCTTCAAGATCCGACCTCTGTCACATTTCCCTTCACCAGACTCCTCAGATCTGCCGCAAAAACCCACTTCCAGCCGCAGATCCACCGCACTCCGGCCACCTCTGGCGCCCAGAAAAATTCTGCCTGGCTGATTTCTACTTCCAGTGGCAGATCCAGAGCAACTCTTCCAAATTCTTTCTCGGGTGCC
Source organism: Agave tequilana (assembly GCA_038442645.1). Lineage (NCBI taxonomy): Eukaryota > Viridiplantae > Streptophyta > Magnoliopsida > Asparagales > Asparagaceae > Agave > Agave tequilana. Next base: position 70,505 of record JAVJIF010033028.1, on the reverse strand, counting down.
TTCTGCACAACTGTTTTGGATTTCCCCCAACGATCTCCGAGGGTGGTTTGCATTTTCCTATCTCAAATCCTTTGCTTTACTTCCATTAGCATATATGGCACCGAATTTGTATGTGGAAAGGGATTTTTCTGTACTTTTGAATGAAAGTGGGGGGTATGGGCACATTTTTGTGGATAAAATACGTGCTTGGAATTGGTACTCTTTGGTCTATGATAACAATGAGCACGATGCATACTATTGCCCTGATCTTGTCACTACTTTTTACAATTCAATTGATCAAGCATCTGTGAATCATGACACGTACCAATTTGTATCTCACATGCCATTCGGTGATATCTTTGTCACCATCCCACTTATTGCTGAAATCACTCATGTCCCCAATCATCTCCACCATAGCGACCCCTTGCCATTGCTAGATTACTTAACCATCATGGGTGTCCGCTGCACAATTCAGGATCGTGGGCTCAAAGCCAACACGACTTTTAGAAATGTTCATTGCATTGGACGCTGGGTCCAACGCAATATTTTTGGGCTTGACCATCAATCCTCCTTCAACAGACCCGTGTTACAGATAATCCATGACTTAATGACACAAAACCACACGGTCTGTTTGAATCGGGCCATCTTCCGTACCATTCTTGAGAATTCCTCCCGCACTCGAGGTGCAAAGCATTCTCATTCCATCTTAATTACACGTCTGTGTACATATTTCATGTCAGACGCTGTTTTTAATACATTTGACCGAGTACCTATTACTGTAGAGAGACCCACAAGCTCATACAACGGTTGCTTGCAGGCGCTTTGGACACCCAGTGCCCAGCCTGAGACTGTACATGTGGAGTCATCCTCGGAGGAAAGCCTAGAGAGGATAGATGAGCCCCATTTTTGGAGGAAGACCCCCCAACGGAACCAAGAGCCTTCATGTCCACCATCTGAAAAGGTATGAAGAAGATATTTAGGGGGCAGGTCCGGCTTAGGAAAAAGGTCGAGGAGCAATCCTCTCGATTAGACAGGATGGAGGCAGCGTTGAGAAGATCACAGTCGGTTGGACCTAGCACCACCGCGGGTCCAAAATGACAGAGGGAGTAGTTTTGTCCTTTACCTATTTCATGCATCATTTCATATTGCATGCATTGGGGACAATGCATGAGATAGGTATGGGGGGGTAGATACTAACATAGGATTTTTCACTTTCTTTTTAGGTTTTTATTTTCTTTTAGATTTTACCTTTCTTTATAGATTTTCCACTTTCTTTTTAGATTTTACTTTTTCTTTTAGAAAAATAAAAAAATAAAAAAAAAGAGAAGAAATTCTTTGATCCATGTTTAAAGAATCAAACTTGAAATTTAGGGATTAAGGAAGCTCTAAATTAAGATTTCTAATTATAAGTTGAAAAGAGGAGTTTTGTTAGATTTTTAGGTTAAGTAATAAAGGATTAGAAAAATTACTAGATTTTAATTCTTTCTTTAGATATAAACATTAAACATATTGAAGGATTAATCAAAGACTTCGTGATTTTATTTACACATATATATAATAAAAAAAATAAAAATAAAAGAAAAAGAAAAGATGTACATAAATAAATAATAAATACTTAGCCACTGACTAAGCTGGTTAGCCGTGCCTCAAGAAGCATTGCCGATCACGCCTAAAGGTGGTTAAGTCCTTAAATTCCTTCGTGGCCTTTTTTACTCGAGACCTTAAACCCGAGGGATGTTTTCTCATCTGGTGACCTAAGACCATCTGGTTTGGGAGTCATCGGTTAAAGGCTCGATACAAGGGTAAACTAGAAAGCCTAAGGATGCTAAGGAAATGTAAATAAATAAACATAAAATAAAAAAAAAAAGAAAAAAAAAGAAAAAAAGAAAAATATTATGTATATAAGTAAATAAATAAACTTAGTCTAAGAAAGATCCTTCATATTTATAAATGTATATATCCTAGGATTGATGCAAAATCCGATTTTTGATCTTTTCCCTAAAATCTTAACCTAAGCTGAAAACAAAATTCCAATTAGACACTTATAAGAAGAATGAAAAGTTTAGAGTAACCTAAAACCTATAGATCAAGTTAGAATCTTTAAAACATGGATCAAAAATTTCACTAACCCTTTTATTTTTCTTTATGGATTTTGTGGGTGCAATCCGCTGAAAACCCTCAGGAGACAACACTCCTCCTCTAGGGTAACCTAGAGGTTTAACGGCTTGTTGCACGTGCTCAGTGCAATCGTGTCACCTACGAAAGTGGTGTAATAAATTAGTTAGGATTTTCTTTTTCTTTCTTTTTCTTTCTTTTTTGCTCGAGGACGAGCAAAAGCCAGGTATGGGGGTGTGATTGTTATACATATTTGCATATTTTACCACTTCCATACATGCATGTTGTAAATAAAATGTGATTTTTAATCCCTTTTCTCTCTATTTTTACAGGTCCACAACTTAAAGAGAGAAAAGTCCATTAATCACTTTAATTAGCAATAATTAAAGAGATTAAATCCATAAGCCCAAAAGAGCCAAAGATTTGAATTTGGATTCAGTTGAGATCCGCGCGCCAATTAGATCTTCCAGAAGGCCACGTGGATAACAACCTAACAACCAAATCACAACAGAAAATCTGGGCTCAACGGCCCAGATTTTGCCGCCAAATCTGGGGATTTCCCGCGTATCTGCGGCGGTTTGGAGGCAGTTGGAGCCCGGATTTTGCGCCAACGGCCAGGGCTCTAGATCCTTCTCATGGATGGCTATAAATAGAGGACCAGGGTCTGTGAGAGAGAGCAGAGAAGAGAGAGAAGAAAATAGGGGAAATTCTTGTATTTTGTTTTGTTATTCTCCTAGGTTTTTAGTCTTCATCTTCTTCCTCCTAGAGATTTTGACAAAGTGAGAGAGAGAGTGCTGTTTGAAAGCTTGTATCAAGGAAGTGACATTCTTATAGGCAAGGATTAATCAAAAGAGCTCCATTCATCTCTTTGCAATCTCTAGTATGTTTTACTTTACTTTGCTTTAATTTCTTGCTTTCATTCTAGTGCTATTTCATTTGCTTTAGTTCTATTGCTTTACATCATGAATAGTTGCTTTGTTTCTAGTGTAATGGATAGCTAAGTCTCTATTGCATGGCTAGCTAAGGACTTACCTAGCTAACTTCTATCTCTTTGGATGATGCTTATCTTTATACTTGCATTGTGATAATTCTTTTACTTACCAAGGAAGTAGAGTTACTTTCCCTTGGCAATTGCTTGTTCATACTCCATATGACTCATGTGTGCCTCATTTAGAGCCTTGTCTAGAACAAGAGCCTTTGATAGAACATGGAGATGGATCACTAAACATGTGCTACTTGTAGAATAACTTCTTTACTTGAAGCTAATTTGTTGTTATGTCTTGAAAGTATAAATGAATGTTGATTCTTCTAACCTAGCATCCTTTGAGTACCAATCCTAGAGTTCATCATTGAATATCTATCTAGAGAGCCAATGAATCAATATGAGGCTTCAAGCTAAAGAACAAGAGAACACTCATCTTCCAAATGGTAAAACACTTGAACAAACAAGCAAGTTATCCCTATTGCCAATGAATCAACATGAGGCAATATAGCATCACCATTGAGTTTAGTAAGTTAGCAATGAGGTAAAGTTAGCTAGCCATGTATTTTCTTATCCAAAGTTTTCCAACACTTTCTTTACTAGCTTTTCTTTCTTTGCAACACACTTCACCCAAGTTCTTTTGATTTCTTTTCCATAATGCACAAATCCATCACTTCTTTTCATGTTGCTTCTTGCATTTGTGTAAATACATAGAAGACATTTCGTTTTTCATTTCTTCACTCCATACCGTAACGCTTCTATCGCTAGCTCTCCCGGAGAATCGACCGGTATAGCCATTGCTATAGCGGAGATTGGAAAGGGTATATTGATCTTTGAATACATTTGTGGAGTAAACGAGCACCAAGGTTAACTCTAAACCTTTCTTCTTTAATTGAATACTTGTGTAATAACTTTACATTACTCTTTCCCAATCACGTACCTTGCTCCAGCACTCTTCAACAGTAAAAATAAAGGAATTGAAAAGACACGTGCCTAATATGCAAACGTCTAATCAATTTTTATCTTTAACAACAAGTATTTTACTATTGATTAATTAGCAGTAAGCAGGGTTATCACAGAACAAAGTTTAACAGAGCAGTAGACAGATATTGCAATTTGCAGCATCCTGCAAAAAGATGGATCAGTAGGGAACTACTCAGGCCGCGGTTTCACGGTAATTGCCGCGTTTTCGCGGCTCTGAAGTAGGCTCTTGTGCTCTGCCTTCGAGGGCAGAGGCACAGTTGCTATATGTCCACTTCTGCTGTCAGTTTCCCTGTTCTCCAAACCTGCAAACAGAAAGAATAAAAGAATTAGTTAAAAAAATTTTATTTTTAGAGAAAAACTTACCGTCCCTCCGCGGCAACGGCGCCAAAATTTTGATTGAGATTTTACCTGCACACAAAATAAAGAATGTTAGATTTAGAATAAGTTGTGCAAGGTTCTCAATTCGAATCCGCGGTAGCAGTGGCTATGCGGGTCGTGATCCTCAGGGAGGGACTAGCGATGGAAGCGTTTAAGTAAGATTTTCTAAAAATTATTTTCTTTTATTATTTACAATGGTATATGATATTTACAATGAGAAGGTGAAAAGTAAATTTGAGAGAGATGGAGATCTAAACTAGAATTAGAAAGAAAGAAAACTATACATACATACCTCTTCTACCTTGCTTACCTTTGATCCGTGCGATGACTTATCTTATCTTGGAAGGCGTACAAGTATGGCGTATAGGATCGTCCACCTTCTTGATCTACACTACGAAAATAAAAGACAAACTAACGAAGGTTTGTTCATCTCCATAGGCCATCAGGGCTCTTCTTCGGCTAGGCAGTCTCAACGCAATTGGGTCTCATGGTTCACAAGACATTAGAGAGAAAATAGAAGAAAATAAGAACAAAAGAAACACAAGATTAAACAAGAATAAAAGAACATAAAAAAAATGAACCTCAAGTGGATTTCATTAACAATGGAAGAAAAGTAGGCTTACACCGCTGTCACCTCAGTACAAGCATGGACTCCTTCCTACATGAAAGCTTCCTCCACTCTCAGTTACAAAATTTACAAAAGAAGAACGAAAATAAAATCTAACCTAAACTACAAGTTAGCCTAAGAAACCCTAGAATTTGCTCTGTATTTTCGCTGTACGCCCTTTCTGTTGCGTCTGTAGGGGTATTTATAGGTGCAGAAGGAAGTAGAGTCCCAACACAACTCTCCCACGAAAACTGGTAACGGGATAAGGCAGGATTGCCACGGAAACGCGGCTTGGGCCGCGTTTCCGCGGCCTGGTAGTGGCGGCTGGCCACGCGCTTTGGCGCGTGGCCTCCCCTGGTCCGTCCATCTGGGAGTTTCCTTCTGGAAGTTGAATCTCGGCTCTTCATCTTTAAATTTGGATATAACTTGGGAAGCAAGTTACCTAAATCTCAAATCTTTTATCCACGAATTTGTGATCCTTCTTTGGCTTTTATTCTCATCCTGCAAGTGTTTAGGATTGAATAGAAGTCTATCCTTCCCTCTTCTTTGTATTTGCAACTTTAACCCTTGTGTATTTGCAATTTTGACAATTAATATTTGCACTTTTGCACTTGGGCTTGAATATGGGCTTTTGGGCTTCTTTTAGGCTTTATTTATTATTAAAATAAGAACTCAAGGCCTAGACACAATAAATCATAAAATATTAGTAAATGTGCAGAATTATATGAATAAATATGAAAATGTGATGATAAATATGATGATAAAAATGCACTTTTCACTACCAATCACACCCCCACACTTATCTTTTTGCTCGTCCTCGAGTAAAAATCAAAGAGAAAAAGAAAAATTAATCTAACCTAACTCACTTTCGTAGGAATCACGGTTGCACTTAGCATGTGCAACAAGCCGTTAAACCTCTAGGTTATCCTAGAGGACGAGTGTTGTCTCGTGAGGGTTTTCAGCGGATTACACCCACAAAATTCATAAAAAAGAAAATATTTGAAATATGTTTGAAGAGGCTAAGTAGTCTATAAGTTTTAGGATTATCATTTTTATTCATTCTTAGACTTAATCTTTATAAAGTAAATTGTTTTCATTTTTAAGTAAGGGTCAAAATTGGATTTGTGTATAGTCTTTTTCGTTACCAAAAATCATATGCATCCTTATGAATTTTTACTAGGAATTCCTTAACTTGAACTCTCATGCCTCTTTATTGTTATTTTTTTTTTTTTCTTTTTTTTCTTTTTTTTTAACATGTATAACTCATCTAATTTTCTTTCGTGTAAGTATCAAGGCTTCTTGAGGCCTTCATACCTAACTAATTGACTATTAGATGTGTTAATACATATATTATATTTCTTAGTTTTCTTAGGCTTTCTAATCCACCCATGTAGCGAACTTAAAGTCGGTTGCTCCCGAACCTGTCAGCTTTAGGGCACCAGGTGAGAAAACACCCCGGGGACTCAAATTCGAGTGAACTAGGCCACAAAACTAAGGACTTTATTTTTAAACTCACCTTTAGGCGTGAATACTTATGCTTCTTGAGGCACATGTATCCAGCTTAATTGGTGATTTTTTTTTTATATATGAGGCACAAGGATCTTTGTCTTAGAATCCTAGATATGCATTAGGTATGCACATTTCATTAAGGTAAAAATTATGACTAACTACTTATTCAATTTTTCCTCCTATACCTAAAAATTCAACAATTTATTTATTTTGACCAAGTTCTTAGAAATCCTAATCATGATTTTCCTAATTCTTAAGATTAACTTAGATTTCTTTCAAAAGATAAGTCAAAATATTGTCCTTTTTATAAAAAAAATTTTTTATTTTTTTTTATATTAGCAAATTTTTGTTAGTTTCTACCTATGTTAGTATGTTAGTAAAGCCCACCCCCACACTTATCTCATGCATTATCCTCAATGTATGAATGTATGCATGTATGCATGAAAAAGAAGAAGGGAAGGCAGAAGTTACCTTAAGGTGGTGGTTCCGATGGTGGTCTAATTGGTCCACGAAATGCGGCCCAATCTACTTTTTGTGGAATTCGAGGGAACCCACCAGAAATCTTTTTTGTATAACCCACTAAAATGATGTTTGTATTAACATTTTTTAAAAATTCTACCCCATCAAATTTCCAAATTCCATAATTAATTTCAGAGTCAATTGTGTCAACCTCCTTGTCCCAAAATGGAGTATGAAAAGATGGAATTATTGACTTGGACGTGGGAAGTATGGGAACGAATACCGACTCAGAAAAGAAACTTAAATCAAGTAAGGGTTCAGGAGTCGGGCTAGGTTCAGGAAGTGGGTCCAAATCAATAAGTTAAAGCTCAAGTCCACAATAATCTTCCCATAATGGAATGTGACTCAATATGGGTGATTCAAGTTCAGGAATGATAGGTGTGGGAATCAAAACTGACTCTAAAAGATTACCTAAGTCGGGTAACACAACAGGAGTCAACAATGATTCGGGAATTTGAACTTGATCACAGATTTGAGAATCTAGGTCACATATCTCATTCAGCTCAATATCATAAAAATGAGAACTTGCCAATTTATCCATGGGACTTTCAAAATTGCAAAATTGGTCAAGTTCAATATGATCATAAAAAATGGGTGATTCAATTTCATGATAAATTGGAACAGGATCCAATGTTGACTCGGGAAAAGTGAAATCAGGTGGAGACACCGGAGTCATTATTGAATCAGGAAGTAAAATTGAATCATCAAGTTGGGGTTCATGATCATATTCATGCTCAAGTTCTATTTCAGGAAAGGAAAAACTTGACAAACTATCAATTGGAGTTTCGGCAAGCTCAAATGATGGTCCTGAATTAGAATCTTGTTGTCCAAAGCAACGTGATTCGTCGGCTCTAAGAGAGTGGTCAGCGATATCAGAATTGGCCGGACGGTGAGAACGCAAAGATTGAACCATCATATCTAGTTCATGCTCACGAGCTAATCTAGCCTGAGTCATGGCTTCAAGCCTCTTTTGTGATTGGACTTGGAAAGAGGAAGTGTAATCGTGATGAAGTTGTGAGTCGGTGGACTCACGCATCATCATGTCTAAGATTGATGGTGGTTGTTGCTTGGACTCGTGCATACTCATCATTTCCCAGATAGATGGTTTTCTATTCTGAATGGGTGGATCTGAGTATGAATCTTGGGAATATTGTGGACAAGGTGGAGACGGAGGACAAGTCGGTTGAAAATTGGACTCAGGGGAAGCGAAACCCCATGAACTCTGTGAAGAGTTGAAAGTATGAAAATTATGGTCATAAGATGGGGGTATGGGTTATATTCATTCGGATAAGACCATTCCGCCACACTAGGTTGGTAAAAGTTGTGATATGCCGGGTTGGTAATATCCGAAAAATAGTTAGGTGTGTAATATGGATTAAAATTGAAAAAATTATTATTATATGCCATATCACACCAACACACCAAAGAAAAAGAAAACAAACAAATAAACAAACAAAAAAAAGAAAAAATTCTAACCTAAGTTAGGGTAGACCTACGACCTAGACGACTCCTAACTGGTTAGACTGTCTACGGGAGGTAGGGTGCAGACTTTGACCACAAGTTAATCAGCCAGGTCAGGGCAAGAGTGGTGGGAGGTTTTCCGTCAAAGACGTTCCTTAATTAAATAACCACCAATCTTCGGGCTTTCGGCCCTCAATCCCCTTCCTAGACACTGATTTGGCAGGAGTCAACTTCCAGCACTGTTCCCCCTTAGGATAATCTCCTAATTGAGTCCGAGATGTCCCTAGGGCCAACGTCTACTAATTTTAAGTTAGGCTTGGGTTAGTGAGTGTTTGGGATATGATTTTTGGGCTAAGTAAGGGTGATGAAATCCCCACCTTATCTTGTTAATGGGTTATGCCCTTAAAATAAATTTGTGAAAGTGTACAAAATATGTAAATAAGATTCACTCAAAGCATTAACCAAGAGATGAGTCCTATTCTACATGCAATGCGAACGTACCTTACTCCAGCACTATTCAACAGTAAAAATAAAGGAATTGAAAAGACACGTGCCTAATATGCAAACGTCTAATCAATTTTTATCTTTAACAACAAGTATTTTACTGTTGATTAATTAGCAGTAAGCAGGGTTATCACAGAACAAAGTTTAAAAGACCAGTAGACAGATATTGCAATTTGCAGCATCCTGCAAAAAGATGGATCAGTAGGGAACTACTCAGGCCGCGGTTTCGCGGTAATTGCCGCGTTTCCGCGGCTCTGAAGTAGGCTCTTGTGCTCTGCCTTCGAGGACAGAGGTACAGAGTTGCTATATGTCCACTTCTGCTGTCAGTTTCCTTGTTCTCCAAACCTGCAAACAGAAAGAATAAAAGAATTAGTTAAAAAATATTTTATTTTTAGAGAAAAACTTACCGTCCCTCTCCGGCAACGGCGCCAAAATTTTGATTGAGATTTTACCCGCACACAAAATAAAGAATGTTAGATTTAGAACAAGTTGTGCAAGGTTCTCAATTCGAATCCGCGGTAGCAGTGACTATGCGGGTCGTGATCCTCAGGGAGGGACTAGCGATGGAAGCGTTTAAGTAAGATTCTCTAAAAATTATTTTCTTTTATTATTTACAATGGTATATGATATTTACAATGAGAAGGTGAAAAGTAAATTTGAGAGAGATGGAGATCTAAACTAGAATTAGAAAGAAAGAAAACTATACATACATAACTCTTCTACCTTGCTTACCTTTGATCCGTGCGATGACTTACCTTGTCTTGGAAGGCGTACAAGTATGGCGTATAGGATCGTCCACCTTCTTGATCTACACTACGAAAATAAAAGACAAACTAACGAAGTTTTGTTCATCTCCATAGGCCATCAAGGGCTCTTCTTCGGCTAGGCAGTCTCAACGCAATTGGGTCTCATGGTTCACAAGACATTAGAGAGAAAATAGAAGAAAACAAGAACAAAAGAAACACAAGATTAAACAAGAATAAAAGAACATAAAAAAAACGAACCTCAAGTGGATTTCATTAACAATGGAAGAAAAGTAGGCTTACACCGCTGTCACCTCAGTACAAGCATGGACTTCTTCCTCCATGAAAGCTTCCTCCACTCTCAGTTACAAAATTTACAAAAGAAGAACGAAAAAAAATCTAACCTAAACTACAAGTTAGCCTAAGAAACCCTAGAATTTGCTCTGTATTTTCGCTGTACGCCCTTTCTGTTGCGTCTGTAGGGGTATTTATAGGTGCAGAAGGAAGTAGAGTCCCAACACAACTCTCCCACGAAAACTGGTAACGGGATAAGGCAAGATTGCCGCGGAAACGCGGCTTGGGCCTCGTTTTCGCGACCTGGTAGTGGCGGCTGGCCACGCGCTTTGGCGTGTGGCCTCCCCTGGTCCGTCCATCTGGGAGTTTTCTTCTGGAAGTTGAATCTCGGCTCTTCATCTTTAGATTTGGATATAACTTGGGAAGCAAGTTACCTAGATCCCAAATCTTTTATCCACGAATTTGTGATCCTTCTTTGGCTTTTATTCTCATCCTGCAAGTGTTTAGGATTGAATTGAAGTATATCCTTCTCTCTTCTTTGTATTTGCAACTTTGGCCCTTGTGTATTTGCAATTTTGACAATTAATATTTGCACTTTTGCACTTGGGCTTGTATATGGGCTTTTGGGCTTCTTTTAGACTTTATTTATTATTAAAATAAGAACTCAAGGCATGCACACAATAAATCATAAAATATTAGTAAATGTGCAGAATTATATGAATAAATATGAAAATGTGATGGTAAATATGATGATAAAAATGCACTTTTCACTACCAATCACTAGGCCATGCTTCATTTGACCATCTATCTAGAATTAACAATAAGAAAATAGTGAAAGGTATTCCTTATTTGAAATTTGAGAAGGACCGCATTTGCGATGTGTGCCACCTTTGAGAAACAAACCAAGTTCTCTTTGAAAACAATCAAGGACATCATGACATCAAGACCCTTGGAGTTAATTCACATGGATTTGTTTGGTCTAACTAAAACCAAAAGTCTAAGTGAAAATCGTTTTGCTATTGTTTTGGTTGATGATTTTTCTTGTTTTACATGGGTTTTCTTTTTAGAACACAAAGATCAAGCCTTTTCAAATTTTCAAGTGTTTAGAAAAAGAGTTGAAAAAGAATTTTTTTTTTGATTTGTATAAGAAGTGATAGATGTGGTGAATTCTTTAACCATTCCTTTATCACCTATTGTGAAGAACAAGGAATCAAACATGAACTATCATGGCTTAGAACTCCATAACAAAATGGAGTCATTGAAAAGAAGAACCGTACTCTTTAAGAAATAGACAGGACAATGATAAATGAATACTGACTGCCTCAATACTTATGGGCCGAGCCATAAACATCTCATGTTACATCTCAAATAGAATTTATTTTTTGTAAAAATACTTCTAAAATTTCTTTTGAAATTTATTACTTCAGAAAACCTAATGTTTCTTACTTTAAAGTTTTCAGTTGTAAATGCTTTGTTTTAAATACTAAAGGTAATTTAGAAAAATTTGATGTCAAATCTTATGAAGCCATATTTTTTGGATATTCAAATACTAGTAAGGCCTATAGAGTCTTCAATAAATCTATTTTGACTATTGAAGAATCTATACATGTAAATTTTGAGGAATCTAATGCTTTTGTGAAGAATGTTATAAAGATTGATTATTTAGGTGAAACATGGAGAAGATAACCTTGAAGGACTCACCTATAGAAGAAGAAAAGTCAAAAATTGATGTACAAGGTGAAGTTCAAGAGGTTGAAGTAGAGCCAACACAACCACTTCCAAAGGATTAGAGATTTACCTCAAATTATCTCAAGGACCTCATCATAGGTGATGTATCCAAGGGGGTAACTACTCGATCCAAACTCCGTGATTTATTTGGGCATTTTGCTTTTATTTCACACATTGAGCCCAAAAACATCTTCAAAGCCGAGGCCGGTTTATATTGATTGCTTGCAATGTAAGAAGAGCTAAATCAATTTGAGCGCAACCAAGTTTAGCATCTTATTCCTAAACCCCATGATAGACCAACTATTGATACTAAATGGATCTTTAGGAATAAGTTAGATGAGTCGGATAATGTTATAAGAAATAAAGCCAGGTTAGTGGCCCAAGGTTACACTAAAATCGAAGGTATCAATTTTAAGAAAACTTTTGCACCCATAGTACGGCTTGAAGTCATACGGATGACACTTGCCTTTGCTTCTATAAAGATTTTAAACTTTTTCAAATGGATTCAAAAGTACATTTCTAACTGTTTTTATGAAGAGGAAGTATAAGTTGAACAACCCCCGGGTTTGTTGATCCTACACATCCGGATTTTGTATACAAACTTGATAAAACTTTATATGATTTAAAACAAGCTCCAAGAACTTGATATGAAAGACTTTAAAGGTAAAGTTGACACCACTTTGTTTACAAAGCATGTAGATAGTGATATCCAAATTGTTCAAATTTATGTTGATGCTATTATTTTTGGATCCACTAATAAAATTCTTTGTAAAGAATTTGAATCATGCATGAAGAACGAGTTTGAGATGTCTACGATGGGAGAGCTAAACTGCTTCCTTGGCCTCCAAATCAAGCAAAGGAGTGATGGAATCTTCATAAATCAAACCAAATACACAAGAGAACTCATCAAGAGATTTGGACTTGAAGATGCAAAATTAAGTAAGACTCCCATGGCCACTACTACTAAGCTTGACAAAGACGAACAAGGTATAAATATAGACATTAAATTTTATAGAAGCATGATTGGTAGTTTACTTTATTTGACAGCTAGTACGCCAGATATTATGTTTAGTGTGTGTCTATATGCTAGATTTTAATCTTGTCCTAAAGAGTCTCACTTAATCGCGATAAAACGCATTATTAGATATCTTAAGGGCACTATTGAAATGGGCTTGTGGTATCCGAAAACCGGATAATTTCCCATGACGAGTTATTCGGATGCGGACTATGTCGGTTGTAGAGTAGCTAGGAAGAGCACCAGTGGTACTTATCAATTTCTAGAAAATTGCCTTTTTTCGTGATCTTCCAAGAAATAAAATTTCGTAGCCCTCTAAACCGCCAAGGCGGAGTATGTTACGGCTGGGGCTTATTGTGCACAAGTCCTATGGATGAAATATACTCTCCTCGACTATGATTTGCATTATGACCATATTAAAATATTTTGTTATAATATTAGCACCATTCATATGATCAAAAATGCAAATCAACATAGCAAGACCAAACACATAGATATTTGATATCATTTTCTTAGAGATTACTATGAGAAAGGTGACATTGAAATTGATTATGTTTCCACCGATTTTCAACTTGCGGACATTTTTACTAAACCACTAAATTATAATAGATTTTTATTCATTTGTGGTGAGTTAAATATTTTTATTATGGATTCATAAGTTTTGAAAATATTTTCAAATTATTTTTTACATGTATTTTTCAAATTAATCTCTTTTATGTTGGTGTCTTTACCCTTTTTGATGCATGACAAAGAGAGAGATATTTGAGTTATTAAGTTGTTTTGGTATTCTATATACATTCTCTTTACCATGCTTATATACTATTTTTGAAGGAAGGAGGAATGGAAGGATGGTAGGTTATATATGCATATTATTTTATATTGGTATCATCTTTATATATGCATATATGTGTGACTTGATTATATTATTAAATCATTTAAAGTCAAAACATTTATTTATACTTGATAGATAGCATAACTTGAGGGGGAGCTTTTTCAAGCTTTTTCCTATCTTTTATTTTAAATAATATGTTTTGTCATCATCAAAAAGGGAGAGATTGTTGGCCTAAGGTTACAATCATCCGGTTTTATGATTTTGATGATAACAAAACATATGTGGTTATTTGTATTAATCAAGTTCAAGTGTTTAAATTTATCTTAAGGTTCAAAAAATTTAAGGAGTTTTCTTCCTTTAAAGGAAGGTGTTAGAGACTCAAGAAGACTCAAATACGGGATCAAAACTCAAAGCACTCAACGTCGCTAATGGAGAAGCCCGATTGAAGATCTTATAATCACCTAGAGCCTTATAAGATAATAGTTTGTTAAAGTGTAGAATATAGTAGTAATGTTCAAGAAGTTACACACACAAAATACACGATTTTAAAAAATACAAGTTTTGGTAGTATCAGTATTTTACATATTTGGTTTTGATACATGTCTCATGATTTTTCCAAAATTTTATAATAAGTTTAGAACATGTATTTCATCACCTATTCACCTATACATATCTATATTACCCTTAAACCAATACAAAATATTTTGAAAATTGTTTGAAATTCAAAATCCATACAAAAAATTATTTCAGGCCATAACGGTCGACCGGACGATCGATTGGTGACCATTTCAGGCCACAACGGTCGACCACCCGGTCGATCGGGCATTTGGCCAAGGGGTGTGCACGTTTGTGCACGGTGTAAGTCAACCGACCGGTCGACCGCTAACCCTTGCGGCCGACTAACCGGTCGACTGACTGAGAGACCCTAACTCTCAGTTAGGGTCGGTCGACCGACAATTTAAGTTTTCCATTTGAACTGCCAAGCGATCGACCGGAGCCCATGACTCTTTTCTGGATGACCTGTCAGTCGACCGGCCGGTCGATCCAAGCTGCCTGATGGTCATAATGGCTAGTTTTTGAATCTGTTTTGTTTTTAGTGGATTTCAACGGGCTTTTTTAGTTTCCAAGTGTCTAAACACACCACAAATGACCTGGTATAATTTATAAATGATATTTATTCATTGTCTATATATATGGGTCATTGGTTTTGGTTTTAAAAAAATATATACACAAGTTTATAAGTTTTCAAGTTTGTATCAAAAGAGAAAAGTTTTTCTAGCTTTCAATTTTTAAGTTCTTTCTTTTCAAAGCTATTTTCAGTTGGTTTTAAAACTCTTCTATTCTTTCTAACTGCTCACTTAACTTCTTCAACAACACTTCATATTCTACTCTATAGAAAGTTGTAAGCGAGAGTGTTTGTGATTTTGTTGGATCATAAAGTGATTTGTAATCTCAATTGGCTTTGTGCTACCTCTTGTGTAAAGGGTTGAGTTGGTGGAGTTGTTTAGTCCGGCGTTATGTAGACCAAGTTGTAATTCCTTTGTGTAAGGTCCATTTGTGGAAGATCCCTTAGACGATAGTGAAATCCTTCATAGTGGTGAAGACGGGGACGTAGAGCGGTGGCTCGAACCTCGGAATAAATTCCTTTGTGTTTGCGATTGCTTGTGTTTTACTCTCTATTGCTTTTCATTTTTCATACTTGTGTAATTATTCATCTTGCCTTCTATAATTGCTATCATTCTATCACTTTTATTACCGGTCTATACTCATCTCAATAAGGAGGCAATTGAGCACCTAACTCATTATCTAGATGAATCAAGAAGAGACGTTCTAGAGCCCTTGACGGGGAATTCGGCTTCAATTCTTATTTTGAGTGACCGTTTGCATAATTCATCATAAGTAGTTTTAAAATTGCATTTGATTAGCAAAACGCCTATTCATCCCCCCTCTAGATGTATTTCAACACACATGTAATATACAATGCACAAATATGAATATGGAATAAAAATAGGACATCGTACATGGATAAGTATATAATAACAATTAAATTATAATTGCTTGTGGGAATGTTCGTTATTTGTAGCATGAATATGTAAGGCCACAATAATTAATGAAATATTTTTGAGTCATATAAATCAACAATTATGTGAATGCCCATGTTGAGGAACTAAGCAGTATATGAATGCAATGCATTTATTAATAATAGAGTTGTAGGTTCTTCTCTCAAAAAAAAATTTTGTTTTAAACTTTTAATCTTTGTTACCTCTAGGATATGTCTCTGAGACGTCTAGAATACATTATAAATTTTAAGATATGTTAAGATATTTCAAACGTATTGATCAAGTTTTGAAGTATCTAAAAGTATCAGAAAAGTATCTAACATGAGTAAATCTCCTTCGACGAAGAATCCGTGCTACATACATAGCTTATAAGGTATTTGACATTACTATCTATAATTTGTTTAAGAAGAGAACTCTTACCATTCATCGTCTTAAAGTAAAGAGATGTTTGGCTAAGGTGAAAATACTTGAGAACCAATAAAGAGGAAGATTCGGCATGAAACTACGGATGTTTCATTCATTGGATATGTGTTGCATATCAATGTGAATGGATATTTGGTGATTAACTTTGAGACAAATGAGATATCAAACAATACAAGTATAGAGAGCCAAGATACCATATATGTGATTCCAAGGTGGATGCCATCAAATGGGGTATGTACACCATTCAAAGTACAAAAAAGATTGGTTTGGTTTGGTTTGGTTTGGTTGGAACTTTCTAGTTTTCGGGCACAAACTGATTTGAATAGTTATGCTCAGATGAATAATTTATAAATCTTGAACTTTTGAGCGAAGTTATAAATCTTGAACTTATGAGGATTTATCCAATCACATCAAAGTTGGTGGTGTACATCACCTCAAAGTACAGAAAAGATTCCATTATTTGAAATGGTTATAGTCTCCTTTGTTAGGGAGAAGAAGTACCCAGGCATCAAGCAGAAGAACCATAAATCACAGCTGGACAAGGAGATAACCCAACTTCAACCAGTGTCTCTGAGAATGATATATTACTGCCATTTCCCAATTGGCATAATTGAACATATCAGCTAATAATAGAAACCATCAAGTGGCAGCCTCTCCATTATTTGCTCTCTTCCATTGAAAATTGAGTGGTTAGCACAATTCAAAGTGAATTTTAATGGAGTATTTGTTCCCAAATCTGCTGGCATGTTAGGTTGTGAAGAAATAGCTAGGATGGTCCTTTTAACTACTTATTCCCTCAATTCATAAATTTTAATAGTAGTTGGTTCTCACCATAGTGTGGGCCCACAAAGGTCTCTCTCTCTCTCTCTCTCTCTCTCTCTCTCTCTCTCTCTCTCTCACATTGATAATAATTAAATCAAAGGGGAAATTTGAACTCAAGCCTCTTCTCCAACTCCAATTCACAGAAAACCCTTCGACTAAATGGGTTTGTGAAATACTTCTCAATGAAGAAAAAACATGGGTTTATCCTCATCTTTTCGCTCCTATTCTAATAATTCACATTTTCTTTCTTTTATAAGGAGAGGGCTGGATCTTATCTTTTCTTTTCTTTTCTTTTTTCTGTCTCAGGACCAAAACCCATTTTAGTCATTGGGTTTTTTATGCACATCGGAGTCCACTGGGGTGGCTTAAAGTAAATTTCCCTATACTAAAACCTAAATCTTAGCTCCATTGACATTCTTTCTGGTTTGCTTTATGTGCAAGACACATTAGTAAATTAGTTAGTATATTAGCATACTATCATCAACCATCATCAGCTCTCTGAGATTGTCAACCAATTCTGATGGGGACTAGGTCTAAAACATAAGCCTACTTGCAAATAATCTACTTTCTTCTATAACTAGGAGTTGGTTGTGGGAACTCTTGCAAGGTCACCCGAAAGACACTATAGACATGCGCAATGCAATTGGTAATTGTAGATCTCTAACAACCTTATGATCCTGATTGATTACCAGCAACTATCAGATTGACATGACTTTTTTGAGATAAAACGGTGAATCTGTGCTCTCCGCAGTTCATTAAAAACCCTTTAATGATAACATCCCTATAAATATGTTTGGTAGAACAGAAAGTCCTCCTAAACTGACTAGTTTTTATGCACTGGCGGGTAGTGGAGGAAAAAGATATAAAATAAGAAAAATACGGAGTAGTTTCACAATGAAAATGATGGTTTCCTAAAAATATGACTCCAAGTGGCCACCGATCACATGTTGTTCGAGTTAGTCCAATTGGGGTTTTGTCAGTATCTGCGATAAAACGACTTTCTAGTCCATTAAAAAAATGATAATAATAGTTGTAGCCCTCTAGAACTTAGATAACAGTTGTCCTCTCTCCCTCTCCCTCCCAAATAAATCCTGCACACAAGCACGTTGCAAACCCAGAACAACAGTAGAAATCAAACATTAGAAGTAGAGCTTTGATGGCAGAAGTAGCAGAAAGCACCAACCAGAGGTTGGGGGGCTCCCTGCCTGTGTCCATTGTCCAGGCTCTTGCTGCCAGGAGTGAGGTCCCTGAGAAGTACCTCAGGCCCGAAATTGACGACGAGCCTATCATTAGCGATGTCGATGTTGAGCTTCCTATTGTTGATCTCGCCCGGCTGCTGGATCCTCAGCTCTACCAAGAAGAGGCTGCTAAGCTTGAGAATGCTTGTGAGCAATGGGGCTTCTTTCAGGTCAATTTCCTTCAAATTGCAGACATATACAGATTGCATAACTTGCACGGGAGTGTGCATAAGTCATTGAATAGTTTGCAGGTATACATAATTTCATGGTGTTTATATTGGAATGTGATTCATTTTGCAGCTAGTGAACCATGGCGTTCCAACTGAGCTGATCAATCAAATGAAATATGATATTATGGAATTTTTCGAGCTCCCTTTGGAGGAAAAGAAGGCATATGCGCAGCAACCTGGCAGCAATGAAGGTTATGGTCAGGTGTTTGTTGCTTCAGAAGATCAAAAGCTCGACTGGGGCGACATGATTCTCATCATCACTCATCCTGCCTCTACCAGGAACATGAGATTCTGGCCTGCAACTCCTCCCACATTCAGGTTTGAACGGTTACAGTTTGATCTTCTTCGTTATCTATGAACACAATTAACAACGAAAGATTTAAAACATCACAAAGAGATTTCTTGTTTGACAAAAGCCCATATAGGCTAAATGCCTACATTGAGAAAAGCTCTTATGCGCATAAAGCAAGAAATAACTCATGAAGAGAAATAACTTTTCTTCATCCTATTTGGATAACATTACACGAGAATTAACCTTCTCCACCCTCGTTGGATAAATTTTCAGGGAAACAGTGGACAAGTACTCATCAGAGGTTAACAAAGTGACCAGATCTCTATACGGGCTAATGGCTAAGAGCCTCGGAGTCGACCAAGAAATTATGTTTGACCTCTTCAAGGATGAACCTCAGCGGCTGAAGTTCAACTACTACCCGCCGTGCCCAAAAGCTGACAAGGTTATAGGCATCTCCCCGCACACTGACGCCTGTGGCCTCACAATACTCCTTCAGGTAAATGAGGTTGACGGATTGCAAATCAAGAAGGATGGGAAATGGTTCCCTGTCGCCCCGCTGCCCGGTGCTTTCATCGTAAATGTTGGGGACATAATTGAGGTATATATAGTTGTAACTCAGTATCAAAATTTCATTTGTAAGATGTTTGTGTGTTTCTTGATGACATATAGAGTTGTTTTGGTTTCCTGTAGATTTTGAGCAATGGGAGGTTTAGAAGCATTGAGCATAGGGCCATGATAAACCCCCAGAAGGAACGCCTCTCTATTGCTGCGTTCCACAGTCCACGCAGCAATATCACCATCGCCCCACTTCCAGAGATCGTAAAGGGAGACAAGGTGAAGTACAGAAGCAGTGGCTATGTGGAATACATGAAGGCATACTATGCTTCAAGACTTGATGGCAGGTGCCTGTTGGAGAGCATGAAGTTGGAAAACTGAAGGACCCTCGAAACTCTTTTAAGTGTGATTATATAATTTGTGTTCTGTAAGCTGACACTCTGGTTGCTTTCTTTGCTTTCAGTGAGAATCTGGGATCTGTCCCTTTGGTGGTTTGCCTTCTTCTTTGTAATAAGAATCCACATAATAATTACCTTTTAACAGTGTTGCTCATTTCTTGTTACCCTGTGTTCATTGCTGGTATACTTTCCATTTAATAAACATCTATTTCAAATAAAAGAAGAGGATTTTCACATTTGATGTAAGATGTAAATTGGTTATTTTTACCTGTACTCATGTTTCCAAAAATCAAAGTATAAATTTTACGGTGCAACTCTCGAGAGAGAGGAGAGAGAGAGAGAGACAGAGAGAGAGATGTAGGAAGGTAGAGCCAGAAACCCAGGCTCAACAAGGACTCAGAAGCAAACCTCAGTCAACCGAGAAGGAGGGATGAATACAGCGGTCGACTGCCCGGTCGACCGCCTGACAATAGAAGAGGAGCGAAGAAAATTATAGGTCGTCGGTGGACCGCTCGGTCAACCGACCAGAAGAAGAAGCCCGAGTGTCAGTCATCCGGTCGCCCGGCCAGAAGCAGGAGTAAGACCAGTGAGCCCAGTCTCAAAGCCGGTCGACCGGCAATGTTGAGAAGAGCTTGTGGTCAACCGCCCGATCGATGGCCAGACGAATATCAATTCAAATCTAAGTTTATTAAGAATTTTGTTTTGGGGTTCAAATTAGACTCTCATTCATTTTATCTTTCTTTTTTTTTCTGAATTTAGATTTCATATTTAGATTAGGACTCTTTTATAAGCCTTAAAAAAGGCTCTCGCATTATTTATTTTCTATCAACTTTTGATTAATAAAATTGAGTTTATTCTTTCAAATTGTTCATAAATTCGAGTTGTTTATCTTGGCTCGTGGATCGAGTTGCTGTGTTCGTGGATTCGAGCATTATTTCTATCTGAACGTTTCCTCTAGGGTTCGTTCGTTGGCGCTGGAACAAAATCTAGCCGGCGTCGTTCGATTCCCCGCGTCGCGTCAATTAGTATCAGAGCTACGGGTCCATTCCAGCAATGGCCGGAGACGACAACGAAAAAATCAAGCCTTTCCATAAGGATGGGTACTGCTGAAAGGAGGGACCACCCAATCAATCTACATTGGATCGTACGACCCAAGTGATCGAAAAGATGTTCCTCAAGATTGATGATTGAAGTCTAACCGATAGTACGTACCGAAGTAGACATGATCGTCAATCGAATCGACTACCATCACATCGACCACCACCACATTATCCACCACTAAGGTATCATCTACAACATCCTCAATTTAATGAATTTTTCTATGAAGAGGAATTGCACAATTCGATCTATCAATATGATGAATTTGAAGATGATTATGGAGACGAAGGGATTATCCATGTAACGCGAAGAAGGTTCGCTACTCCTAACCCTAATAGAAGAGGCAGATTTTCAAACCCTAATAAGAGATGCAAGTTTCCTAATTCTATTCGTGATAAAGGAGGAGGATATTCAAACTTGATGAGTTAGGGATCCCTTCTTTTGATGAAAATCTTGATGTTTAGTCATCATTGCTTTGGATTGATAAAGTTGATAAGATGTTTGACATGGAATATATTCTCATGGAAGATCATGTCAAGCTTGTGAGCTACAAGCTTAAAGGAAAGGCAGCGGCATGGTGAAATCAATTACAAAAATATTTGTATGTACCAAGGCAAACCACCTGTAATAATGTGGAGACAGATGAAATGACTTTTACAAGCACATAGTCTTACTTTGAGGAAGAAGAGATGGAGATTCCGCCTGTCATGAGATCTTATCGGTCGAACAAAATAGCAGAGCCACAACAACAAACCCCAATTGAAAACAAGTCAACCAAGAGAGACCCATCATCAACTGGCATACCTACAACCTACAATCAGATGAGTGGCCAAGGTATCGAAACTGATGTTGTTTTCTCTTCAAAACCTCAAGCAGCAGTCAGCCAAGCAAATTCTCTCGATGACATTAATTTGATCATGAAGTCTATGCCACCTATTCCTAGTTCAAAAGAAGAAAAGACAAAACTCATGCCCATATGCAATCAAGACGAGTTCTTCATAGAACCAAAGGAAATAAAGCAAAGGCTTGCTTTAGAAGAAGTTTCTCCAACTGCTGAAGTATTCGAGGAGTTAGGCAATCACTGGAAGAGTATAAAGAAATTGGGCACAACAAGCTTTTTGAAATATTACCAACCATGAAAGATAATAAGCATCATGGTACATTATTCTTCATGATTTCGAGGATCCTTTCTGTTGGCCCAAGGGTACAATCAACCGGTTTTAGAGTTTTGATGATTACAAAACATATATAGTTATTTGTACTAATCTTGTTTAAGTGTTTAAGCTTGTTTCAGGGTTCTAAAGATTCAAGATGTATTCTTCCTAAAGGAAGGTGGTGATTGACTCAAGTTGACTCAATACGGGATCAAGATTTCAAGTTATTCAACATTGCCTATGGAAAAGCCCATATTGAAGATATTATAGTCACCTAGAACCATTGTAAGAATTAATATGTTAAAGAGTAAGGATATGATAGTTGTGCTCAAGAAAACACACACATAAAAATACACTCTTCAAAATACAAGTTTTGGATTTGTTGGTTTTGGTGCATGTTTGATTGATATACATGTCTCAAAATATTTCATATTTTTACATCTAGTTTAAAACATGTATTTCATCCCCTATAGCATGTTACTTAAACTTCAAACCATTTAAAAATATTTCAAAAATTATTCAAAGTTCAAAATTCTGTTTCTTTAAATTCTGTTTCAGGCCTTACGGTCGACCGGATCTATTTCAGGCCAGATCGGTCGACCGTCCGGTCGACCGGGCCTTGTGGCCTTGGGCGTGCACGTCCGTGCACGTCTGCCGGTCGACCGGACCAGTCAACCGACTGCAAGACCCTAACTCTCGGGTTTTGTAGGTCGACCGACCCGGTCGACCGACAGTTCAAATATTTCTTTTTGTTTAGCCGACGGTCAACCGGACCAGTCGACCAAAGCCAACAGCTCTTTTGCCATGTGACCTGCCGGTCGACCGGCCGCCGTCAAAAAGCCCCAACGGCTACTTCTTGAAATCTGGTTTGTTTTTAATGATTCATATGCCTATTTCTGAGTTCCTAGTGGCTAAACTCTACCCAAATGACCTAGTATCTATTATGGATGATATGTTTTCACTCCCTATAAATAGAGATCATTGTTATGTGTTTAAGACAAGAAATATATCCAAGTTTCAAGTTTTCAAAAGAGAAAAAAAGTTTACCTGCTTTCATTTTTCAAAGATCTTTCATTTGCAAAAGTTTTTCAGTTGGTTTACAAGTTCTCTTTACTTCTGTTCAACTGAAATTTTTCTCTCACTTTACTTCTTGAGCCAAAAATCATCTCCACTCTATAAGAAGTTGTAAGAGAGAGTTTGTGATCTTTTGATCACCAAGTGACTTGTATTTCATTGTGTTGAGATCCCTCTTGTGTAGAGGTTGAATTTGGTGGAGTTGGATACTCCGGTCTTGTGTAGACCATTTGTTATCCCCTTGTGTGTAAAGGTTCCGGTGTGAAAATTCTCTTTGTGGATTTAGTGGAAATCTTTCATAGTGGTGAAGGCGGGGACGTAGAGCAGTGGCTCGAACTTCGAAACAAATTACTTGTGTTTGCGATTGGTTTCCTTTTTGCTCTCTATTATTTTTCATTCCTAACTTGTGATGTTATTTGTTGGCCTTCATTATTTCTCTCATTTCATTAACTTGCATTTTTCGGTCTTTACTCATCTCAGCAAGAAAGCAATTGCGCACCTCAACTCATAATCTAGAGGAATCAAAGAGGAGAAGTTCTAGGGCCCTTCATGGAGAATTCGGCTTCAATTTCTTATTTTGAGTGACCGCTTGCATCATTTATACTTAGTTGTTTAAAAAGATCATTAGATTAGTATTAACACCTATTCACCCCCTAGGTGTTTTTCACTTTCTTGCATAACAAGTCTACTCAAGGTTACATAATTTAACATTTTCTTGATTGGAACTCGAGGACGAGTTCTTTTAAAGAGAGAGGGACTAATATAGGAAGGCAGAGCCAGAAATTCAGGCTCAACAAGAGCTCAGAAGAAAACCTCGATCGATCGCCCGGTCGACCGAGAAAGAGGGATGAAAATAGCGGTTGACCACCTAACAACAGAAGAAGAGCGAAGAAAAGAACAGGTCATCGGTGGACCGACTAGAAGAAGAAGCCCCAGTGCCAATCACTCGGTCAACCAGCCAGAACCAGGCGTAAGACCACTGAGCCCAGTCTCAAATCCGGTCGACCGCCCGATCGATCAGCAATGTTGAGAAGAGCTAGAAGTCGACCGCCAGACAAATATCAGCCCAAATATGAGTTTATTTAAGATTTTATTTTTGGGTTCAAATTTGACTCTGATTGTTTTTATTTTTCTTTATTTTGAATTTAGATTTCATATTTAGATTATGACTCTTTTGTAAGCCTATAAAAAAGGCCCTTATATTTTTTATTTTGTATCGACTTTTGATTAATAAAATTGAATTTATTCTCTCCAGTTGCTCGTGGATTCGAGTTGTTTATCTTGGCTTGTGGACTCAAGTTGTTGTGTTCGTGAATTCGAGCACGATTTCTACTTAAAGGTTTCCTCCAGAGTTCACTGGCACTACAACGAGATCTATCTGGTGTTGTTTACTTCCCTGTTCCACGTCAACGTGTGCACGCGCACGCGCACGCGCACGCTTGTGTTTGTCTGTGGGTGTGTATGTTGTGATTAAATGAATTTCATGAGTGATAGAAATGGTCAGAGTATGTCAGTGATCATTAGCTTCAGTGGTGGTTCAAACGGATCAGATTTGAAAGATTAAGGGTAGTTGAATACATTTATAAATTTTGGATTTTTATGTATTTATATCAGTACATACACAAAAGATTGCATAGGTCATTTTTTCCTGAGACATCTGGAGGCTTACATCGTAATCCCATATTCGGGGAAAGGAATCCCCATTGCAGCAGAGGGAAGAAACTCCCATCAGTGGAAAATGAAATGCCTTATGCGTACACATGAACCACGATGATCCATCACCCATGGAACTCTTGAGTAGCCTCTATGCAAAGCCTTCATGTACAGTTTTTATATGCCATGAATGAACCTCCTTAGACCCTTTTTTCTATATTTTCATAGTATTGATAGACAATTTTATTTGAAGCTGCTACGGGTATACAAATGGTACGTAATTATATCCGTATTGGAGGAGTCATTACTGATCTCATTGTTAGTGAGTCGATTTCTTTCTATGGGGGTTGCTTGATCAAAAAGCATCAAAAGGATTTGATTTATGTGGCATTTGTCAACCTACAAATTTGATTTGGTTGGCATTTTTTTCTCACTTGTTGGACCAAGAAGTTTTGAACGGTTAGGGGCATTACATGCATAACTCGGAATACTATACTTACTATGATATCAATAATTGAGAGATACAGAGATCCCCACTGACGATTTCAAGCACGCCATGAGATCGATTACCTCGAACATACAAGATGAATATTAAAAGATACACAAAGAACACACAATTTAACGTGATTTGAGTCCAAACTTGTCCTACGTCTACGGAAAGAGAACTTGAGAGAGCATTATTAATAAACTTGCTACAAAAAAATCTAACTTTTCTCTTGATCTCACAAGAATATTCATCTTCTCCTTGAATCTACACCTAGATTACCAGAGTATATCGTCTCTTTATACATCTTCACCTTGCTCCTCGCTTTCTTGGCTTTTTAGGGTCTTCTTGGCTTTTTAGAACCTTATAATATTAGTCACCATAACTTTCTTTTGCTCTTCTGCTCCATCTAAATCCTACGTTACAACTTTAATTTATAAGAATTTACAATACAACTTTTATTTGGACTTTGAGATGATCTTGGTCATTGGATACTTGAAGAATCTTGATTAATCTTATTAGGAGTTGATTTTCTTGATCTAAAAGAATTCTGAGCCCTTTAATCTTTAGAAACAAACCTTCATTGAATAGAATCTGAATTCTAATTGAACTCCACGAGAAGAGAAAACACACAGGCATCTGAAAAGGAATTTGCTCACGCAGAATCGCCTGGATTAGTCGACTTATCATTTGGACTAGTCGACTAATCCTTTCTATTAGTCGACTAATAAAACTTATTAGTCGACTACTGTATAATATTTTCTCTCTGTATTTGCCCATTAATCGTCTAATGATCTTGTTAGTCGACTATACAGTCGACTAATCTATCTTGATCTGTTTCTTTTCTTTTCTCCAAGCCATCATCCTTTCCAACTTGATTGGATCTTCTTGGACCATCATCTCCTCTTGAAAACAAGGCAAAATCCTAAAAATCTCCACCTTAACTTACTTTTCAAGATTTTAGCAAAACACCTTGAGATTTTGAATTACTACCTTGATTCTTTTCTTAATTGTAATCATACCATGAAATTTTTACTCTTGCCCCTCTCCCCGGGGCCTTTGGTTGTTTACCGCTATGCCATGGGCCATCTTGGACCTTACCCAAATGACCCTTCTTTTTTTAGTCGTCCTGCGACACTTAGATCTGTTGCAGTTTTTCTTGAAGCTTCATCTCGAAATGAGCTCCCTTCAAGCTATTCATTGAAACTCATTGACCTAGTGTCTTTTCCTTACCTTGCATTGCATCACCACCACCACCAGCAAATTTTGTTTTGTGACGCCTTCCTGGCCATGGGGACCCCGCCGGTCTTGAGGCAATATGCCTCTAATTATTTCATGGTCTTACCAACTTTACACGAATATTGTTAATGTCTTGTCGTGCCATGGTCTTCCACCGATCACTTTGTTATTGTCCATCTTCCATCGATGTTTTAACCTTGAGACTTATCGTCTTCACATAATTGTCATGGTCTTACTGGGCCTCCATACTGCCATGGCCTTCTTTTTATCAATCAGGATTGTCATCCACCACTGTATTGATGTTTGTCAGATCTATCGCCCTACTTTTGATGATCTTCAAACCTGATAAATCCACCAATACATGCAATAATCTTACCATGTTACGGCTAGTCATCGTAACTTTGATCGTGATCTCCGTCGATTCCTTTAACCGATCTGTACAGAACCTATATCAGACATGAGAATCTCCTCGATCTACACCTACCTTTGCATCTAGATTATTGAAAAACATAGGGTTCGACATCTTGATCGTTTGAATCCGACTAAGATTGCACGATCTACCTTCTGATCAATCTTACCATTTATCGTCTTCTCACCCTCTACTATTTTTCCTTTGACTTTCTGCCGCAGCGAGCCTCTATGAGAAGCCTTGTGTGATGCCTCCGTAAGCTCATCGAGCTCATCTTTTCGTCCGTCATTGGTGATGATCCGGTCATCACCTCCATGTCTACCGTGTTCAGATCTGAGCATCTTTGAATCTTGATGACTCCACCTTGATCAATATACTCGAAAAGTCATCGATTTTTACCTTAGAATAAATCTGAACTTTCTTGTTGTCTTCTTCACCTTGATGTCTCCACCAAACTCCATCGACTTCACGTTTCTTATTCATCTAGAGCACTCGAGTCTAGAATAAACACCATCAGCTCTGATAACAATTGTTGTGTGCATAAGCAGAGATACCAAACTTACTATGATACTAATAGTTGAAAGATACGGAGATTCCAACCGACGACTTCAAACACGCCATTAGATCGATTACCTCGAGCACACAATATGAATATTAAAAGATACACGAAAAAGAACACACAATTTAACGTGGTTCAGCCCAAACTTGGCCTACATCCACGGGGAGAGAACTTGAGAGAGAATTATTAATAAACTTGATACAAAGAGATATAACTTTCCTTTTGATCCCACAAGAGTATTCGCCTTCCCTTTGAATCTACGCTAGATTACAAGAGTATACATTCTCTCTATGCACCTTCACCTTACTTCTCCTTTTTTTTTTACTTTTTAGGGCCTTACATTGTTGTTCACCACAACTTTCTTTTGCTCTTCTGCTCCACCTAAATCCTAAGATACAACCTTTAGTTGTAAGATTTTACAGTACAACTCCTATTTGGACTATGAGATATCTTGGTAATTGGATGCTTGAAGAATCTTTATCAATCCTATTAAAGGTTGATCTCCTTGATTTAGAAGAATTCTAAACTCTTTAATCTTTAAAAACAAATCTTCATTGAATAGAATCTGAATCCTATTCGAACTCCACCAAAAGAGGAAACTCGTAGGCTCCTGAAAAGGAAACTACTCACGCAGAACCGCCTTGATTAGTCGACCTATCATTCGGACTAGTCGACTAATCTCTTCCATTAGTCGACTAAACTTATTAGTCGACTACTGTATAATTCTTCCTCTATGTATCTGCCCAAGTCGACTAATGATCTTGTTAGTTGATTATACTCCTATCTTGATCTGCTTCTTTTTTTCTCTCTAAGCCATCATCTTCTCCAACTTGATTGGATCTTCTTGGACCGTCATCTCCTCTTAAAAATAAGGTAAAATCCTAACAAAGAGCAAGCGAAAACATTTATAAATTTTGAATTTGTCAGTCTTTATGTCAGTGTGTGCACCACAACAAAATACACAAAAGATTGCATTAGTTAAGATTGTGATAGTCTCCTCTTGTTAGAAGAAGTTCACAAGTATCAATCATGAACCAAGAACCAAAACCACAGCTGGATAAGGAGACTTAGCTCTAAGCACATAGGTTCAAAGAATGATTAGTGCCATTTTCCTAATAATAATTTGATTATAGAAACCATCAGGTATATAATTTGTTTTCTCCAATTTTTTGCTTTCTATTCCATTAAAACTTAAGAGTGGCTAGGACAATTCAAAGTCAAATATTAGTACAGTATATGTGGACTTCAAAGCTGATGGCTTGGTAGATTGTGAAAAAATAGTAGGAATCCATTTAATATTAGTAGCCCATTTAACTTCTAATAGACTCACATCAGAGTCAAATTTACTAGTAGTTAGTGTTCCCCAAAATGTGGCTCACAGTGGTTCCCTCATTACACAATACATTTGATATAATAAAAGATAGATTTAGATTACCTCACTTACATTGATACAAATTAAATTAAGGGGACTTTTTATTAAAGACTCTTGCCACCAACTCCCTTTTTACATAAAACCCCTTTTAACTAAATGGGTTTTAAAAGTACCTTAAAAAATCAGAAAAAAAAAACTTAGAATACCTCCCTCTTGGATTAATACCCATTAAGGTCTTTGTATGGATTTGAAATTTTCTATATTGTAGTTTTTTTTTTTTTTGAAGTCGTAATTATAGTTTGCAAAATTTTAACCTTAATTTTCCAGACTTTAGTTACACTAGTTTGCTCTTCTATTTGGATGCAGATGGAGTTATGTCAAAGTGTATTTTTCTTCTTTTAACTTCTGGAGTTTATAAAAAAAAAAAAATCTAGTTTGACTTCATTTTTCTAGTTTGCAATTAGATTGATATAGTTGTTGTTTAGTGAACTCAAGCACGCCTCAAGTCAATTTTTGGAATTAAAACAATTTAACAATAAAACCAAATAAAACCCTTGGTGGGTGGGTTTTCTACAAAATGGGAGTCAACTGAGGACCAGAACTTAGTTTTCCTATAATAAAACCTAGTTCTTAGCTCCTCCATTGACTTTCACGAAACATATTAACATATTAGCCTACCATCATCATTTTTTGTGAGATATTGAACTAATTTTGTTGAAGGCTAGGTGACACAAGCCTAATTGCAAATAGTCTAACTTGTTTTTTTTTTAAAAAGGACTGGATCGTGAGAACTCATATGGTTGGTGATGATAAATTTATTTATAACCAACGAACTTAATTTCCGGCTTGATTAGTAACAACTAGTGTCAGATTTGACGTGAGAATCCAAGCCAATTAGCTTTGAACTTCGATTGTAGGCAAGTCTGTAGCTGCATTTGGTCAGCTTATTGTTGTTTTTTTGGGGGGTTTTTGCCATATCGATGCCCGAAATCGTCCTATATTTCTTATTTAACTCCTGAAATTTTCATATTTTCAAATCAACCCCTGAAATCTTATAAGATTGAACAAAAAAAAATCTTCGGTAGCTGTTATCTATTTTGTAACGGTAAAGAGGTAAAAGTACTATTTTACCCCACAAATTTGATAAAATGCCTTATCTTTCACACTCTCACTCAGATCTCAGATCTGAGATCTTACTCTCACTCTCATCCTCTTTCACACACTCTCTCTCTCTCTCTCTCACACTCAGATCTCTGAGATGTCACTCACTCTCGTCTTCTCTTACTTTCTCTCTCATCCTCTCTTACTCTTAGCTTTGACACCACCGGCTGCCCCGCGCAGTCGCTACAGGACCACATGCCGCACTGCATCGCCACTGCCCCATCGCTGCCACGTAAGATCCTACTTTCACTCTCTCTCACTCCTAAATCTGAGCACCACTGGGCTGCCCCACGCTGCTGCAGCAGGACCATCGGTCACCGCTGCTCTGTAAGATCTCTCTATCTATAACTCTATCTCTCTCACTCTCACTCACTCTCACTCTCTCATCCAGCCGCGTCGCAGCAGCACCGGCCGCCACTGCGGCACCGCTACCTCTTTCCCTTTTCAGATCTCTCTCTCTCTCACTCTTATCTCTCTCAATAATTGTTTTCCATTATATTTGCAAAAGGGAAAACTTACAATAAAAAGTTGAGGAGCTAAATTACAAGTATTCTTAAAAAGATTACAAGTAGATCTCCTCAGAGATTCTGGAGAAGTGTGCCGATAGGAGTCTGGTCAGCGCGTGACCACTTTGTCCCTTTGACGATGCGAGCGATGAGATTCCCTTCTCGCCTGGTTCCGGGAATCAGAGAATAGAGGGTTGGTAGAACCCTCTTGCCGCTTCTCAAAATCGCCTTCAATTAAGAATTCCTTCTCGCCTGGTTCCGGAGATTCCTTGAGAAGAAGGACGATGTTAGGGTATCAACACCCTGGATAGAAAAAGCAATTCTCTAAAAGTTCTCTGAGTTCGAGAGCGCACGGTGCGTTATGAAGAAGCCTCTGCTTGTGGAGTCCTCTTCTGTGTGTCTGTCTCTCCTTGTGCCCCTGGTGGGCTATTTATAGGGAGAGCAAGGGTATAACCGTCCCTTAAAGATATGGAAACAGATTGAATCGAATCTGTTTAAATCTGGAAAGTAGCCTTGCTGCGAAGTTAGGATCAGCTTCTGCGGAGCTAGAATTGGCAGGTCGGTTGATCTTCTTGATCCTTTCCATATCGTTGGAGGATTTCCCCTGATCTTCTTACTCGTTTTAGAAGAGTCAAGAGATTGGCAATCAACTGCCAAATTTGATCTCTGATTTGATCTTAATTGGATTTGATCTGATTGGATCCGATCTCATCCGGAGATTTGATTGGTCAAAGGTTGACCATAGCAGACAAATAGCGGAGCTGTCCGCATTGAGCTCGTAGCGGAGTTAGAAGCAGCTTTTGGCGAAGTCCGAAAGAAACCCTTTGGCGGAGCTAGAAGTCCTCTGTGGCGAAGTTGCGAGTTAGCTTCTTGGCGAGGCTTCGAATGGCTTCGAGGCAAAGTCGAGTGATATTAACCTCTCAAGCGAGGCTATCCCTTTGGGCTCATGCGATGCTAAGTGCTAGCACCTTAGACCTGCTGAGGTCTGTTTAGAAACAATCCGGGTTCACTGTCTGCTTACTGGATCAGTGGAGTCCAAGTTGCTTCCTTGTCCCTCGGAGATGGGTGAAAACTGGTCTTCAGCTCGTCTGTCACTTGTCTTTTGTAAATGTCAACAAGTTTAGAAATTGTTCGGACTAATAAGAATCTTGTCTTTTTTAAGTGTCAACAAGACCCCCTTCAAAGATTTCAAAAGTCTGCAATGGCTCAGACTTTGAAATACTTTGAACTGCTTTGATCGGTGGAGAATGAACGTCGCCATAATGGTTGAGTTCAGCTTCGCTTTAAATCCTACTTTGGGATGTAGATTCGCCGAAGAATTGCACAGAGGTTCGTGACTCTGAGTAGCTTCGCGTGCGGGTAGCTCCGCATCTGGGCTTCTGGAGATACGTTCGCCCTGGAGCGTTTGTCGCTTTCCCGAGGCCAACTGCCGTGGGCCAGTTACGAGGAGGATTACTCCTTTCTTCGTGCTGATCGAGGGAGGTATTCTCCGATTTGCACATTTTCGAGGGAGGATATTCCCTTTCTTCAAGGCGCAATAAGTGCCTTTATGAGGGAGACGTTTCTCCCTTTGCACGGTTCCAAGGAAAACCGTCCCTTTTCTCAAGACTCAGTAAATGCCTTAAATGCGCTCGTGCTTCCATGCTTGAGGCGGCAGCGCTCAGGCCATGAGGCCTATAAATAGGACACTTGAGGTCCTCTGAAGAGAAGTGATCTACTCTTCTCCTCTTCTCTTGGTTGAGAGAGATACTCAGATCTCTGAATTAGTAGGAATGCTCACTCTGGTCATTACCCGGCCAAGGACCGGTAAGTCTTGATCATTCAGCGACTTCACCGATTTTAGGGAATTCATCTCCCTTAATTTAGCTTTAGCAGCTGCTTCAGGGATTAGTTTCCCTTACTCTTCATCTTGCAATTGACTGGTCTGCAGAGAAGGATTTTGACATAGCTTTCCCAACGAAGCTATCATTCTGACTTGATCACAGAAAGATCATTGCATGTTAAGTCCGCTGCACAGGCAGAACTTGGGACTTGGTATCTTCAAGGTTGAGCCAGTCTTGCCATATAGGTGAGGCTAAGACTGTGTTCCATAGGATCAGTCTGGCTTAGCCATGTAGGCGAGACTAGGACTTGGCGTTTGCTGAGCTAGCCCATCACTGTTGTGCGAGCGAGGCTTATCCTCTGCTTTAACTGAAATCAGATTGCTTTGCTCCAGGGAACTCGGCTTTAGCGCTTTTGCAGTGTCTTCTGTGTTTAACTGCTAACTTGCTCCAATTTTGCATTGCAGTGAGCTATATTCGCCGATCTTGTATCTTGATGAAAGAGACCGAAAAGTTGCCTTATGCTTCCCCGGTTGAAGCTTTACTTTTAAGCAGGAGGAACAACTTGGGGCAGCTGATGTGTGTCCCAGAGGCTGTTGGCAGCCTCTTATCCGAGATGATTCGTTCTGAGGTGAGGCTGGTAGCCGCTTATCCGAGATGATCCACTTCGGGAAAGCGGACATCACACCTGTGAGATCACTGACATCACTGCCAATTCCCATTATAGGTGATCTATCGTGTTGGCGGCGATAAGTTCATTGCCAATTTTCATCAAAAGTGACCTAGCTTCCTGGTGGCAAAATCTGCCATTATGTGAAAGATTATGGCCCTGTCCTTATGGCACAACTGGTTACGGCCTTGTGCAGGAGGAAGGTCTTTCGTGTCCAGTTGGTCTGGCTTGAAAACAGATAAAACCACTTGTATGCTTTTTGCGCAAATGATCTTTCTGAGCAACTGAACCTGTTGTATAAAATACAACTTTGATGTAGTATCAATGTATTTTTGCTCTTGAATCAATGAAATTTCATTTTCTGCTCATTTGATTTCCGCCTTGCCTTTATTGAGAATTTGGCCATAGCGGGGCTGAACTTCGTGCAGAGTTAAGGACAGGGTCCTTTTTTGAATGAGCTTCACGCGAAACTGGCATGTCGGCGAACTGTGCCTTTAGTGGGCTAAGGCAATCTTTTTGGCGAAGTTCTGGATGAACTTGTGCGAAGTCCGCACTTTGACTTATGGCGAAGTTAGCCCTTAGTGGCTGAAGCAGCGCTTCTCGGGAAGGCGCT
This sequence comes from Agave tequilana, assembly GCA_038442645.1. Taxonomy (NCBI): domain Eukaryota; kingdom Viridiplantae; phylum Streptophyta; class Magnoliopsida; order Asparagales; family Asparagaceae; genus Agave; species Agave tequilana. The sequence goes on along the minus strand of JAVJIF010033028.1, from coordinate 37,025 downwards.
TTAGGCGGCGTTTCGAATTAATTTGAAACGACAGCTTGTACTCTTTTCGAGGCGTCGTTTCAGGCGCTGATTGGCCTATAAAAGCCCGATCGGGCTGAGAAAGAATAGATCTTTTTTTCTTGAAATTTTTAAAGACCTTTGATTCTTCTTCTTCCTCTTTCCTCTCCATTCAAAAAGTTTGAAAGCTTCCGTAGCTCTTCAATGGCGCCCAAAAGACGAGCGGGGAAAGAAGTGGCAACTTCTGCAACGGAGGGTCCTTCTCCTCCTCCGGTCATCGAGCGACCAGTCGCCGGTAAGGGACTTTCCTTTCTGATCAGAGACTGCGGTCTCTCTTTTAAAGCCGATATTTGGCTATCAGGATGATCGAACATGATCTGTTTTTATTAGGGAATCCATTTCCCTGAATTTCCCTTATCTTCTTGGACGGGGAACTAAGAACTGAACAGTTCTTGTCTAAGCTTCCGTACGAAGCTATTGCTTGGGCTGTCTTCGTCCTATTGAGGAACAGGATACAGGTCTGTCCCTTCGATCATGGCCGTCAAGAATGGTTTTTGACCATAATGCCCTTTTGATGACGTCAGCCCTTAGGGCTATACCACTTTCTGCTTAAGCGAAGTTAATACTTGGGCATTTTCTGCAAGATGCAGACTTGTCCGCGAGATTAAGCTTTGTTGAAGCTATCGCCTTACTGGCTTTGCTCACTGGGCAAGACTATGCCTTGGTGAAATTTATGTCTTCATGTTCGCTTGGCTGGTGAACTAATCATAGTTCGTTTTGTTCTGCAGTGCACTATACTCCTGATCCTTCAAACAGCCTATTCGGGATGACCAGAGGAGTTGATGGCAATATCAGCTTGCAATTTCAAGGGCAAGCTTCTTTGTTTAGTGAGCAGAGTTCTGTCGTCTGAGACACACTTATTCACGGCGGTGACCAGCACACCACGAGGAGTATTCTGACTACGGCTCCCCTTGAAGATGTCGACCGTCGAACTTATAGGAAGCCCGATTTCATGTTCGGGGATGCCGCACCAGATCCTGATCACCAACTACAGGCCGGAGAAGGGCAATGGATCTTCCAGTTGGGTGATGAGAAGTCTTACCTTCCATCCAACAGACGACATTTTTTTTTGTCTTCCTTCCAGTGTGTGACACAGGCTTGGAAGATGGCATGGGATGTGAGCCGAAATACCGACTCTGTCCACATAGGGAGATTGATGCTTCAATCTCCTGGTTATGCAAGAGCGGGGCCTCCTCATTGCATAATGGGTTTACATCCTGGGAATGTGTCACGAGAGATCCCAATGGGAGAAAATCCTGCAGTGGCGCTGACCTTTGGCAACCAATTCTGCAAGGTCAATGGGAACTACCCAGTTACTGACTTCAGAACTCCAGGTTGGATTCACCCTCCGAAGGCATGGTGGAGCGATTTAACTGTATACATCCTCACTCATTTCGAGGAGGATCTGGAGAGGCTGAACCTCTATGAGGCCGTCAGGGCGACCTGCTACGGTATTGAGATGAACGTGGCGTGCTTCTACGCCATCTTTGAATTGTATTGCCCAGCTTCAGGGACCTTCTTCACCCCTGTCGGTGAGTTGGGTATGGCCTTGCATGAGATGTGGAAAGTCTCTGCTCTGCCTTTTGGGTCTCTCCCATATGAAGAATACTTCCCGTGCGAGGCAGAATTGGCTCTTCTGGAGAAGCAGGAGCCTGCCTTGTTCGAGACCTACAGGGAGTTAATGTGCCACTTGTACATTTGTTCCAGTATGCATGGGGGCAGTAAGGGAACCTCCTGTAGCTTGAAGAGCTGGGGAGATTACTTGTTCATAGATATGGAGAACACTCTTGAAGCGGCTCACTGTGGAGTTGCTGATGAAGACATCTTTGACCGGATGCAAAAGCACTTCCAAGGGGATTTAGTTGTGAAAGAAGATGACGGTCCCTATGAGAAGGGTGATGTCCTTCGGAGTTTCCATCATCAGGCTCGCAGGCCGATGTCCCGGAAGGCACTTCTGGCTGGTTTCTTAACAGTCTGGCTAAAGAGGTGCGTGGTGCCGTCTTCTTCGGGTGACATCGTTCATCCGAACGTTTTGCTGCCCGCTGTTCGTTTGGTCCACGGTTGCCGTCTGGGTCTTCTCCCGGTCATGGTGTGCTGCATTCAAAGAGGCCTCCGTGCATTAACGGAGGCTTTTTGCAGGCCGCCAGCAACGAAGCGTGGAAAGGGGACCATTTCGCCCCGCGACGGACCTAACCCCAGAATAGGTCTGCCGTATACTTACTTGATGGCGTGGTTCGCCCTGCATTGTCCTTCTTTAATTGAAGCTGGAGAGGATCCCCCGCAAGATGTTCGAATGGCGCTCCTCCGCCGATTCGAAGGATGCTCATGGCAGAAGACTTACGTGGCTGAGGCCCGTAAATTAGTACGTCGTTATGACGTCTATAGTCTCTTCCGCTATTTCCCCGTATTCGGGGTGCAGGCTATGGGGAAGAGTTCAAAGATGCGGGGGAGGGACAGTCGTCCCTGAGCCGGGGAGTTTTTGAGTGGCTGGTCAGCATCCGGCCTTCACATCTATTATACCGGAGCGGAGATAGCTACTATTTGGAGCCTTATGTCCCAAGTCGGTTTGCTCGACAGTTTGGATATGACCAACTGTACGTTGGCAACCCAAATCTCAACTTGGCTTTCATGGGAAGCCTTATTGATGGGGCCCGTGCTTGGCGATTCTTCATTGCGGGCTGTACTGGGGCGCGGCTGCGTACGCCGTTGAGGACTCCCAACCTCCTAATGACCCTGTGCTTCTGCCAGTGGTACGCAACTTCCAACTCCACACCCCTTGGGTTCAAGGCTAACAGCTCTGGTGTGAAGTTAATTTCTCAGCAGCTAAAGCAGAAAGTCTCTGAGAGAAGGGAAGGCAGGAGGGTTCGCGTCCCAGGCATGGAGGAATTCGTTGCTATGGATGACAGCGAGGCCTCGGATGCGAAAAGTCCTCGCTTCGAAGCAGAGGCTGGTGCCGGGACTCCTGCAGCTGGTTCCGGCGTGATGGGGACAATTCCCCCAAGACACGTAGAAGAATTGGAGGAGGAAGGTTCTGATGTCCCTCTGAAGCGCAAACGGACAGGTGGGTCGCGTAGGAAGGAGTTGGTGAAGAAGCCCCGTCGCCGAGCTCCTATGGTTGTTGTAGAGGGCGAACCATCTATGGCGGTTCCTCCTCTTGTCCCCTCAGTATTTGAACCGTCGGTTACTGAACCGACTACTGGCGAAGTTGCTCCGAACTTAGGTAAGATCAGCTTCGTCTTTGTAGTGTATCTTTTATGTGTTCCGGATAGCTCATTGTTTGCTTCTTGATATAGGAGTTAAGGCCGCTGGAGAGCAAGGGGAACATTATGATCCCCTGTTTACTTATGAAACTGAAGCTGGCTCTTTTGCCCTCCCAGAGGAGTCCGGAGGTGATGCGGCCGACATTTGTCCTTCGGGCGCTGGGACCTCCAAAGGAAGTCCTGTAGCGTCAAGCTCTATTGGATGGTCTACGGGAGACTCGGCAAGCGAAAGCGGGTCGGCCATTCGTGTTGACTCCGCAAAGGACTTTCCGATGGAGCCCATGGAGACTAATGCGGCTGCCGAGATGTTTGAGGCGACATCGTCTTTTGGTATTGTTCTGACCTTTTGGCTTCTACTGCCTGTTGTGTCTTGCCTAAACACAGTTTTGTTGTAGTTGTTCCGCCTCAGGGTGCGTCAACTTCAAGGGAACCAGAGGATCTTCCCGAGGGGTCAAGGGGTGACATGAGCACTTCGACCGCGGTGGATGCTGCTGTGCTGGACGCGCTGTATGGTGATTTGCCCCTTTATCGGCCTGAGCTAGCCAAAGGAACAAAGGTCGAAGGGGTGGTAGTCCCGGAGGTGTCCTCACTCCCAACTATATCAACGAGTGAGGCGCCGTCAGTTATGCCAAGTGCAAAGCTGAGAGTGATTACAAGCCCTACTTCCCCAACACTGGTGGTTGAACCCGCTGTTCGGGAGACGGTCACTAGTCCTACCTCCGCGGTGGCTAGTGTACTGATTTCCATGAAGACTCCGCTAAGATCACCAACGGCCTGTCTTACTGCTGTTAGTGTTCCTGTTGCTCCTTCCACTGTAGCATCGACCAGGCTGGTGGACTTTCCTGAGGTTGTCCCTCTATAAGGAGTGGCTGAAGTTAAAAATGACTTTATAGGAGACATAGTCGATTGCTTTTATAAAGGCTTAGAGCGATCCATTGAGCTGGTCTTGAAAGGTTCGACTATGTCGTTCTCAACTTTGAAGGTGGTCCTTTCCCGCAATATTGAAAGCATTCGGGACCTTGAAGGATATCACCAGGCCGCTGCCTTAGAACTCCTGGTAGATCAATTCGAGAGGGATGTAGAAGAATGGCGCCGTCTCAGTCGCTCGGACCTGGAGTCTTCAATTGATGAGCGGTTTGCGCGTCTTGTCGCTCAACAACATGAGGCCCGTCTTGCTACTCAAGAAGCTGTTGAGGCTATTTCTTCTGACTTAAAATCCTTGGAAACAAGGCAAGCGGAAGTTGGAAATGCCATCGATGCCTCCACCAGTGCTCTTCTTGACGCTGAGGATAGGATTGAAAAGGCCAAGGAAATGATTAGGAAGGGGAACCTTCTCTTGTCCAAGGCTGAACCGGTGCGTCTTGAAGAAGCCGCGCGGCTTGAGCAGCTCAAGGTTCAAAGTGACGAACTATCGCAGCAGGGATTGTCACAGAGGGCAACTTTGGCGGAGGTCGAAGCTCATTTGGCCCAGGCAATGGATTTCGATGAGGCTGAGCTGAAGTCGCAGGCACTTGCCCAGGCTGCTGATGACAGGAGGACGAGGCTGGCTTCCCTTGGAGAGCGGATCAGATCCTACAATGTACGACTGTAGGTCGTAATACATATGCTTCCATGTATCCCTCCTTTTTGGAATCAATGAGAATAATCATTTTTTGTTTTGACTCTCTGTTGAATCTTCAAATTGCTCCGCTTTCTAAATTGTCGGTTCCAAATTATATTGGTGCCATTTGAGAGAATAGTCCTTTGTTGGATTGAATGCTGAGACTTGGCAGTCTGTCAGTTCAGAGGTCGCGATGACATAACTGGTTGAGGAGCCACCAAGCTTCAAAGTTGGCGATACTTGTCTTTTGTAAATGTCAACAAGTATCGAGACCTGTCTTTTGTAAATGTCAACAGGGCTCGGAGTTGAGACTTAGCTGTCTGCTGGTTCAGAGGTCGCAATGACATAACCGATTGAGACGCCACCAAGCTCAAGGTTGGTGATACTTATCTTTTGTAAATGTCAATAAGTATCGAGACCTGTCTTTTGTAAATGTCAACAGGGCTCAAGGTGGAGACTTGTCTTTTGTAAATGTCAACAAGCTCGAAATTGAGACTTGGCTATCTACTGGTTCAGAGGTCGCAATGACATAACCGATGGAGACGCCACCAAGCTCAAGGTTGGTAATACTTATCTTTTGTAAATGTCAATAAGTATCGAGACCTGTCTTTTGTAAATGTCAACAGGGCTCAAGGTTGAGACTTGTCTTTTGTAAATGTCAACAAGCTCGAAATTGAGACTTGGCTGTCTGCTGGTCAGAGGTCGCAATGACATAACCGAATGAGACGCCGCCAAGCTCAAGATTGATGATACTTGTCTTTTGTAAATGTCAACAAGTATCGAGACCTGTCTTTTGTAAATGTCAACAGGGCTCAAAGTTGAGACTTGTCTTTTGTAAATGTCAACAAGCTCGAAATTGAGACGTGGTTGTCTGTTGGTTCAGATGTCGCAATGACATAACCGAATAAGACGCCGCCAAGCTCAAGGTTGGTGATACTTATCTTTTGTAAATGTCAATAAGTATCGAGACCTGTCTTTTGCAAATGTCAACAGGACTCAAGGTTGAGACTTGTCTTTTGTAAATGTCAACAAGCTCGAAATTGAGACTTGACTGTCTGCTGGTTCAGAGGTCGCAATGACATAACTGATTGAGACGCCATCAAGCTCAAGGTTGGTGATACTTTTCTTTTGTAAATGTCAATAAGTATCGAAACCTGTCTTTTGTAAATGTCAACATGGCTCAAAATTGTAATGGAGTTTGGGAAAAGTCTCGTTTTCACGGGGAGAAACGAGGGAATCACTGTCATAGGTTTAATGTTAACGTAACAGCGAAATGTATATGTGGTCTTACCATTCTATGGATGAGAATTGGTAAGTGATTTTGGAGGTCTCGTTCTCACAGGGAGAAACGAGGGAATCACTGTCATAGGTTTAATGTTAACGTAACAGCGAAATGTATATGTGGTCTTACCATTCTATGGATGAGAATTGGTAAGTGATTTTGGAGGTCTCGTTCTCACAGGAAGAAACGAGGGAATCACTGTCATAGGTTTAATGTTAACGTAACAGCGAAATGTATATGTGGTCTTACCATTCTATGGATGAGAATTGGTAAGTGATTTTGGAGAGGGAATCAAATGGGAACTGGTCCCTTAGGATTTTTAGCAAATCCCCAGCTGTCAACGGGTTTGATATGCCTTTACCAACTACCGTTTGAATTGGGCTAGCCATGCTATTCCCCACAGCATGATGAGTTGTCGAGGACTTATGTTGGGCTTAAAAGCCAACATTTTCCTCTATCCTTAATCGTTAAGGATATTGGATCATCTGGTTAGCGTATGTGTAACCTTGATTTCCTTTGAGACAACCAGTATACGGCCAGGTTCCTACTGATTTATGGTCGTGTGATCTCGCTTGGAGGAAGAGAAAGGCTCTCTTTGTGTGTACTTTGAATACGAGGGTCTTGATCAGAGGTGTAATGTTAACTTGATCATGAGAAGGATCCTTGATTAAGGATAATACTTCTTTAAGAACTTGCCATTGACCGGCATCATGAGTAGGTCACCATCTGAAGTCATAAGGCGGTACGCTCCGTTTGAATAGACTGTTTCTATTACGAACGGCCCTTCCCATTAAGGCTGAAATTTGCCTTTGGTCTTGTGCGTCATAATCATCGGTCGTCTGACGGCTAAAACCAGGTCTCCTTTCTGGAAGACCCTCTGCTTGACCTTCTTATTGAAGGCTTTTGAAATTCGAGCTTGATACAGCTCAATATGTTGCTGAGCTTGTAGTCGCTTCTCATCTAGGGCTTCGAGCTCTTGAAGACGCAATCGATCATTGTCTTCTAATGTGATCTTAGTCATTAGAGCGACTCGCAATGACGACATCTAGATTTCCAAGGGTATGACTGCTTCACACCCGTATACCAGGGAAAAAGGCGTATTACCTGTCGGTGTTCGAACCGTGGTTCGGTATGCCCAAAGACATTCACCAAGTTTTTCATCCCAATCTCGTTTGTTCGAGGAGACGAATTTCTTGAGTAGCTTGATGATCGTCTTGTTGAATGCTTCTGCCAAGCCATTAGCGGCGGGATTATAGGCGGTTGAAGCCACATTCTGAATTCGGTATTTATCGCAGAACCGATAGAATACTTGGCTTATGAATTGGGGACCGTTGTCGTGGATGATCCGCCTAGGGACACCAAATCGATAGATGACATGGTGTTTGATGAAGTTAACCACATTAGAGGTTTTGACTTCAGCTAATGGTATAGCCTCCGCCCATTTTGAAAAGTAGTCGGTTATTGCAAGGATGAACCGGTGACCTTTTGTCGAAGAGGAACTAATTGGCCCTACGACATCTACTCCCCATGCTTCAAATGGCCATGAAGCAACAGTCGGGTGGAGCAGCTCCGAAGGCTGGTGTATGAAGTCTGCATGGATCTGGCATGCTTAAGACCTTCGTGCATATTGGATGGCATCGGCTATCATAGTTGGCCAATAATATCCCAGCCTATGCAACCTGTCTTTAAGCTTTGGACCTGGCTGATGAGCTCCGCAAGTGCCGTCGTGTGCCTCTTTAAGCACTTCCTGCGCCTCTGAATGAGAAAGGCAACGGAGGAGGACACCGTCATATGAACGACGGTAAAGTGTTTTCAGAATTAGATCGCAGTAGAAACGGAGAGACCTTTGTCTGATAGATGCCGCTTCTTTAGGATCGTCTGGCAGCAGACCATGTAAGGCATAGTCGATGAGAGGAAATCGTCAATCTCTCGGTTCAAGATCCGTTGAGATATTATAGACCTCTCTGGTTCTCAACATATGCTTGGAGCATACAAGATGTCGAGTTGCGACTGTGAGGTGATACTCGGTGTCGGCTGGCAAGGCTAGTGTCGTTGCTAATGCAGCAAGAGCGTCCGCCTTGACGTTTTAAGATCGAGACACGTGCCCAATGTAGAAGCCTTCAAATAGGTTGCCCAATGTAGAAGCCTTCAAATAGGTTGGCCAATTCAATGGCCGTGTGATAATAAGGCACCAAGTCCTCATGGCGGACTTCATATTCGCCTTTAACCTGATTGATGATCAGTTTTGAATCGCAATAAGCTTCGAGGTAATGTACCCCCATTCCATGGGCGAGCTGAAGGCCGATGAGCAGGGCATTATATTCTGCTACATTGTTAGAGCATGATTCTGTCAAAGAAAATGCTCTGGGAAGGACATGGTTCTGCGGGAAGATAAACACAACCCCCACTCCGGCAATAATCTTGCCTTTAGGGCCCATTCGCGATGCTCCATCAAAGAACATCTGCCATACTTCCTCTTCTGAGGTTGCATAAGACTCGAAGACTTCATCAGGGATATCTTCGTGAAGTTTTGAATGTTCCGGAACTGGATGAGCAGCCAAGAACTCTGCAAGGGCCTGGCCTTAACTGCCTTCTGAGGGGTGAAGATCATGTCGTATTGAGACAATAAAAGTGCCCACTTAGCCAATCTTGAATTCAATGATCCTGGCTTCGTCATAAGAAGACGCAATGGATTTACTCTGGAAATGACATGTATGGTCTGGCTGACCAAATAATGTTGTGTCTTCTGAACAGTGAAGACGAGAGCTAAACACTCTTTCTCGATAGGGTTGTAGCGAGATTCCGCTCCTATGAGAGTTCTGCTCAGATAATAAATGGCCTGCTCGTGGCCATTGTCGTCCTTTTGAGCGAGGAGGGCACCGAGGGAGTAGTCCAGAGCTTTTATATAAAGCAAGAATGGTTTCCCTGATATAGGGGCCACCAGGACTGGAGGTTTTGTGAGATACCTCTTAATGTCTTCATAAGCTTCTTGACAAGCTTGATCCCATACGAAGGAAGTACCCTTTTTCATGAGTCGGGTGAACGGTTGACAGCGGCCTGAGAGATTTGCGATGAATCTTCTGATATAAGCCAGTCTGCCTTGCAAGCCTCTAAGCTCTTTGAGGTTCCTCGGCGGATGCATGCTTTGAATGGCTTTGACCTTGTCTGGGTCAAGATGAATCCCTTTTGATGTGACAATAAACCCAAGGAATTTGCCGCTCGAAACTCCCAAGAAGGATTTTGTCGGATTCATTTTCAGCTGATGAGCCCGCATTATGTCGAACATCGTTCTCAAGTCGCGAAGATGTTCATTCTTGTTGCGGCTTTTGACGGCAATGTCGTCGACATAGCACTCCACCGTTTTTCGGAGATGATCGCGGAAGATCGTACTCATTGCCCGCTGGTAGGTTGCTCCGGCGTTCTTCAGTCCGAAGGGCATTACAGTGTAGCAGTATACCCCCAATGGTGTTCAGAACGAAGTATGCTTCTCGTCGTCGGGATACATCTTAATCTGGTTGTATCCTGAAAAGCCATCCATGAAAGACATCCTTTCGAACCCGCATGTGTTATCAATCATGACGTCGGTGATGGGCAGTGGGAATTCGTCTTTAGGACAGGCCGTGTTGAGATCACGATAGTCGATGCAGATCCGTATTTTCCCGTTCTTTTTGAGGACGGGGACGATGTTGGCTACCCAATCTGGATGTTGTTCCTCCCGGATGAAGCCACATGCAATGAGCTTGTGAACTTCGGCTTCAATAGCTTCCATAATGTTCGGGCGAAACCGACGTTGTTGCTACTTGACTGGCTTGACGTCAGGCTTGATATTCAGACGGTGCATGGCGACTTGCGGATCAAGTCCGGGCATGTCTTCGTAGCTCCATGCGAAGACGTCTATATACTCTCTTACGAGTATTATTAATTCTTCCCTTTCTGTAAGTGATAGGCTTTCACTTATAAAGATGGGCTTAGGGTGGTCTTGATTACCCAAGTTAACCTGCATCACCTTGTCTTCAGTAGGTGGTTCGCGCGATTTGAATCGCTTTTCCCATTGAAGGTCTAATTGCTGGGCTCATGGTTCTTCATCAGTGGCTTCTGCAGGCTCCAATTGACTGCTTGAAGTCATATTGACGGTGAGATTCTCGAACATCATTCCCACACTGACGTCTGAGTCCCATTCGGAGGATGAGGCTGAATGTGATGAAATTGGTTCATCGTCTTTGGCTTGAACCGTTGCTGACGATGTGGGTGTAACGTATCCCAACCCCCTGCGTGTACTATCATAGTAATTTGCAGGCTTCCCTTTAGGCACGAAGTTCCGCATCAAACCGCGCCTTCCTTTTCCAAAATTCAGGCCTTCTCCATGCTTCAAGTCGTACCCCATTTTCTTCATAATATGGCGCGCTGGCCGCACGTAATGAAAGAATTGTGGAGTGTCTGAGTCTGAACTTGAATCTGCGACCGTGGGTCCCCGTGGTTGGGTTCTACCGAAGATTATCGGTAACTGACCTTCTTTGGATGGCGGGATCACTAAAACGGCTTCTTCTGCGAATTTCATGGGCGTACTGAACGCACTTGGCTTGTGTAAAGGCATGTGTAGGGAGCTATCCGTAATGGGTTTAAACAGCCCAGCACTCGCAGGATAATCGAAAGAAATATTATCATTAATTACCCATTCACCTTCATCCTCTAAAGGAGTATTACATAGGGGATTATTGAGACATGCTATAATTGGTTCTCCAATCAGAATGGCCGGCATGCCTGCTTCGGATTCTGAATCCGCCTCATTGCCGCTTTCATCATCGTCCGGCAATGGTTCTTTAGGTGTTCCACCGGCCTCTTGATACAGGAGAGCGTCAGTGAAGTAGTTTTCCACCCCTTTGAATGGTTGCTTTTCAGCAAAGACAGTCCGTACTGTCGCGTCATCTTCAACATATTTGAAGCATTGGTGCAGGGTGGAGGGAACGATCCAGTTGGCATGGATCCATGGTCGTCCTAGCAGGAGGTTATATGACGTGTCAGCGTCAATGACATAACAGGTCACTTCTGACTTCAGGCTCTCGATTCTGCAACGGAATCGGATTTTCCCCAGTGGGTGACTACTCCCGGCATTGAAACCGTATATTGTAGTGGTGGTTGCAGACAACCTATACAGCGGTATACCGAGGAAGTAAAGTAGCCTTTTGGGGATGATGATGAGTGCAGACCCCGATCGACTTGTATTCTTTCGATACACGTTGAACCGATATATCCGGTGTAGTACAGAGGTCGATCGTGCTTGTTGTCTTTGAGAAGCATATCTTCCGCTGTGAAGGTAATAGCAGGCACCTTTGATTGTGCATGATGACATTCTGGGCAAGAAGACTGAACGTCGTCGTTAGGGATCTCAGGCATGCATGTCAGAAAGGATTCTGAATTGGCTAGCGCATCCCTGAGTGCTTCTCTTGTCTCTTTTGAGAGGCGAAGGAGCTCGTGTATAGTGATACGAGCTGGGATATTGGCCAGCTAAGCCAATATGTCAAACCGAAAGGGCGTGTCAAGCCCTGGGCCTGAAGGCTTCTTCAGGACATGGTCGAACCTACCTCCTTAGGCTTTTCTTTTCCCTTTGTTGGAACTGGAGCGGATGCTGGTATTTGTACTGACGTCGTTTGCTGTTGTATCTCGTCAGTAGACTTCTCATACTGCCTTAAGTATGATTTTTCAGATCGGGTACCCGTCTGTTGAGGTAGGTCAGCCTGCGTTGTGCAAGCATGCTTTTCTCCTTCTGAATCACTGAGGGAAGCTGAAGTAAGATTGTCGTCGTCTGGCAGAAGGGAGATGACATTGCAAGATTTGCCCTTTGACTTGGGGCTTTTTGAATCCCACTGCATGTCTTGGGCGAGGTCTGGGTGTATCCAGATGATTTCCCCTGTCTCCAATGTTAAGGGAGTAAGACCCTTATTATCTTGAGCTGTAGCTGGAGGATGCTTGACTTCCAACCGTGGCGCAGGGACTGAATAAGTCCCGTCAGGAACTGTGACCTTTGGAGCTTTACCGAACTCAAGAGTCACCATATTACCGTGACTTTCTTCTGTTCTGTCTTCAATGTCAGAACCCCGGCATCAACCAAGGCTTGAATTCTGTCTTTGAGGACATAGCACTTGTCAGTAGGATGGTGAATCATCCTATGGTAGAGGCAATATTTGGGGTCGTTCGTGCGCCTTATCTCATTGGGACGCCGAGCATCTGGCAGTTTCATTTTGTTCCCTTTGTGGAGCAGATGGAATATCGTGACCACCTGATCATCTTTGAAGGAGTACTGCTTTGGAGGGAATTTAGGCTCCTGATTGTTGAAGCCGCTCTTCTTGGCCTTCGACTGCACATCTCCGGATAACTCCACAGACATAGTTTCTTTGCCTTTAGCTTGAGAAGATTGCGGTAGGTCGCTACGCCCTTTGTTGTTCATCCCCCACTTTCCTCTAGGGGCGGATGGTTCGAACTTTTTAGCCGACTTCTCGGCTATCTCTACTTGTTCGACCAATTCCTTCCAAGTGTGGGCTTTGACAGCCCCCATGCGAACTTCCACTTGGTCTAAGAAGTTGTGTCTGCATGTCTGTAAGAGCATGGGTAATGGCATCCCTGCTGGGCACATCAAGGATAAATTTCTGAACCATTCAATATAGTCACGGACAGATTCGCCCTTCTTCTGCACAGTGGAGAGGAGCTTGTCCATGGTCACTTCGGTATCGTCCTCATAGAAACGAGAGAGGAACCGAGTTTCCAGGTCGATCCAGGATTGATAGAGCCCGGGGGGAAACTTCGGAACCAGTCAAATGCCACCCCTTTAAGGTGCCAATGAATAGCCTAGCCATGATGGTGTCATTGCTTATAACATTACCAGTCTGAGACCGAAAATAGTAGATGTGCTGATTTGGCGAGCTCTTTCCGTCATAGGTATGCAATGTTGGCGGTTTGAACTTCGGTGGATATGGTACCGAATCCCACTCCAGCGGATAAGGACGGACTGCCCCTACCTTCTTTAATTCATCCCTCTGAGTTAGGGATGCAATTTGAGTTTGGAGGCCCTTAAGGACTTCGGCGTCTAAGGAAGAACCCTCCTTGGATTTCTCCAGCTTTGGTTGCTCATCGCTGAAGTGTTCTTCCTCATCGTGATTGATCCCGGTATCGTTGTCATTCCGATTGCTGAGGAGTCGAGCAAGCATCTGTTGAATATTATCCAAGGCTTCTTGCTGGGTTCTAGAAGTTTGCTCCTGAGCTTCCAAGCGCCGACGAAGGTCGTCGTTGACGTTATCAGCCATATTGACTGATGCTCTGTCTGTTCGCACCGAGCTAACTGTCGCCGAAGAGGCGTACCCACTATCTTCATCTTCTTCATCCGATGGTTGGAGTGATCTCCTGGGCTCTGGCGAGGCTAGGGCCGTTGAAGAAGAAGGCTATTCATAAGTGTAGGGTATCGCCACTCTAGATCTGGTATTTCAGAAAACACCTTCTTCATGCACCAAGACTTCGCCTAAGCCTGGGCTGTAATCTGGATCCGGGGAGCTGTAGGGGGTGTCGTCAGATGTCTGTCTTCCCCTGCGCAGCTCTCATCCTCTCCCAGTCATGTTGACAGATGCGGAGGCTGGATCTCGTGAGGTGCTCCTTTTGCGTGTTTCCTCGGGGCCTGTACCGATAGCCGATCAAAAACTGACCGTCGTCTTGGAGGCGTGGCGGGGATTGGTCCCAGCCGGCAATGGACTGAGTGGAGAGTCACCAGCTGACATCCTACTTGTTGACAACAGGGGGAAGAGGTTTATCTATCCGTCAACAATTTCCTCAAATCAGACCCGGTTGGGTCTCTGCAATCGAGCGCAAAGGCTCTTTTGGATCGCACATAGGACGATGTCCTGCTTCTTTTATCCCTGCAGATGTGATTAGCACTAAATAGTGCTTTGGTTCTAGCTTCGCCACAAAGCGCAGGCTTAGCGCTTGACGAACTGGAGAGCGGAGCACGCTGCAGTGCTTTACCCGCTATGCTGCTGCGAAGACAATTAGCCTTAGATGGTACTTTGGCTTCAGCTTCGCGGTCACGGATCCTGCGCGTACGCTGTGATACAGTAGCTTCGCTCATGAGAACGAGGCCGGCGTGAGGCATTGCTGCTCTTAAATTGGACGATGGTATGATTGTCGTCGTAACTTTATGATTGGAGCAGACAGGCATCCTGCCTTTTTCTTCGCGAGAGAGGCGCGGTTTAGGCGTAGTTACGCCTGAAGCTTCGGTTGGAGACTTCTGTTTAGGCTTCCATACCTGCCTTGACAGAGGAGACTTAGGTTCGCAAGGAACCTGACTAGCTACACGCGAGGCTAAAGGGTGTTGGCAGAATTCTGCTTCTGGTTTCTGCTTCGAAACCTTGGTCGTGGAAACCTTCCGATGCTTCCGTGCTCGAAGCATTGGGCCACCCCCAGAGAGGACTTCTTCAAATCTTCCTTGATCGAATTGAACCACCAAGTTCTCACAAGTAAAGGAATCAGACTGCGGACGTGCTTCCTTGTTGCGCCAAATAACCGCAGTAGGTTCGTAGAGAACCTTTTCTGTCTCGCAGAGACTTTCCTTGAAGATTTAGCCAAGGGGCTCTGGCTGCACCGGCTTTTCTGAATTCAGAGTTAGATCTGAAGGTCTGTTCGTCACATTGCGACACTTGATTCTCGGTAGTGGAGAATTTCTTCCCCAGCGGAGTCGCCATCTTGTTTTCCATTATATTTGCAAAGGGAAAACTTACAATAAAAAGTTGAGGAGCTAAATTACAAGTATTCTTAAAAAGATTACAGTAGATCTCCTCAGAGAATCTGGAGAAGTGTGCCGATAGGAGTCTGGTCAGCGCGCGACCACTTTGTCCCTTTGACGATGCGAGCGATGAGATTCCCTTCTCGCCTGGTTCCGGGAATCAGAGAATAGAGGGTTGGTAGAACCCTCTTGCTGCTTCTCAAAATCGCCTTCAATTAGGAATTCCTTCTCGCCTGGTTCCGGAGATTCCTTGAGAAGAAGGACGATGTTAGGGTATCAACACCCTGGATAGAAAAAGCAATTCTCTAAAAGTTCTCTGAGTTCGAGAGCGCACGGTGCGTTATGAAGAAGCCTCTGCTTGTGGAGTCCTCTTCTGTGTGTCTGTCTCTCCTTGTGCCCTGGTGGGCTATTTATAGGGAGAGCAAGGGTATAACCGTCCCTTAAAGATATGGAAACAGATTGAATCGAATCTATTTAAATCTGGAAAGTAGCCTTGCTGCGAGGCTAGGATCAGCTTCTGCGGAGCTAGAATTGGCAGGTCGGTTGATCTTCTTGATCCTTTCCATATCGTTGGAGGATTTCCCCTGATCTTCTTACTCGTTTTAGAAGAGTCAAGAGATTGTGGCAATCAACTGCCAAATTTGATCTCTGATTTGATCTTAATTAGATTTGATCTGATTAGATCCGATCTCATCCGGAGATTTGATTGGTCAAAGGTTGACCATAGCAGACAAATAGCGGAGCTGTCCGCATTGAGCTCGTAGCGGAGCTAGAAGCAGCTTTTGGCGAAGTCCGAAAGAAACCCTTTGGAGGAGCTGGAAGTCCTCTGTGGCGAAGTTGCGAGTTAGCTTCTTGGCGAGGCTTCGAATGGCTTCGAGGCGAAGTCGAGTGATATTAACCTCTCAAGCGAGGCTATCCCTTTGGGCTCATGCGATGCTAAGTGCTAGCACTTTAGACCTGCTGAGGTCTGTTTAGAAACAATCCGGGTTCACTGTCTGCTTGCTAGATCAGTGGAGTCCAAGTTACTTCCTTGTCCCTCGGAGATGGGTGAAAACTGATCTTCAGCTCGTCTGTCACTTGTCTTTTGTAAATGTCAACAAGTTTAGACATTGTTCGGACTAATAAGAATCTTGTCTTTTTTAAGTGTCAACAATAATACTTTCAGATCTCACACCGATCGCCATCGAGATGTAGGGGTCAATGTCATTGACCGCCAAAGATTTATTTAAATTGGTGTTGATTTTGATGGATTTTTTGTAGAATTTTGGGAATTTTTGCATGATTATTGGGAATTTGGAAATTATTTTGGTGGATTAATGGGAATTTTGGAATTATTTTGCTATGAAATGGATTTTGTCTCTCTGTTTTTTCTGATTTCTGTGTTTTCTGGGGTATATTGCTCATATATGCATGGATTGTTCATATGTTGAATGAGTTGGAGGAAAAATTCAAATGTGTTTATACTGTAATTGGCATTACAATGTGATTGTATCGTTATTTATTTTCTTAAAGTGTGATTATTGTATGGTATGATGATTCTTAGTTGAATCACAATGTGATTCTATCCTTGATCATTGATGGATAGTGCTTCTTTAATATGTGGTTGGAAGTGTGATTAGTGTATAATGATAAGGTCTATTAGTTAAGTGGATGTGAATATCTTCTTCATTTTAGTAGTCCCAAGTGTTTACTGGAGAAATTGCATTTTAGTCCGTATATATAGTGTTTGCTATATACAACCAACTTCGAACTTGTTTCACTTTTGCGAATTTTATGCATGACACATAGAGTGAGTTGTTACCATGTATTATCTTTTTTTTTGCTTATCTTCATTACACTAAAAGTAATTTGTTTCCTTCAGGCTTTTAGTCTGTTTGTGATAGTT
The DNA here is from genome assembly GCA_038442645.1 of Agave tequilana. Classification (NCBI taxonomy): domain Eukaryota; kingdom Viridiplantae; phylum Streptophyta; class Magnoliopsida; order Asparagales; family Asparagaceae; genus Agave; species Agave tequilana. The sequence goes on along the minus strand of JAVJIF010033028.1, from coordinate 20,177 downwards.
TTTCATCTTTTGAAATTCTTATGCATGACAATATTATCTCTTGTTACTAAAATTTTTGTTTGTTTATTTCAGGACTGAAGAGAAGATGGTTACTACTATTGTGAGGTATGGGAGTTACTGGAGATGGATTCCCAGATCAGGCAGGAAAAAAATATGAGTGTGGGAAGCAATAAACTCTTCGAATTGGTTGGATAACAGTGATCTACAGTATTTGCATGATGTATTAGTAGGTGTAGCCCCTTGGAAAGAAGGTCATGTGTTGAAAGTGGCATGTACAAACTTGGTTCATCGCCCAAAATGTTTGAGTATATCAAATATGACAGAAGCTATTTGCATATACTTAATGCACACTAGGAGAAAATAAGAAATTGGAACTATTTATCATCACAAAACAAGATAGAGCACTCAACATGGATCCTTCCCCTGCTAATATGAGTATCTGAGCAATTGCAAGTGTCAAATGATGAGTAGAATAATGATGATGTTATAGGTGAAGCTAATGATCATGTGTATGAAATTCCTTCAAGGAACAAAGAGCAGAGGGAAATATTTGAGTCTCAGTTTATAGAAGAAGAACAAGAAGAAGTCCCAGTAAGATATACTGCAACACAACTAGATGATGATGACATTGAAGACGAAAGAATGCAAGAAGAGAGTAGAAATTGAGCATGAAGAAGTAGGAGATCATGATGTAGATGACAGTTACTCTGAGAACAGTTATTATTCCAGGGGAAGCACAGATGAGGAATATGATGAAGATGAGACAACTGAGGACTTTGATAAAGGGAATGTCCATCAGCGTGATACAGACTAATGAAGAAGAGGGAGATTTTGAATAAGGTAAGTAGAACATGTAGTTGTAGGAGATGACAGATAACTGGATTGCCATGTATACATGTTGCATAGGTGATTGGGACTATGAGGAGGCTAGATTAGAGCAGTTATGTAGATGAGTGCTACTATATTTCAAGGACATCACTCAATTGTTCTAGGTTACTGTCGCGCCCCACTTCCTAAAGTATGTTGAAGCGGAGATGTAACGAGTTGGCGACCTATATACGCAAGAAAAATACCCCAGCATACACGCTAAGCCTAAAGTAACCTGAACAAATCATAAAAATCTACTAAATAAGATTGATATCACTACAATACTACATATAGATGTCCACACATGATATCATATAAAATAAGAAAGAAATGGCAACTGGATGCGATATAGAGAATCAGAAAATAACCTGAATAAAAGAGATGCATGAATACCAAAATCGAATAAAAAGAAACTCTGGGTCCTTGCGAAGCGTACGATCTCAACGAACACCTGCAATAGAAGAAAGCATCCAATCTGGATGCGCAAATTCATGGTCATCAGAAAGTGACCCAATGAGTGTGTAAAATAAAAGGGAAGGTACACGTACATATAACGTGTGAGCATACCATGATACTATTATGACAACATACTGGATAAGGAATAACATGAATAAAATAGTAAAGTGAAGACAATAGAATACAGTGAAATGTCAATGTAAGTGTCAGTTTTGTTATTAATTATGTCAACGAACACTGATTGCAACATACAATAGACGCATCCCATACTACGCCTATTATACAAATCAATCGGGGTCATATGTTATTGAAATTGATTGGTTAGAGATATTGTTCATACTTTAGGTGGGTCCCGTACATACTCGGGACCACGTTCCAGACTCTTGGCGCTGAGCCAAGCCCTACCGCAAGGTAGTCAAGTAACATGTATAACAAGTCAGGTAACAAGTATAACATGCATAACATGAATAAGAACAGGAATAGGACGGGGTGTCAGTCACCCCACGGGAACCCTACAGTGGAACCCTCTTTTGGTTGCGGAACCCATACCTAAGTCCACCCAAACTACAGGTATTGTCTCTTCCATCAATTTTCTCAATCCCGATGTAAATTCTTTAATATCGTGTTATTATATTATCAAGATTATTTAATTTATATGTTACCTAGATCACTGGGATAACTCGGTGATGGTAACGGTAACAACATTAACAGTGTAATCAGGATACATAATGTCAGTGTACAGGATAAACAGGAAGATATTACCGTATAACAATATTTTCTTGTAATTTTAGTAACATGGACAGTATAGTTATCAGGTAAATGTCATGTACAATCAGTTAAGTTTTTCATGTGATATTATAATGTTCAGGATGAGTACTGGTATGCAGGCATGACAAAATAATTCAGGGCAAAATAATCAATCACTTGTGCAAGTATTTAAATCATGAAAATTTATAACTTTTTAATTATATGTACACGCTGGGAATTTAAATAGGTAATTAAAAGAATTAAAGTTTAACTGGATAAGTCACGTATTAATTTAATATACCACAATGATACATAATTTAAAGTGAGATAATAAGACACCAACATGAATAACACTGAATGCTCAATAAGATAAACAAAGACACTCACAGAATATGTCACAGTTGTGTAGATCTGATCTTCACGGTTTCAATGCTTCCAGACTCGCTCGAATTGGAGTCCGGATGACCGAGGTATCGTCCGAACCGCAACCAGGTCTGTTTGTAATACCTTCAAAATATTTAAGGGGGTATATGTAATTTTTTTTAAGAATCTATAAAATAACCATATATTAGGTTGGGGGTTATTACATTCTACCCACCTTAACAAAAATTTCGTCCTCGAAATTTCATTAGAGGGGAGAATGATAGAAGTGAATCAGGATTGAGAATGAATACAAGAAACAAAAGTAGATACGCTAGGAAAGGAGTCAAAGGAAGGATGATTGATCACCAAGACATCTTCTTATTTCACGTCGCTTCTATATGCATCACGAATCCACCATGCTATCCTTGCGCACTCTGATCTCTGCCGTCGATCGGTCAAAAGGCTAGATCCAAGGGTTAATATTGCGGAAATGGAACCGAGATGAAAGATAGGAATGCTTCCTCGGAAAAATTGAAGGCGTGTAAAATGTTGGCCCAGAGGCCCTTCACTCTAATTTTGATGATGATTAACTCATGTAGTTATAGTTTACTAATAATCTTGTAATATTTAGTTTCAGATATTTGATCAAGATATTAGTAGGTAATTAGCTTCAACAAAGGTATTTTGGAGCTTTCACATGCTGATTCAAGAGCTCGAGCGTCAAGTTCACATCTAGCACTCGGTTAGAGTCAAGCTTGGTAGATCACGTTTGGATCGAGTCAGCTTGGAGACAAGAAGACATCGGTTTGTTTTAGTATAGTTTGTTTAGATCTCATTGTAAAGATTAGATAGTGTGATATGCTCAAGTTCACAATACACACACTTGTTTTAAGTTTATTGATTTTTGGTTTTCGGTATAACCAATATTGGATTTCACGTCAAAAACATAGATATAATACCCTTCATGTATATTGGATTTTATCCATTACAACATGCTTCAAAGTTGTTTAAATATCATGTTTTTGTATTTACATAAGTTTTGGAGAAAACGAATTTCCATTTGAAAAATCCTAGTTTCGGAAAATACGGATTTTGGTTTAAGGCAAATTTTCTATCTCAAAAAAATGGTTCAAATTGTTTAAAATATGTGTTGAATTTTTATCACACATTTTGTATTTCAAAGATCTAATAAGAACTGATTTTTGTGGAATTTATGTGATTTTATGGGATTTAATTAAAGACAAAAACCTAAGTTTTTTAGTCCTATAATGACTAGACTGGCTGTCTGCCGGTCGACCGTAGCAGAAGTCGGTCGACCGGTGCGGTCGACCAACGTGCACAAGCGTGCACGCCAACTTGAGTTGGTGGGCTGGTCGACCGGGTCGGTCGACCGTCCAGAGAGCTCTGCTCTCTGAAAATGGCCCCGGTCGACCGAGTCGGTCGACCGGCAGAGAGCTCTGCTCTCTGTATCTAGTCTCGGTCGACCGAGCCAGTCGACCGAGCCGGTCGACCGGTGGGCTCAACGTTTAAAAATATGACCATTGGCCGGTCGACCGCTCGGTCGACCGGAAGGGCATTTTAGCCCTTTCCAGCTGCCAACGGGCAGAATTTTGTGGGGGTTATAAATACCCCTCATTTGAGTTTGTTTTTAACAAGTTTTTCAAGAGCAAAATTCTCATTCTTTCTAGTATTTTATTACAAGTTTTTAAAAGAGTTTTTAGAGCCAAAAGATTTTATCTTTATTTGTTTTAAAGGTTAGAAAAATCAAAAAAAAGGAGAAGTCTTTAGGATTGTTTTTGATCTTCATTTTATATCTAATTTATAAGTTTTCCTAAGAGTTTTTTTTTGTGTTTTTGATTTCCAAACTCTTTATATTCTCACACTTGAGCAATCTATCTATCCTATCTATTAGGATCTATTTTGTGAGAAAATTAGTTTGTGGTTGTTTATACCACTAAGTTGTAAACCTTCCATCTTTGTGATATCCCTCTAGTGAGAGGTGATTGTGTTGATATCCCTCTAGTGAGAGGTTATTGTGGAAGTGGTATTTGTATCCCTCTAGTGAGAGGTGGAGATTGTGTTAGAATCCCTCAAGTGTGAGGTGATTGTGTTTGAGTGGCTTTGAGCCTATCCCTCTTGTGAGAGATTGATCATTGTTTGGCTAAGTGCCTATCCCTCTAAGTGTAGAGGTGATTTGTTTTGTGCCTTGTCTCTAGTGGTTGATCATTGTTTGGCTAAGTGTCTATCCCTCTAAGTGTAGAGGTGATTTATTTTGTGCCTTGCCTCTAGTGAGAGGTTGTATTTGTTGGAGAGAGGAGTTGTGTACTCCCGATTGTTTGCCCAAATCCTCAGTGGAGATTCCCTGTGTGGGAAGTCCTGTGTGGACGAGTTAGTGAAAATCCTTCTGTGTGAAGGCGGGGACGTAGAGCTGTGTGCTCGAACCTCGAAATATATCTCGGTGTTTGCGTTTGATCCACTTTCTCTAACTCTCTCTCTTACATTGTGCATTGCATCTTATTGTCATATCATATATACATGCTTGGTTTGATTGTGTGCCCATACTTGTGTTTAACCAAGAGAGCTTCATATAGCACCTCAACTCTCATTTAGATGAATCAAGAGGAGTTAGTCCAGAGCCCTTCACCGGAATTCGGCTACACTCATTGGTTACACTAAGTGTGTTACAATTAGTTTTTAAATCCGCATTATTTGTCATTATATTAGCTGTACACCTATTCACCCCTCCTCTAGGTGTACTTTCAATTGGTATCAGAGCCTACGCTCCTGATATTAGGTTTAAGCACCTAGGAGTGTGATCTGGTTGCTAATCTAGTATTTGTATTTGCACACATATTATTTACTCTCATGGATTGCTTGACCCCTCCTATGTTTGATATTTCTAACATTGATGTATGGAAGATTAAGATGAGTATGTATCTCAGACCATAGGTTTGCATGTTTTCCTTGCTGCTACCAAGAAATCCTATCTTGGTAATAGCAAGCATATAGAGGCCAATGCACAAGCCCTAACGGCACTTAGAGCACGCTTAATAAAGAATATTTGTTTATAATTTCTCATTGTGATTCCACTTTTACAGTGTGGAACACTTTGACCTCCTCCGAGCTTCAAATGTCAAACATTATGGAGAAGGAATCTAGTGAGGATGGATCCGAACAATGTTACTACATGGTCCAAGGGAATGACTCCCTTGAGGTATATTCGGAATCTCAACTAGATAATAGTGCTAGTTCTTCAAGTAATGATTATATTGATGCCAATACATTAAATGAAGAATTATCTATTGTTTGTGAAAATTGTTAGAAAAATATAATCTTTTGAAAGAAAAGTTTTGGACATAACAAAGAAAATAAGGATTTGTGTTCAAAAATGATTTGGCTTTGCAAGAGAAGGTTGAGATTTCAAATGAATGTGACTCATTGAAATCCCAACTTGAACTTGCTCTAAATGAAAACAAGATTTTGAAAAATAAAAATGATTGCAATGAGATTTTGAAGGAAAATGAGATCTTGTCCTCAAAACTTGATTTTGTTGTAAAAGAAAATGAATCTTTGAAAACAAAATTATTTCTATTTCTATTTCAAAGGATTTGGATTTAATTTCTAACAAAAATAAATCTTTGAAAATGATATTGACACACATATTTGCCATGCTAGTATAGCTTCACATTCTAGTGTTCCTATTACATGCACCGCCTCTTCTATAATTGAAAATAATATATGTTTGTTAAAGAAGAGTGTTGATTGTTTGGGCTCCACTTTGAGCCATTGTATCATGAACCACTCACGATTGAAATCCATGTTTCGAAAGAAACAAGTTCCATCTATGCATGTACAAAAACCACGGCATACACATGCTCCTCACGTTCATACACACAACACTATGTATGCTCATGTGTACACTTCACGTAAGGGCCACCTTACTAAATTTTGTTATGATAGAGTACATGATGAAAATTTAACAAATAAATTTGTTTGGGTTAGGAAAGGTGCTAACCCCATGGAACCAAAAGAGTATGGGTACCAAAATTCACCCCTATTTTATTTGATGTAGGTTTGGGCTCTCACATGACATGAGAGTGATGGGCCTTGAGTGGATGCGTTCCGAGCTTAAAGATGACATTTTGGATGCATCACTTTCAAGGGGAGTTTGGTGGAAGGGCCACCATGGTTTGGAGATATAGAGAGTTGCCCTCATGGTTTTGGTAACGATCTCTTACTCCCATTTATATTTGCATGCTTTTAGATCATTCATTTGTAGCATGTCTTTCTTTAATACTCATTATGCCATATGCCATGCTTATTAGATTATTGACATACATATATAGTATGTGAGATCACACATGTTTATATGGACCCATATTTTATGTTCTCTCCATAGTTTAGCTATTATGTATATCATAGCCCTAATAACATGAGTATTTACATAATGATCATATGAGTTTTGTTTTGATTTTTCACGTTTTGACTACTTGTTTTAAATGTATCCTTCATTAAAACTTGAGTATATGCTTGTACAACTAGTGAGTCATAAATAGATTATTATATGTTTGTGTCTTATTGTTCATTTGTACCCATTAGAGGTACTAGCATAACCTAATTTTCATGATTCATGCATTTTGACTTGTATTCCTATTTTTATGCATGTTTTCATGTTTGTGATTAGCTTCATGTATATGTCCATTTTGTCTAAACTAATAGTTATACATATACATCCTTGAGCCACTTGCCTTCATGCATATATTTTTGTGGACTCGTTCATGTTTGGATATGTATGTATACTCTAGTTTGTACAAAACATACATATGCCTTGAAGTTGTATTATTGAAAATTAAATTTTAATGATTTTCGTGTTTTTTTAAGGAATTTCACATTGAGCTTAATTGTCTATTTTCATGACTATGTCTTTCACACAAAACTATACACTCACATTATTTAATGTTTTCTCATGTTTTTATTTTCATGAGTATTATATGTACTATATAGATTTTGAGTGTCATTGGTTGAGTGATTTTCATATTTCATGGAATATATTCTTGTTTTATTCCTTACTTGAAGGATTTCGTACAAGTTTGCAATTTTATCATATAATTAGTTGTATATTCTTCATTTTGGTAGAGTTTTCAATTGTGCTAAAACTATTTTCAAACTTATTTTTGAAAACCCCTACCCATCTAAGGGCGGTTGGTTGGGCGACCATGTCTTGTATGCATTATTGAAAATCTATTTAAACATGTGCATGAAATGGGTGGTAGAAAGTATGAGTTATACACTTGATCCTTATTGTGTTTTCATTTGGTATCACAATTGATATCTATTTTGTATACTCATATTTGTGTCTATATATGTATGCTTCAACTTCAAATAAAATCAATTTAGATTGGTATTTACATTTTCATACATATTATGTTTAGATTGTACTTACTATATCTCTATATCTTTAAGCACAATTTTGTCATGTTAAGCTTGATTTAGTCCTTAATGACAATTATTTTTAAGTTGGTATCTTATACGAGCTTATGCATCGTTTTCGTTAGTATTTCATAAAGGGAGAGAAAATTATGTTTTACCTTTCAATCGGTTTTGTTTACCATTGATATCTTACTCCCACTCTTTATATTGAAAAATAATATCTTAGTTTTCTATGCTCCTAATGAAAATTATTTTCAATAGGTATATGTTTCATTTTCAATATTAGTATCAAGAATCTTAAATTGATAGTATTCTCTATTTGGTATCTCTATTGCAAAATGATTTTAGTGTTTAACCAAAAAGATTGGTTTATGTTTTTCAAAAGTGTAAATATTTTCAATTGGTACTAATTTTTACAATTGGTATCAATATTACCTATATGTTTATATCTTTCAATTGATATCAAAATTTTTATTGTTTTATTTATTTTCAATTGGTATCATAAATTGGTATCATGATATTTCGATGTATACCTTCATACTAAATTGATATATTTTTCAATTGGTATCATTTTCATTTATATTGCTTATATGCAAGGGAAGCTTAACATCTTCTCTATATATAGATTCATGTTGAGTGTATGTCATATTGAAGTGATTGACCTTTCTTTAGTATGTAGTAAACGTGTGTAGAGGGAGCTCCACATCTCCTTTTATACATTATATATTATGCTTTATGTGGTTAGGGTTTAGTCATCTCTTTTCATATAAATGCATGTATGCAGGGGAGTTAACTCCACGTCTCTCTTCTTCATGAATGTATATAGCATATATACCTTTATTGTTTTGATTTACGCAAAAAGGGAGAAAAATATTATTTATGTCCTTTATTGTTTGTACCCCTTTGTTGATGAATTGACAAAAAGGGGGAGAGCTATTTTGGAGTTTGATATATGCATGTTTGTTTATATAGTTTGTTTTTATATGCATATGTATTTAAATGTTTAAATTTGTTATCTTTTACCATTGGTATCAAAAGCATCTTTTGTTGGCATTGGTATCAAGAGCATCTTTTATTGTTTTGTTGGTATCAAAAGTTTTTATTGGTATCAAGAGCAACATTATTTTTTGAAATTTTTATTGGCATCAAGAGCAACATTGTTTTTAAGAACATGTTTTTTTTAATAGAGTCTTTATTGGTATCAAGAGCAACATTATTTTTAAGAACATATTTATTTTAAAATTGATATCAAAAGTAAGTTTATTTAATTGGTATAAAAGATCGTGTTTGTTTTATGCATGTTTATGTACATCTATATTGAGCATGCATTGCATATCCTTATTGTTTATTGCTATGCATGAGTTAAGGGGGAGCTTCTATGAAGCTTAACTTAAATCCATGCATATATAACTCCATGAGTTTTGTCTTCATCAAAAAGGGGAGATTGTTGGCTCAGAGGCCCTTCACTCTAGTTTTGATGATGATTAACTCATGCAGTTATAGTTTACTAATAATCTTGTGATATTTAGTTTCAGATATTTGATCAAGATATTAGTAGGTGATTAGCTTCAACAAAGGTGTTTTTGGAGCTTTCACATGGTGATTCAAGAGCTCGAGCATCAAGTTCACATCTAGCACTCGGTTTGAGTCAAGCTTGGTGGATCACGTTTGGATCGAGTCGGCTTGGAGAGAAGAAGACATCGCTTTGTTTTAGTATAGTTTGTTTAGATCTCATTGTAAAGATTAAATAGTGTGATATGCTCAAGTTCACAATACACACACTTGTTTTAAGTTTATTGGTTTTTTATTTTCGGTTTAACCAATATTAGATTTCATGTCAAAAACATAGATATAATACCCTTCATGTATATTGGATTCTATCCATATACAACATGCTTCAAAGTTGTTTAAATATCATATTTTTGTATTTACATAAGTTTTGGAGAAAACGAATTTCCATTTGAAAATCCTAGTTTTAGAAAATACGGATTTTGGTTTAAGGCAAATTTTCTATCTCACAAAAATGGTTCAAATTGTTTGAAATATGTGTTAAATTTTTATCACACATATTTGTATTTCAAAGATCTAATAAGAACTGATTTTTGTGGAATTTATATGATTTTAAGGGATTTAATTAAGATAAAAACCTAAGTTTTTTAGTCCTATAATGGCTAGACTGGCTGTCTGCCGGTCGACCGCAGCAGAAGTCGGTAGACTGGTGCGGTCGACCGACGTACACAAGTGTGCACGCCAGCTTGAGCTGGTGGACCGGTTCACCGAGTCGGTTGACCGTCCAGAGAGCTATGCTCTCTGGAAATGGCCCCGGTCGACTGGGTCAGTCGACCGACAGAGAGCTCTGCTCTCTGTATCCAGTCTTGGTCGACCGAGCCGGTCGACCGTGGATTCAACGGTCAAAAATATGACCGTTGGTCGGTTGACCGCCCGGTCGACCGGAAGGGCATTCTGCCCTTTCCAGCTGCCAACGGGCAGAATTCTATGGGGGCTATAAATACCCCCCATTTGAGTTTGTTTTTAACAAGTTTTTCAAGAGCAAATTCTCATTCTTTCTAGTGTTTTATTACAAGTTTTTAAAAGAGTTTTTAGAGCTAAAAGAATTTATCTTTATTTGTTTTTAAAGGGTTGGAAAAATCAAGAAAAAAGAGAAGTCTTTGGGATTATTTTTTATCTTCATTTTATATCTATTCTAGAAGTTTTCCCAAGAGTTTTCTTTATGTTTTTGATTTCTAAACTCTTTATATTCTCACACTTGAGCTATCTATCTATCCTATCTATTAGGATCTATTTTGTGAAAAAATTAGTTTGTGGTTATTATACCACAAGTTATAAACCTTCCATCTTTGTGATATCCCTCTAGTGAGAGGTGATTGTGTTGATATCCCTCTAGTGAGAGGTGATTGTGAAAGTGATATTTGTATCCCTCTAGGTGAGGTGGAGATGTGTTGGAATCCCACAAGTGTGAGGTGATTGTGTTTGAGTGGCTTTGAGCCCTATCCCTCTTGTGAGAGGTTGATCATTGTTTGGCTAAGTGTCTATCCCTCTAAGTATAGAGGTGATTTGTTTTGTGCCTTGCCTCTAGTGGTTGATCATTGTTTGGCTAAGTGTCTATCCCTCTAAGTGTAGAGGTGATTTGTTTTGTGCCTTGCCTCTAGTGGTTGATCATTGTTTGGCTAAGTGTCTATCCCTCTAAGTGTAGAGGTGATTTGTTTTTGCCGTGTCTCTAGTGGTTGATCATTGTTTGGCTAAGTGCCTATCCCTCTAAGTGTAGAGGAGATTTGTTTTGTGCTTTGCCTCTAGTGAGAGGTTGTATTTATTGGAGAGAGGAGTTGTGTACTCCCGATTGTATTTGCCCAAAATCCTCAGTGGAGGTTCCCTGTGTGGGAAGTCCTGTGTGGACGAGTTAGTGGAAATCCTTCTGTGTTAAGGCAGGGACGTAGAGCTGTGTGCTCGAACCTCGAAACATATCTCGGTGTTTGCATTTGATCCACTTTCTCTAACTCTCTCTCTTACATTGTGCATTGCATCTTATTGTCATATCATATATACATGTTTGGTTTGATTGTGTGCCCATACTTGTATTTAACCAAGAGAGCTTCATATAGCACCTCAACTCTTATTTAGAGGAATCAAGAGGAGTGTCTTCCATTAATTTTGCAAAGGGGAAAACTTACAAATAAAAGAGTTTGAGGAGCTAAATTACAAGTATTCTTAAAAGATTACAAGTAGATCTCCTCAGAGATTCTGGAGAAGTGTGCCGATAGGAGTCTGGTCAGCGCGCGACCACTTTGTCCCTTTGACGATGCGAGCGATGAGATTCCCTTCTCGCCTGGTTCGGGGAATCAGAGAACAGAAGGTTGGTAGAACCCTCTTGCTGCTTCTCAAAATCGCCTTCAATAAGGAATTCCTTCTCGCCTGGTTCCGGAGATTCCTAGAGAAGAAGGACGATGTTAGGGTATCAACACCCTGATTAGAGAAAGCAATTCTCTAAAGGTCTCTGAATTCAAGAGCGCACGGTGCGTTATGAAGAAGTCTCTGCTTGTGGAGTCCTCCCGTATGCATGCGTGTGTGTCTCCTTGAACCCCTGGCGGGCTATTTATAGGGAGAGCAAGGGTATAATCGTCCCTTGAAGATATGAAAACAGATTGAATCAAATCTGTTTAAATCTGGAAATTAGCCTTGCTGCGAGGCTAGGATAGCTTCTGCGGAGCTAGAATTGGCAGGTCGGTTGATCTGTTTGATCCTTTCCATATTGTTGGGAAATTCTCCTTGATCCTCTTACTCGTTTCAAGAGAGTCAAGAGATAGCGACAATCACCTGCCACATTTGAATCCTGATTGGATTTGATTTGTTTGAATCCAATCTCACCAGGAGATTTGATTGGTCAAAGGTTGACCGTATAGATCAATAGCGGAGCTGCCCGCTTTGAAGCTCATCGGAGCTAGAGGCAATCCTTGGCGAAATCCGAAAAGAGGCTTTTCGCGAAGCTGTCAATTAGAGTTTGTGAAGCTGTCATTAGCCTTCCTGGCGAAGTTGGATGATGCTAGCCTCTCAATCGAGGCTATCTCCTTGGCTAATGTATGCTAAATGCTAGCATCTTAGACCTGCTGAGGTCTGTTTAGAAACGTCCCGGGCTCACTGTTCTGCTTGCTGGATCAGTGAGTCCAAGCTGCTTCCTTGTCCTTGGAGGTGGATGAAAACGGTCTTCAGCTCGTCTGCCACTTGTCTTTTGTAAATGTCAACAAGTTAGACATTTGTTCAGACCATAAGAATCTTGTCTTTTTTAAGTGTCAACAAGACCCCCTTCAAAGTTTTCGAAAGTCTGCAATAGCCCAGACTTTGAAACACTTTGAACTGCTGTGATCGATGGTGTGTGGAATATGAACGTCGCCATGATGGTTGAGTTCAGCTTCGCCTTCAATCCTGCTTTGGGATAAATCTGCCGAAGAATTGCACCGGATCGTGACTCTGAGTAGCTTCGCGCACGGGTAGCTCCGCATCTGGGCTTCCGGGAATAAGTTCGCTTTGGAACTCCTGTTGCCTTTTCAAAGCCAACTGTCAGGGGCTGATTTACGAGGAGGATCATTTCTCCTTTCGCGCCATTTGAGGGAGATATTCTCCGGTCGCACCTTACCAAAGGAGGATGTTTCCCTTTTTCAAGGCGCCATAAGTGCCTTTTATGAGGGAGACGTTTTCTCCCTTTGCACGGTTCCAATGAAAAACCGTCCCTTCCATCAAGGCTCAATAAATGCCTTGAATGCACTCGAGCTTCCACGCTTGAGGTGAGAGTGCTCAAGCCATGGGGCCTATAAATAGGACACTTGAGGTCCTCTGAAGAGAAATGGCCTGCTTGTTTCTCTTCTCTTGGTTGAGAGATATACTCAGATCTCTGAATTAATGGGAAAGCCCATTCTGGTTCTTATCCGGCCAAGGACCGGTAAGTCTTGATCATTCAGAGACTTCACCGCTTTTAGGGAACTCATCTCTCTTGATTTGCTGCTTTAGGGATTGGCTGGCTTCCCTTGTTCTCCATCTTGCAATTGGCTGCTGCAGAGAAGGATCTCATCATAGCTTTCTGTGAAGCTATCATCTTGATTTGTTCACTACATGTTAAGTCCGCTATGCAGGCAGGACTTGGGACTTGGTCTCTTCAAGAGTTGAGCCGGTCTTGCCATATTGGTGAATGTTGAGACTGTATCTCACAAGATCAGTCTGACTTTGCCATATAGGCGAGGCTAGGACTTGGCGTTTGCTGAGCCAGCCCATTGTTGCCGTGCAGGCGAGGCTTATCCTCTTGCTTTGACTGAAATTGGATTGCTTTGACCCAAAGAACCTGACTTAGCTCTTTTGTAGCTCTTCCTGTGCTTAGTTGCTAATTTGTTCTGATTTGCCTTTCAGCGAGCTATGCTTGCCAATCTGGTGACTTGATGGAAGAAACCATAAAATTGCCTTATGCTTCCCCGGTTGAAGCTTTACTTTTAAGCAGGAGGAACAATTCGGGCAGCGGGTGTGTGTCCCAAAGGCCGTTGGCAGCCTCTTATCCGTGATGATTCGTTCTGAGGTGAGGCTGGCTGCCGCTTTTACCGGAGATGATCTGCTTCAAGATAGCGGGCGTCGCCTGTGGGATCGCCGGCACCATTGCCGACTTTCAACTTTGGTGGCCTTTGATAGCGATCCACTTCGGAAAAGTGGGCATCGCGCCAGTTAGATCACTGGTATCACTGCCGATTCCCATTATACGTGATCTATCGTGTTGGCGGCGATAGGTTTTTATTGCCAGGCTTCAACAAAAATGGCCTGGCATGATCTGCCATTTTGTGGAGAAAAATGACGTGTCCCTGTGGCACCATCTGTTCATGTGCGAAGGATTACGGTCTCATGCCGGAGGAAGGCCTTTCCTGTCCCATTGACTTGGCTTGAAAGCAGATAAAACCGCTTGTATGCCTCAAATGATCCTGTTGGGCAACTGGATGTATTGTATAAAACACAACTTTGATGTAATATCAATGTACCCTTCCTGTTAAATCAATGAAAGTTCATCTTCCGATCATCTGATTTTTTGCTTGCTTTCACTGAGAGTCTGGCCATAGCTGGGCTAAACTGTGTGCGGAGCTAAGGACATAGTCCTTTCTTCGAATGATTTTCGCGAGACTGGCATGTCCGCGAGCAGCACCTTTTGGAGGGCTAAGGTAAGCCTCTCGGCTAAGCCTTGAAGGATTGTGCGAAGTCCGCACTTTGCTCCTGTGCGAAGTTAACCCTTAGTGGGGTTGAACCGTCGCCCCTTGGGAAAGCGCCTCGGGCGCTTCGGGCGATGTTTCGAATTAATTCGAAACGGCGGCATGTGCCCTTTTTCGAGACCTCAATTTAGGCGCTGATTGGCCTATAAAAGCCCGATCGGGCTGAACAGAAAAAAAAAGGATCTCCTTTTTTTTTCCAGAGAAGTTTCTGTCTTTCATCTTCTTCTTCCTTCTTTACTCAGAGTACTTTGAGACTCTTGCATTTCTTCGATGACGCCCAAAAGACGAGCGGGAAAAGAAGCAGCGACTTCTGCAAGCGGAGGCGCTCCTCCTCCGGTCATCGAGCGACCGATCGCTGTAAGGAACTTTCCGATCTGATTGGAGAGTGGTCTCCATCCTTTGGAGTCGATATTCGGCCATTAGGACGATCGAATATGATCTGTCCTCATCAGGGAACTCGTTTCCCTTAACTTCCCTATTTTGCTTGCACCAGGGAATTAAGAACTGAAAAGTTCTTCTTTGGGCTTTCGCACGAAGCCATAACTCGGGCCATCTCCGTACTGTTTGAGGAAAAGGACTTGAATAAGTCCTCTCAGTCATGATGACTTTTGACCATAACGCCCTTTTGATGACATCAACCCTCAGGGCTATACCACTTCCTGCTTAAGCGAAGTTGGTGCTTCGGATTTCTTCCTGCGAAGATGCAGTTTCATCCACGAGATCAAGCTTCATCGAAGCTATCGCCTTGCTGGCTTTTCTCACTGAGCGAGGCTATGCCTTAGTGAATTTTGTATTTTCATATCCACTTGATTGATGAACTAATCATAACTCATTTCTGTTTTGCAGTGCATTACACCTCCGGTCTCCCGAACAGTCTATTCGGGTTATCCAGTAGAGCAGATGGTAGCATCAGCTTGCGATTCCATGGAGAGGCTTCCTTATTCAGTGAGCAGAGCTCTCTTGTCCGGATAACGCTCATCCAAGGCGGTCATCCGCAGACCCTGCGGAGTATCTTGACCACGGCTCCTCTTGAGGATGTCGATCGTCAGACTTACAGAAAGCCTGACTTCATGTTCGGGGATGCTGCGCCTGATTCCGATCGCCAGTTGCAGGCCGGCGAAGGGCAGTGGATTTTTCAGTTGGATGGCGAGAAATCTTATCTTCCGTCCACTAAGCGACACTTCCCTTTGTCCTCCTTCGCGGCTGTGACTCAGGCACGGAAGATGGCGTGGAGTGTGAGCCGAAGTGCTGAATCTGTCCATGTCGGAAGATTGTCATATCAGTCCGGCTATTCAGGGGCGGGCCCTCCTCGCGGCATAATGGGGTTTGTACCTGGGAAGGTATCGCGAGAACTTCCAGTGGGAGAGAATCCGCTGTGGCGCAGACTTTTGGCGCCCAATTCTGCGCAGTTGGCGGGAATTACCCCGCTACTGACTTCAGGACCCCTGGTTGGGTTCATCCTCCCAAGACATGGTGGGCGGAGTTGACCAACTATGTCCTTGCTAATTTTGGGAAGGACTTGGAGAAGTTAAACCTCCATGAGGCCGTCAGGGCGACCTGCTACGGCATTGATATGAAGGTGGCGTGCTTCTACGCCATCCTTGAGTTATACTGCCCTGCCTCGGGGACCTTCTTCACCCCAGTTGGTGAGTTGGCATGCTCTGCATGAGATGTGGGAAATCTCTGCCTTGCCTTTTGGGTCTCTTCCGTACGAAGAGTACTTTCCCTGTGAAGCGGAGTTGGCTCTGCTGGAGAAGCAGGAGCCTGCTTTGCTTGAGACTTACCGGTAATTGATGTGCCACTTGCACATTTGTTCCAGCATCCACACTGGTGGCAAGAGTAGCTAGAAGAGCTTAAAGAGCTGGGGGAACTATCTGTCCTCCCGGACATGAAGAGTGCGCCTGAAGCTGCTCATTGCGGAGTTGCTGAAGGGGACATCTTGGCCCGGATGGAGGCGCATGCCGAAAAGGACATCATCGTGACTGAAGATGATGGTCCTTTTGAGGAAGGTTTGTCCTTCGGAGCTTTCACCACCAGGCTCGTCGGCCTATGTCTCGGAAGGCGTTGCTGGCCGGTTTCTTAACCATCTGGTTAAAGAAATGTGTGGTGTCGTCTTCCTCGGGTGACATGTCCACCCGAATGTCTTGCTGCCACGGCTGTGCGCTTGGTCCATGGCCACCGTCTGGGTCTTCTCCCAGCTATGGTGTGCTGTATCCAGAGGGCCTTCGTGCGCTAATGGAGGCTTTCTGCAGACCATCGGTGTCGAGGAGAGGAAAGGGTGCCGTCCTGCCCTGTGACGGACCCAATCCTAGGGTAGGTTTACCGTATACCTACTTGATGGCGTGGTTCGCCTTGCACTGCCCGGCTTTAATTGAAGCTGGGGCATCCTCCTCCGCAGGGTGTTCGAACGGCACTTCTCCACCGCTTTCGAGGGCTGTTCATGGCAGAAGATCTACGTGGCTGAGGCCCGTATTTAGTATGCCGTTATGACGCTTACAGCCTGTTCCGCTGTTTTCCTCGTATGCGGGATGCGGTACAATGAGGAATTCCATGATGCGGAATCGAGTGACTCTCCCATGAGTCGAGGTGTTTTCGAGTGGCTGGTCAGCATCCGGCCCTCGCATTTGCTGTTCAGGAGTGGGGACACCTGCTACCTGGAACCCTACGTTCCGAACCGGTTTGCCCGCCAATTCGGGTATGAACCAGCTGTACGTGGGCAACCCGAATCCGGACTTGGCTTTCATGGGGAGCCTCATTGATGGGCCCGCGCCTGGCGGTCTTTACTGCAGATGGCACTGGGGCGCGGCTACGCACGCCGTTGAGAGATCCCGGCCTTCGGACGACCTTGTGCTTCTGCCAATGGTATGCGGCTTCGAATTCCACGCCTCCTGGATTCAATGCCAATAGTTCGGGTGTGAGATTGATTGCTCATCGGATGAGGCAGAAGGCTTCTGAGAAGAAGGAGGGTAAACGAGTCCGTGTCCCTGGCATAGAGGAGTTTCATCGCTGTGGATGATAGCGAGGCTTCTGATGCAGGGAGCCCTCGCTTGAGGTAGGGACAGGAGCTGATGTCCGCGAAGCTGACACCTGTGAAGCCGGCTCCGGCGTGGTGGGGACAGCTCCCCACGACATGTGGAAGAAGTGGAAGAAGAGGATTCTGATGTCCACTTCAAGAGGAAACGTGAGAGTGGATCCCGTAGGAAGTCGTTGGCGAAGAAGCCCCGTCGCCATGCTCCTACAATTATGGTAGAGGGCGAACCCTCTACTGCGCTTCCTTCTGCTGCTCCATTAGTGGCTGAGCCGTCGGTTGCTGAACCGACTACTGGTAGATTGGCCCCATCTAATATGCCTTCAGCCACTTTAAATAACTCATCATTTGCTTTTTGTTGCAGGAGTGAGGCAGTTGGAGAGCAAGGGGAACACTACGATCCCATGTTCACCTATAGGGCTGCAGCCAGCTCTTCGCTCACTCGCAGGAGTCTGGGAGTGGCGCAGCTGATGTCGGTCCTTCGGGTGTTGGGACCTCCAAAGGAAGTTCTGTGGAATCAAGCTCTGTTGAGTGGTCTGCAGGGGACTCGGCGGGCGAGAGCGGGCCGGCCATTTACGTCGAGTCTGGTAAGACTTTCCGATGGGACCCTTGGATTCGATGCGGCTGACGAGGTGACATCGGCCTTCGGTATGACTACGATCTCTTGGTCTTCGCCTGTTTGCTGCGTCTCCTTTTTGACCTTGGTTTTGTTGCAGGTATTCGTCCCCAAGGTGCATCAGCTTCGAAGGAAGCGGAGGTTCTCCTAAGAGATTAGAGGGCGAGTCGAGTGCTTCGACCGCGGCGGATGCTGCTGTGTTGGACGCGCTGTATGGCGACCTCCCCTCTTATCAGCCCATGACAACTGAGAGGTCGGGGGTTGTGGAGACGACAGTCCCACAGATGCCTTTACTCCCGAGTGAGATGCCGGCGGGTATGGAGTTGAGGGTGATCACCAGCCCTGCCTCCCCAACTCAGGTGGTTGAGCCTGTTGCTCCAGAGGTAGTTGCCAGCCTTCCCTCGCGGTGGCTGGTGTATTAATTTCGATGAGGACTCCGCCGAGATCGTCCTTGGATTGTCCTGCTGCTGTCGATGTTCCCGCTTCTTCTCTGCGGTGGTGTCGGCCGGGCTGGTAGACTGCTCCGAGGTTGTCCCTCTACCAAAGATTGATGAAGCTGAGAATGACTTCATAGGTAATCTGGTCGATAGCTTCTATAACAATTTGGAGCAGACTATCGGTCTAGTCTTGAAAGGCTCACCTGTGCCATTTTCGAAGCTGAAGGTGGTCCTCTCCCGAGGTATTGATTGCATTCGAGACTTTGAGGGGTACCATCAAGCTACTGCTCTGGAAACTCCTGGTAGATGACCTTGAGAAGGTCGTGGAGGAATGGCGCCGTCTCTATCATTCAGACGCAGCGTCTTGGGCTGATGAACGGCTCTCACCTCTTGTTGCCCAAAGGCGCGAGGCTCAGCTCGCCGCTCAAGAGGATGCTGAGCTATCTCCTCTGACTTGAAGTCCTTAGAGACAGAGCAAGTAGAGGTTGGGAGTGCAATTGACGCTTCCACCAGTGCTCTTCTTGATGCCGAAGATAAGGTTAAGAGGCCGAAGAGATGATCCGGAAGGCAAATCTCCTCTTATCCAAAGCTACACAGATGCGTCATGAAGAGACTGCGCGGCTTGAGCAGCTCAGGGCTCGGAGTGAGGAACTGGCGCGGCAGGAGTCGTCACAGAGGGCGACTTTGGCGGAGGTCGAGGCTCGTCTGGCTCAGGCGGTGGACTTCGATGAGGCTAAGCTGAGATCACAGGCGCTGGCCCAGGCTGCTGATGACAGGAGAACGAGGCTAGCTTCGCTCGGGGATCGGATTCGATCTTACCATATACGCCTGTAGGCCATTGTATATGCTCCTCCATGTATCCCATCTTTTTGGCTTTAATAGAAAATTTTCCTTTGACTTCTGCTGTTTGGATAATGAGACATGACTGTCTGTTGGTTCAGAGGTCGCAATGACATAACCAATTGAGATGTTGCCAGTCTCGAGGTTAGCCCATTGCGGGGCTGGAGTGAAGATACTTGCCTTTTGTAAATGTCAGCAAGTATGAGGCCTGTCTTTTGTAAATGTCAACAGGGCTCGAGATTGAGACTTAGCTGTCTGTTGGTTCAGAGGTCGCAATGACATAACCAATTGAGACGCCACAAGCTCAATGATAGGGGCTTGGCTTCTGCCAGTTCAGAGGTCGCAATGACGTAACTGGTTGAGAAGCCACCAAGCTCAATGGTAGATGAAACTCGGCTATCTGCCAGTTCAGAGGTCGCGATGACGTAACTGGTTGAGAGCCACCAAGCTCAAAATAGGTGATACTTGTCTTTTGTAAATGTCAACAAGTATCGAGACCTGTCTTTTGTAAATGTCAACAGGACTCGAGGTTGAGACTTAGCTGTCTACTGTTCAGAGGTCGCAATGACATAACCGATTAAGACGCCACTAAGCTCAATGATAATGAAACTTGGCTATCTGCCAGTTCAGAGGTCGCAATG